>CM067513.1:5135849-5568349 GCA_034509495.1 Acestrorhynchus altus
CATACACACATTTGTTTTGCACTATATGCTGTTTAAGGGGGAAGGGCATTCAGAACTTTTAAAGTTTGCATAGTTTTAGGAACCACAAACAATAATTCATTTTCTAGCATCTCGACACTCTTAAAAATAAGGGTTCTTCCAATGGCTCCTCCAGCAGTCCCGTAGAAGAACCACTTTTTATTCTATAAAGTATGTTTGTAATCGACTCAACCCCTCTAACCCATGACTGGCATTAGGCCTGGTGAGTTCATGTTTTTTCTGCTCCAGAGGGTCTGATTCTATTGGCAATACTTCTGTAGTGAAGTATTGTGATGTTGATGTGGTGTTAAGGGCAGTAGTCATAGCGGTCTGCAATGGTCCGGCATTGTGCAACAGGATGACTCATGGACAGTATCAGTGCTCACTGAATGCCCAGTCTCCCAGATCCTCCATGTCACTGGTGCCTCTCTAACAGTAAATACCATTCCTCTTCCTGGAGCCCTACGAAGTGACCCCTTTCAAACTCTTCCAGCTGCTGAAATTGCTTTCAAACTCTTCTCTGAGGTATACTTCCCTTGCAAATGATGCTACCAACACAACAGCATGAGTCAGAATGGAAAGCACATGCAAAGAGATGACCTTATATTGTCAGTCAGGAATAGTGATCAAGTCCATTCTTGCTTAGGTCACATGCATTCCCGAGTATGAAAGAAGATGAAATAAAGATTGCATATCTGATCATGTCAAACATTCCCACCAAGTTTCATTCCTGTCTGTTGACTCCATCTATGTGTAACTTTCTTTTAATGATAATGAGTATATGTTGTCAACCTGGATGCAGTGAAGAAGGGCTGGGCAATATGATAACAGTTATCCTTATTGTGATACACAGATTTTCCGAATGATTTTTGGAAGTTCATTTAATATCATTATTAAATTCTTACATCTGTATGATGAGATCCTAACTGTGGAAATAGGCATCAGCAACAGTACAACTCACGTTAGTCATGCCAGTCACCCATCACGTCTGTCTGACTCATCTCAAGGGTCTTCTGTCCTCCTCAGTCTCATCCACCTAGACAGCCCTAGACTTGATTGGACAGACAGGGCGTGTCTCTCTTCCTCCTTCGCTTCGCCTCTCCTCCTGTCCATCCAGGCTTTCCCACCCGAGGCCACGGGGGAGCAGGCCTGATTTATTTGGGGGTAAGGGAGACAGAATGAGTGGCATTTTAATGTGCTTTGGAGATGTTTGGTCACAAGTACTATTGATCACGGTGCAGTGGAGCACTCCCCAGAGAGCGAGGAGAGGCAGGCATGGCTGTCAGTCTAGGAATGAGTTTCTGCGTCAGGCTCCAATTAATGATATGACGCCCTGGGTGGACAGGGTCAGCCCATTAAGTAATCTCCCAGTCCAAGGAGATTGAGCCTGCCAGTGGGCTGGCCTGGGTGACTGATGGATGCCGGGTAATTTGGGCCTGAGCCTGAGCAGTGTATTGGTTGGTCCACAAGGGAGAGAGCTTGGATTAGAAGTGTGTTTGTGTTTGTGTCAAAGGTCTGGGAGAAAGCAAGAGGGTTCCCTTCTAATCTTCAGCATGACCTATGTTCAAACGATGAAATTGCATTGGTATCTTGCATTTGAAGTATGAATAAGGTTCTGAGAGTCTGAGTTGGAGTTCAAATATAATAGTCTTCACTGTGTTTCCAAAACAAATGGATGACAGATTAATTGGTCATCCTATTAATCTGGCCTATTGATGATCTTTTGAGATAATGGGACGATGCCTGCGCTCATGAGGCTGATCATCAAAAAATGCATACAAGCCCAGCTGCTGGCGGAGCTGTCAGTATGAATCAACGTAGAGCTCCAACAGTCTTTCGGGAATGGCCGTTTGCCATCAGTACACAGACTTGTTGATAATAGCCCTTTATAGCTACATTACATGCCCCTGTCTCTGGTTAGGCAACACGTGAGTTTATTAAACATCTGACAAAGCTTGGTATTCAATGTCCTGGACATGATCCACAAGTACAATACCATAGGCTTTGAAAGATGCCTTGATTGTTTCTTTTGTGTACATGCTGGGCTTTCCCACATGGTATACATGGCACACATGTCCATATTAGTGTGAGACAACCTGTGTTTTGCTGGCATGCAAAACACGTTTTCCTACCCTTGACATCCCTGTGCTAATTGTGATATTCTGCCACCCGTTAAGCTCCGCCTACAAAACAAGTTATCTTTGACACATTGATGAGTCGTGTTAGTACTTTGGTGAGGCAGAGCAGGGGCATTGTTTGTCCTTGGATAAGAGCGGATCACTGGTGGAATGATGGGAAACTGAATCCTGATCTGGCATTGTGTCTGTAGAAGGGACAGAAAGTATGATGGACAGATTTGCGAAGGAGGTTATAAAGTTAGTTAGAGCCCTGTATTTGGACTCATGTACTGTACTATAAAAGTTCATGTTGACCAAAATTGTTTCATTATTTATTATTTATTCCATTAAAAATATATATTTTTTTCTATTTAAAATAACTTCACTGAAGGCAGACTAGAGAGAGTGCATACAATAACAATAACAGTGTCAATGAAATGTTCATTTAAGTGTTTGATTTAATGTTTATTCATTTTAATGTAAGTTATTAGTTGCAAAAAAAAAATTACTTCCCGATATTTGCATTAGGCATCAACCATCAGTCTCCCTGCTCTCAAAACATCATTAGCACTAAATTATAATTGTCAAGTCTAATCCTGAGCTTTTTGTGTAACGCTGGCTGGATACAGGCAATGAAATCTTAGTTAAGAGGTTAAATGTGAACATCACAAGTCATAGGCATCAAATTGCTGTTCAGAAGCGTAGAATGAGGAAAGGAACCAAAGAACAGCCAAGAGTTCTTCTGAATTTGTTCACCAATGTACTCAGAAATGATCACAGTGCATCCAACAGTAAAGGCAGCATGAATCTCCTATTACATAGTGATGAAAAACACAGCAGCACACCAAAAAGCTCGACATGCTGAGATGTGTTACTATGCCCATCATGGACATACATGCAGTCAGACCACTGTAGGGGCATATTTTAATGAGTTATAGGGGACAAAGGCTATATCTCTGCATGTATAACAGATGAAACATCAGATATGATGGTGTTAGAGCAGATTTTTGACAAGGCTGAGCTTTCCTTGCCTCCCTGATGATCCCCTGCGGCTTCCAACACCACATGGTTGGAGGTTAATACTGTATATTGCACATGACCATCTATAGCAGAGTAACTTCCCCTATTAACAGTGGTCATTTCATTGGGCTAGTGAGGACGGAAAGCGGTGTAGAGCAGCCCATTTAGTGTCCATCAGTCTAAATGCACCTAATGGACTGGCATCCATTCTGCAGCTTGCTGGATTGACCTTGACAGAGTGCTGAGTTTCACCGGTGCCAGTTTCACTTTCAGCCACCCAAAAAACTCACCTCCGCTGCCAGCCCATGACATGAATACACTTCAGCTGCAATCTTCCTGCCTAATGCCATTTTTCTCCTCACAGCATCCTCCAAACCCAACTACTGAAAAGAGATAAATGCAGCTCTGACAAGAATCAGGAGCTTTTCATAGCTGAATGGCTCTTAACTAGAGACTGGGAAGCCCTTGGTAGTCCAGTAAACACTGAGCAGTCCCCTACGCGTCATATTCCGCACGTCTGTTCAGTACGGGGGCTCTGTGGTTCTGAGAAATAGGTCGTTACTGACTCCCTGTGGTTCAGCGAGTGAAATAGATTAATCGCCAGCAGTCAGTATTCTGACTGAATACACAGATTATCAGATTAGTGCATTCGCTCCTTCTGCCAGGTGGATCTATAGAATATATTTTAGCTTCAGGTGCAAGATGCAATTAATCACCCCGTAATCTCCCAACTGCTATGTGGGTGTTTACTGCTGCCGCCTGTGTCTACCAGTCATGGGTAGTGGCTCTCTGCCGATGTTTACATATATATATAAGCCGTTCCTTTCATCCTTTTATCTTTGACAGAGAAAAATGTGGCTCCCTTCAATCCGAGACCCTTTCGATATCAGGCTCCATATGGAATCTACGTCCATCAGCCATAACATTATGAATCTACACTTACTGTCCATTTTATCGCCCCCACTGACCATGCAGGAGCACTTGGTAGTTCTACAATTACAGCCTGTAGTCCATCTCTTTCTCTGTATACTTTATTCTCCTCCTTTCACCCTGTTCTTCAATGGTCAGGACCCCACAGGACCACCGCAGAGCAGGGATTATGTGGGTGGTGGGTCTGTGAATAGTCCGGCAAAAAGAAATTTCCAGCCATCGGCATCCTGTGAGCACCGGTGAAGGACAAGATGAGCAACACAGTACACTGAAGCAGAAGCAGATGAGATTGTAGGTAGGAGTGTTTAATAGAGTGGACAGTGAGCGGACACAGTGTTTAAGCCATCCAGCAGCACTGCTGTTTCTGATCCAATCTTAGCATATATGTATAATCCACTCACACCAGTGCAACACACACTAACATACCACCACCATGTCAGAGTTACTGCAGTGCTGAGAATGACCCACCACCCACATAATAGCTGCTCTGTGGCGGTCCTGTAGGATCCTGACCATTAGAGCGGGGTGAAAAGAGGATAAGAATGTATGCAGAGAAACGGAGATGGACTACAGCCTGTAATTGCAGATCTACAAAGAGCTCCTGTATGGTAAGTGAAGCTGATACATGGAGGTGGTCATAATGTTACAGTCGATGGGCGTATATATGAATTCCGATCAGAATCATAATGCCGCCTTGCCTGTAAGCCTAATAATGTTACTTTGTATACCGTCATTGTGACCGTCTGTGTGAATGAATAAACTTCAAAAGGTTAGAAATGCTTGCAAATTCCATTACAAATAGGATCGTCTGCAAAAACAAGAAGGCTTCAATTATCTCTGAGTCATTCTTACAGAGGTCACAAACATCTGCATGCGTTTGAGAAGCTTCTTCTTTAGAAAACAAATAAAAGCCAACTGTGACGTATGGTGTTCAGGATCTCAGCTGAGTCACTGCACCCAGTTCATTGTGATACCTTATTGTTGTTCCAACTGAAACCTGACCCTTCAAACTTTCTATAGAGACACAATTATATTGAGCTATTTTGGCTCTGCATGGAAGTTTAATTGATTTCAAATTAAAGGTCTGCAAAAAAGTAATTATGCAGAATGTGTACTTTAATTCCATGCATGTTGACTGAAATATATTGGACTGACACATTTAGAAATCTCTTTGGGGAGCAAAAGTAATTGCATAATATCCCACAACCGATCAGACTATGGTAACTCACATTATGGATTAGATCAAGCCTAGTCCTAGAGGCACCCCTACCCCACATTTGAAATAACTAATCAGCTCATTAACAAGCCCTTTAAACTTGGCATGGTGTGTTAAAACTAAAAAGTGCAGGGCAGGGGTGCCTCCAGGACACCAGGTTGTTCCAAAAATGACCACAGAGACAAAGCATGGCAGCATGTCTTCAGAAAAGCATTTCAGCCACAAACATATGGTGTGTGGAACTTGTTCACTGGTCTCGTTCTTTGTTGATGTGACTTGTGACTGAAGTATCAGGAACAATATTAAACTGAACAGAAGCATCTGAACTCAAAAACCTCAAAACTCACTGGACAGCACTTTATCATGTAGATGAATAGTGACCCATATCATCTTTTTAAAGCAGCTATGAACCTGTTCCCAGTCAAAAAGTGAAAAAGCATCAAAAAGTAAAATAGCTGAGCTTCACTGAGCTCGCATATGGACTGTAAACAAACCGTAAAGGCCTTTAAAACCAGTACAAACCTAGATTTACAGGCTTGGGAAAGCATGCTTATGGAAGTCCACCAACCTACACTACATGTCACAATGTCTGGACATTCTACATAATGAATGTATGTAGCATTCACAGACGTGCAAATGCACACATGTAATATTGCCAATAGAATAAGACACTTTAAAGTGGATAAGCATTAACCTATTGGCACCATGTCTAATGCCAGGTGTGGGCTAGAGGGGTATAAAGCCACCAGCTTCGAGCTGTGGAGCAGTGGAACTAAAGTGTGTTCTCTGGAACGATGGTGCTCCATCCAGTAGTTTTGGGATGGGTTGCACAGTAGGGAAGGCGGTCAGATGGGGATCATCCAACATCCTGCTCTCACTAATGGTGTTGTAGCTGAATGCAATTAAAGTCTCTCAACATTCTCTCAACATCAATGAGCAGGTGTCCAGAATACTTTTGTCACATGCATCATTGTAACGATGTAAGCTTACACAAACACATGACCAACATGAGCTCACATACTTACCTGTTCTTACCTGTGCATGGTTCACACCCACTGTGGGTCAAGAGAGTAAGAGAGGGAAAGACTCTGAGTTTTACTTACCTGGGTGAGTCCATCTCCTGCTGAAGGAGAGGGGGGGTTGGACTGGTGAAGAGACAATGAAGAGAAAAGTTAAATACCTATAGCTATCGTCTAATTAAAAATGATGTCATGAATCTTTGTGGGGAACAGTCATGTGACTGTCGATTATCGGGTATTATTGTAAGTCGATGACAATTATATGCTGTATTTTGAAAAGTACCTTTGTTATTATTGGTAGAGTCTAGGGGGCGGAGCTACCAGTATATAGCCTGCTCTGAGGTAGAGAGAAGGGGGGGCAGTAGAGGACAGGAAAGAGAGAGTGTACATTAGTGTATTGGAGTGGAAAGGAGAAGCACAAAGTGTGGTGAGCGAGTTATGACTTTGCAGTCATTGGTCAGGGCCTCTGAAGTTAGTCTGGAGTTATTGCTTCATTATTAATTTCTTTTCCTTTTCTTTTTTTCCTGTTTCTGCTTTTGTATATATGTAAATATTTTGCTAATAAATCAGTAATTAGGAACGGACAATTATCCTCTGCCTTTTTCATTGGTCAGAGCCTCTGACCCCTCACCCTACACTACCCATGAAGTGGGCTACTCCTTCTGTAGTTACAGTAACCAACTTCATCACAGATATGTCCTCAGTGGCCAGTTTATTGAAGATCATTGTAATCCATTCAGTCACTGCTGGTCCTGTGGAATTCGAACTTTATTTTCTATATGGTTTGGGACTCGTAGTCGTCTCGTTTCCGAACCCAATTTGCTGACATACAGAGTCTGAAAGCAGCGAAAAAGAAGAGGTCAGTTCGGTTACTTGTGTATTGTCCTGTAAGAAGCCTCAGGTATTTAAACTAGCCAAGGTTTTCAGACTTGATATGAAGGCCGTTTGCTGATGCTTTTGCTTCACGAAACGTCACGAAAACCAAATAACGTATAACATGGTGCACGCTCCGCAGAATTTTGGCTAGCTTCTAAAAATAGCCTGTCGTGGTCCTGAATGATATGCTGTGTTGTGCATGCGCAGGGGCTGAACAGAGACCAGGGGAGAGACGGTTGAATTGAAGCAGGCCAGCTTTTTAATTGGCTCTCTCTTATCTCTCCCCATGCAGTGTGTACGGCTGCCCTCTGGCCAAGAAGAGGAAAACACACGACAGGCAGCCCCTCGAGCCCGTGGCCAAGAGAAAGGCCTTTCTGACGCACGCCGAGCCACAGCAGCCCATGGAGGACTGCTACGAAGCCGAGACGGCCGAGGAAGAGGTGGACGAGAAAGAGGAAGAGGAAGAAGCCGGGGAGGAGGAAGAGGAGGAGGAGGAGGAAGAGGAGGAAGAAGTAGAAGGAGAGGAGGATGTGGAGGAAGAGTATACGGATAATGAGGAGGAACAAGTAGATCAGGAGGAAGGAGAGGTGGAGAACCCAGAGGAGGAGGAGGCAGAGCAGGAAGAAGAGGAAGTGGTGGAGGAAGAGGACGGTGAGGAGGGCGAGGGGGAGGACGAAGAAGAAGAAGAAGAAGAAGAAGAAGAGGATGAAGAGGGAGAGGAAGATGAAGAGGAGCAGCATCACAGTCAAGGTCAAGGTGAGAGGGCAGACCTTTCTTCTCTCCTTCAGCCTTCAGGCCTGTAAACATCTCCAAGGTACTGCAGAAGAGCCGTTGTGCTGTGCATCTAAAGACGTCTGATGTTTCAGTCTGTCTCTTTTCCTGTTTACAACAATTGCTTTGAATACGTTTTTCCTGAGTAAGACCAGAGTGGAGTTGCAACTGAAGTTAAACAGCGGGCATTGTCCTCCAGAAAGGGCCAGAGGGAGGGGGAATTGGCAGCTCATGCTCTTTGGAGGAAGGTCACCGTAATCTGAGGTGCAGTTGGATGTTTGTACTGCGACCTTCAGTATGGTCTCAGTATCAGGCTAAAAACAGCCCCTTCAAAACTCTCCTCGTCCGTCTCCACTCCTCCACGTTCTTTACTCCTTTTCACAGGAATCTTCATTCCAGATGTAGCCACAAGTTGCACTGACTAGTTCTGGGCGATATATATACACACAGATCAACCATAGCATTATGACCACCTCCACATTCATTCCACTTTACCTCTTACCATACAAGAGCACTTTGTAGTTCTATAATTACAGACTGTAGTAAGACTCCTTTCACCCTGATCTTCAATGGCCCCATGCAGGACCACCACAGAGCAGGTTTTATGCGGGTGGTGGGTCATTCTCAGCACTGACATGATGGTGGTATGTTAGTGTGTGTTGCACTAATATGAGTGGATCAGACACAGCAGTGCTGCTGTAGTGTTTAAACGCCATGTCCACTCACTCTCCACTCTATTGGACACTCCTGCCTAGTGTCTCCACCTTGTAGATGTAAAGTCAGAGACAGAAGATCATCTGTTTCTGCACAGTTTGTGTTGGTCAACCTCTAGTCCTTCATCAGTGCTCACAGGACGCTGTCAGCTGGATATTTCTGGTTGGTGGACTCTTTTCAGTGCAGTGACGCTGAGGGGTTTAAACACTCCAGCAGGACTGCTGTGTCTGATACAAACATACCAGTTCCACCAGAGTTCTGATGCTTTCTAGAGAATCACCCACATAATATCTGACCTGTGATGGTCCTGTGGGGTCCTGACCATTGAAGGTCAGGGTGAAAGGAGGAGAATATTAATATGATATTAATATAATTATGTTTATATGGTACCAATCAAAGGTTTGGACACATCTACTCTCTTTAACCCTTAAACCTTATGAAACCTCATGAAATAGTGTTTCTGTCCAGTTCTGTAAAATCCAAATAGAAATGTTTTGTGTATTTAAAAACTCACGACCAACAGACAATATTTCTGTAGTCGTAGGGATTTTGGTTCATACAATATATCTTAATAGTATTGGATATAAACACCATATTGAGGTTTCCAAACCTAAGGGTCAGATCAGATCTTCACAGTAGTGTCTCCCAAACCTATAGACCGTTACTCCAACAAAAGCAGGATTAACTGTTTTTAATACCCTTGATTTCAGAATGAATGAGAAGGTGTCCCAATATATTTGTCCACATTGCACATGTTAAAATTAGAGGGTATGATTTTACTATAAATATCAAAAGAAGTCGCCAAGTTATGTCTATAAAGTGTTCAGTTAGTTGACTGGTAATATATATATGATGGATAATGAGCAAGTTATGATACCTGGTTTACACCATATGGACAAATGTATTAGGACACCTTTCATGCACTATTAATGCACTGTTGCACTATGTGCTGAACACACACATTTAAATGATAAATAATTATGAAACATAAAGAGTGTAATATTGAAGTGATTTGGAAAAGGATATAAAATGCTGTTCAGCTCAAACCCAACAATACTTTATACAGCTACACTACGAGGACAAAGGTATTGGGACACCTGCTCATTGTTTCTTCTGAATTCAATGGTATTAAAAAGAGTTTACTCTACTGTCCAGAGAAGGTGTACTACTAGATTTGTGAGCACTGCTGTGAGGATTTGATTGCATTCAGCCTCAAGAGCATTAGTGAGTTCAGGATGTTAGATGATCAGCACCACCCCTATTTTATCCCGAACTCCCCAACTCATCCCAAAAGTGTTTGATGGAGCACCATCATTCCACAGAACACAATTCCACTGCTCCACACAGCTCAATGCTCAATTATCCCACACCTGGCATTAGGTATGGGGCCAAAGCGTTCATGACAGGGTTCTCTACAGGGGCTAGACAAGCTGTGTGTGTGTGCATTTGCACATCTGTGTCAGCAATAGATGTAGCTTGACATAGCTGAATGCATTCATTAGAAGGGGTGTCCACAAACTTTTGGACATATAGTGTACATGGGACATTTTGCTTGTAGTTGTAGTATGAATATACAGTAAGGCATATCATTCATCTAACAGACCTTTTTACATTATCAACCCAGAGGTGTTTGTTTGCATGTTTGCATGTTTGTTTGTTTGTTTGTTTGTTTGTTTTATTTAGTTGGCTTCTCTAACTAATATCAAAGACAGCACGCAGTATCAGTATCAAACATTTACGTGATAAACATATATGTATATTTAATGATTAGATAGAACCTTATTTATCCCTTAGGAGGGTTCTCTCAGGGAAATTAAGGTTCCAGCAGCAGCATCAGTTCAGTACAGAAAGAGTAGAAAATAAGATAATAATTTAGTAAAGAAAACACTATAGAAATATAAATAAAATATAATATATTACAATATACAATATAGATAAATACTGCATCCAAAAAGAGTCCTGTAGGAGGGGCTATTGCACATTATTATTGCACTTTTGAACTATTTATTGTACAAAGTCCAGTTGTGTTGTGGTGGTCAGGTTGCAGGTTACTGGTTCCTACTCGTTCCCATCCCCTGTCCCCCTGTTGCCACTCTTCCCCCCAGAGAGGAGTTGTACAGTCTGATGGCGCGCGGGACAAAAGAGTTTTTAAGTCTATCGGTCCTGCACTGCACTTCAGTCTGTCACTGAACAGGCTCGCCTGCTGGCTGATGACAGTGTGTAGAAGGTGACTGGCATAGAAATTAGCCCTCAAAAAATTTGGACAAAAACCAGTTAAATTCCCACACAACTTCAGAACTTCGGAAATGGAAAGTCCCATCTATCCAGCACCCGCTGTCATACCTCACCCCAGTAAATAACATTGCCTTGCCAATCACGAGACATACAGGTGTGCACGTTCGCAAGCCATCCACTGAAGTAGCACCACTTCATAATGAATTTACATACTGATATCCCATGACTTTTGGCATGTCAGTGAATACCTCCACCTCTGGGCACCAGAATGTTCACTTTCGGGTCCTGTGTGCTTCAGGACATTTGTATATCTGTATTTCTGTATTGAAATTCTCAGCGAGGTTCAAGGCCTGTCAAGAACTTTCCACTTTTTGACCGTGAAAATGAGAATTTGAGGGTTGCTTTGGTAATGTTTCGAGTCATTGTCATGTTGCAGTGAAAAACACTGTCCACTGAGACAGTGTCCTCTGTAGAGGTATTTGTCTGGATCTGAACATTTGATCTGAACACGAGGCTTTTGTACTTTTTGTCTTTGTCAGAGCTCTGCCGGTAGTTCAGTGTATAATTTACCAAACTGTCTCCTGGCTTTTGGCTCTAGAATGATTAGAGTTTTGTATTAAACTGTGGGAAAGTCATCTTGCTGATTCCTCTCTTTACGGGAGTCAGTTTATCCTCTTAATTCAAAGTCTTCTTTGGTCAGACACTGTGGTCTTCCGCAGTCTGATGAGTTGTTTCCTGTTGCCAAACTCTCCGGTGAGTTTTAAAACTTCATCAAACAGATGATAATGACACATCATCTCTGCTGTCTGTCATTAATATGGTCTGATATTTTGATACAGGATAGCCTACATTCATTTTTAGCTCGTGTACATCTATGATCCATGATGATTCAATGACACTCTGTTGGTCAAGTGCAAGTTAACTGTCCAGGAGTTTCCTCAGTGAACATACATCTTCAGGAAGAACTTTGGAATGGACCGAGTCGGTTCTGACAGTGTTGTCCATACATTTAACATGTTTGATGGCTCCTAGCCTGCACATTCAAAACCTCACCACTCGATACCACTCAGTCAAATATATGTAATATATATTTTTAATATTACAAACCAAATGCATTTAAATGTGTTAAAAGTTGTATTGTACTGGATGTTCTACACCATTGTAAAATGTTCACATAGATCAACTAAAATCAATATTAATTCCACAAGTTTTAAAATCTATTAAAACAAACAGGGAAGAAAAGCAGATTTGTTAAATCAGATACAAGTAATATACATATGGTCTTTATATTTCTGTTTGGCAGAAAACTGTTTCCATTATTGTTGCCATAAATCATGGATTTAGCCCTATATATGAAAACATTGAGCCTGAAATATGTTTCTGCAGTTTCACAGCATGCCATTTACTTTATCTTCACAAGACTTTCACAAGACACAGGTCATTGTTTTGCAGTTGAATGTTGGGGTTGTGTGTAAAATAGTAGAGAAAGGTTATCATTTCTCTAAAGTTTAGCTTGAACAAGTATCTGCAAAGTAAAGCTGACAGCTTGAACAACTACAATTTCAAATACAATATGTTTACTAGAGCTGCGAAATTCATCAAAATATGTGTCTAATAAAGTAGTGTCTGAAAACCTGACGCAACATGCCAGACGTCTCAGAATAGAGTTATAGAGGTTCCTAGTGTTCTTGTGAAAATGTATTAGCATGTCCAATAGAATCCCACCAGTATTCAGTTGGGGATAGGTCTGGCGATGCAGCTGTTGGAATGGCACAAATGGATACATTCATCATCTCCACCGAGACAAAATCAGGACTCGTCACTAAAAATGACCCGCTGTCATTCTGAATGACTGCGTGCCAGTCTCTCATAACACCATTGTAGTGTTTGGCGACATTCATGTGATGTCATGGAAGGCATCACAGCTCGCTGGATGTCTGCAGTTATGGTTGTTGGGTCACTCCGTGCATGTCCCTCAGTTCACCCTCTCAGTGGTTTGTGTAGGTCTCGCTGAGCCTTCATGTCACTGGTGTTTTCTATCCACTGCCACCTATAAGATGCTATTGCAACATCAGTGTGATAGACAAATGAATAAATAAATAAATAAATAATTAAAGTAATTGGTCATTATAAGCTATAATAAGCTATAAATAGGAACAATAATATAGAACACACATAATAAATAATAAGAACTTATATTAATAAGAAAATTCAAAAAAATACAAATTAAAAGTCATGTATGCACGACTCAAACGCACGAGTCAGAATATATATATATATATATATATATATATAGTTATATATATATATATATATATATATATCCTATCCTATTCTATTGTATAATACATGCAATAAATAAGACATTTTTCATTCGTAAGAAAGTCGTCATATATGCAAACTTTTATTTCATATTCTGGCAATCATCTGTTGGACTAAAATGATAAAAATTCTACTTGGACTATAATTACCTTACCATAGACTGGTCTGACTACTATGTCCAAATCCTGTTGGTCATAACATCTGAAGATCTGCAACAGTGGGTGGGTTTTCCCAGTGCTGTGCTGAAATGACATTAGCTGAGTAATATTTCATCTCTCGCAGACACCCTGAAGACCATGCTGCACAGTACTTAATCTCGCTCCACCCTGTACCAATCAGATCTGACAGCGCCTTCAAATCTAATTATGAATGCCAATTCCAAAGTGACTGGCTTTAACTCTTCATGGTGTTTTGTGGTTTCATACAGAGATGGCGATCATCCTGTGGGCTAATATGAGTAGCATTTATGAAGAAAGGAAGAATATGTGTGGCTTTATTGGAAATAGCAAACTACAAAACAAGAGCAAAACAGCATTAAGAGAGATGGTAAAGAGAGTTTATGTGCATGCAGTGTTTGGGATATACTGTATTTTTAAAGCAAAGTCTCCACATCGCTTAAGCCCATGATCTGGACCACTGGTGAACTGTGACTATTAGACCATGGCCTACAGTTTGGGCCATAAATGTCAAAACCCACCTCTGGTATAATGGTATGTTACTGTGGCCTCCATATGAGGCTCTAATGGTATGTTAGTACTACAGGGGTTGAACAATGAAACTAAAACACCTGTCATTGTAGTGTGGGAGGTTTCATGGCTAAATTGGAGCAGCCTGGTGGCCAATCTTCATTAACTGCACATTGCACCAGTAAGAGCAGAGTGTGAAGGTTCAATTAGCAGGTAAGAGCACAGTTTGGATCAAAATATTCCAACGCACACAACATTATGGGGGACATACCAGAGTTCAAAATAGGACAAATTGTTGGTGCATGTCTTGCTGGCACATCTGTGACCAAGACAGCAAGTCTTTGTGATGTATCAAGAGCCACGGTATCCAGGGTAATGTCAGCACCACCAAGAAGGACCAACCACATCCAACAGGATTAACTGTGGATGCAAGAGGAAGTTGTCTGAAAGGGATGTTGGGGTGTTAACCCGGTTTGTATCCAAAAAATGTCATTCCTAAGACGAACTGACGCTGTATTGGCCGCAAAAGGAGGCCCTAGTTCACCATACTAATCAATTATTGTGGTCTAAATCCAGGTGTTACAGTTTCATTGTCCAACCCCTGTACGCTTAGATCATGAGCTTAGAATGATCAATCAATCAATGAATCATTCAGCCTTTATTTTCACTCTGAGATGCACTGAGGGTAAGCCTCATTTTCAGTGTAGATCATTATAATGTTTTCAGAATGTTCTTGGAACATTATTTCTGTAATATTACAGGCTACTTTTCTTGGAAGCATTTGAAAACATTGCTGTTCCTATAATGTTCCTATAATTGTCTCTGCTAGAAGGAAGCCCATGCCTGGTGCCAATAGGATCATGTTTATCTGCTCCAGAGAGCCCTATTCTATTGCCAGGACTTCTCTACAGGGACTAGAAAAGCTGTGTGTGCATTTGCACATCTGTGTCAGCAATGGGTTCAGCTTAAAGATGCTGAATGCATTCATTAGAAGGGGTGTGCACAAACAAAGTTGCAAAAAAAACTCTGAGATATCGCCATCAGATGACATCTATTCATATTATTTTCAGACTACGCCCT
Organism: Acestrorhynchus altus; assembly: GCA_034509495.1. NCBI lineage: Eukaryota > Metazoa > Chordata > Actinopteri > Characiformes > Acestrorhynchidae > Acestrorhynchus > Acestrorhynchus altus. The sequence continues at coordinate 5,150,854 of CM067513.1, forward strand.
CCTAGAGAGAAGCAGCAAAAAGATTCCAATCTCTCAGTTGTAACTGAAGTGATGTTATCATTTTCAATGGCATGCACATCGTACCATTGCTAATCCGGCCAATTCAGCCTCGCTGTGCCCCCTCCCTCCTTCAATCTGTTTCACTTCCCGGTCGCCTTTGTGTACCTTGATTGCTCTTCAAATTGCTTTTCCATGACACATTTAAATCAGACGAACATAAAACGCTCGGCTCTGACCTGAAGTAGGTCTGACTGTGGGAAAAAACTCCAGCACGGGCCCCAATGTCCAAAACAGCTTTTATGACACACATTCATTTTCTGCATGATTCCTTTAGACATCTCTGCTTTGCAAATTGCAGAGAATGCCTTGACATCAATATTGATGCGATGAACAGTCCTTGAAGCACATTTTGATAACTGGTTTGTGGAAATGTATGATTCAGGGGTGTATTCTTGGCTGAAATGCTCACTTTCTGCCATGACATCAAGATCACACTTATTATCCCGAATCTTCTAAAGCTATTTTCTGTCAGGCTGCAGGAGGTAAATGTGAATGTGGTGCTTGTAATATGTTCTTGACAGTATAGGTGCAAATGTGAAAGGAAAGGTAGGAGGCTCGCGAATTAAAGTTCTAAATGACTGAGAAATGTGCTTCCGTATGTTTGTGCGGTTTGTGTCTCAGTGAAGCCATTACAAAGAATTTTTAGAGGTTCACTCTCAAAAATAGAGGGGCTACTAGAGGTTCTTTGAGCGACGCCATTGAAGAACAACAAATGCTTCCATAAAGAACAATTTTTTAAAAAGAGGTTTGAGTGTGAACCTCTGCTGAGCAGTGGAACTGTGTTCTCTAGAAGGATGGTGAGCCATCCATTACCTTTGGGATCATCCAACATCCTGACCACTCTAACTTTGTTGTTGCTGAATCCAATCAAATCCTCACAGCAATGCCATAGAGAATAGTAGAAAGACTTCTTTTACGTTTTTGCTTCCTTAAAGAACATTTTTGTTAAATAGGTGTGAGTGGGAAGACCTTTAAACTAAGAAAGAACCCTTGAAGAACATGGAAAAATATTTGTTATGGAACCAAATGTGGTTCTTCTATCACACCACTCAGAGAACCCTATGTAGCACCTTCATTTTTAAGAGTGTGCTATTCATTATTATAGATAAGGAGTGCAACTGTGTTCTCTAGAAGGATGGTGAGCCATCCAATACATGTGGGACGAGCTGGGGAGTTGGTAATGAGGTGGGGTGATGATCATCCAAAATTCTGAACTCCCAATACTTTTGTCCATATAGAGTAGCTGTAGTATTGTTGGGCTGAGCTAAACAGCATTTTCCCAAATCACTTGAATATTATGCTATTTATGTTTCATTATTACTGAACGCAGTCTAAACACCATGGATTAAAAAAAAATCTTGGAACTGGATTGGGTCTAAAATAGCCAATACCCAATTCATTAAAATGTGCCTGGATCAGTCCGATTGGGATATGTTGCAGAGCCTTTTATTCATCTTCTCAGATGTTCCTCACAGCTGCCATGGCTGAGAATAATGCCCGTTAATGGCACCTTGTGAACAATGTGGTTAAAACAAAGACTCAGAACTGGACTGAGACCAAAAATGCCATTAATTAATGCCTGGATCAGTTCCAGTCCCAATGCACTGGATCATTTTAGGACATTATTATTTTTATTATTAGGCAGTGTTTGTAACTTAAAGCTTAAAGTTACAAGTTAAAGTTTCCAAACACTAAATGGAGAAAGATAGAAAATGCATCTATAATCGACAAATACTTGAGTACGATTAACTAAGCCTTAAGGGTTTTAGCTCTAATAGGATATAGATCTAAACATATAAACAGTGCTTACTAATCTATTTACCCTGGAAATGAAATAATTTCAGTTTGTTCCTGTTTCACAGATGGCAACCAGATAAACGGCGGATACACTAAGCCAAGCCCTACGGTGGAGAAGGATGACAACAACAATGATGAATACGACAACTATGATGAGCTGGTGGCCAAATCCCTCCTCAACCTGGGCAAGATCGCCGAGGACGCTGCCTACCGGGCAATGACAGAGTCAGAGATGAACAGCAACTCCTCCAACAGTGCTGAGGAAGAGGATGAAGAGGAGGACGATGAAGAAGATGATGAAGAAGAAGATGAGGAAGATGAGGAAGAGGAAGATGATGGTGAGGATGGCTCTAAGAAGGGCGAGCTGAGCCTGGATGTGGACAGTGATGTTGTGAAGGAGACGGTGGACTCTCTGAAGCTTCTGGCACAGGGTCACGGAGCTGTGCTCTCTGACAACCTGGATGAGAGGAGCTACCAGGATGACATCAAAAATGAGGACTGTTGCGGCATGAATGGTCTCGCTGGATATGGGTGTAATGGCAACCCTAGCAGCTGCGCACAGGGCAAGACCACCAGCAATGGTCAGATGGTGGAGGAAAGTGACGAGGATGTGTGTTTGAGCAGCCTGGAATGTCTGCGCAACCAGTGTTTCGACCTGGCTCGCAAACTGAGCGAAACAAAGCCAACCGAGCGCCTCAATCACAACCAGGACAACCACCATCTTCAACAGGATTTGCTGCTCCAGCAGGGAGCTTATGGTGACTGCCACGAGCAGGAGAACACTGAGGAACGCCGTGTCTTGGAGCGTAACTACTCGGACATGGTCAACTTAATGAAGCTGGAGGAGCAGCTCAGCCCTCGATCCAAAGCCCTTTCTAGCTGTGCCCGGGAGTACGACAGCTACCAGGACCGGGACGAGGACACCACCTCCATCGCCTCGGACCGTTCTGAGGAAGTGTTTGACATGACCAAGGGAAACCTCTCGCTGCTGGAGAAGGCCATAGCGCTGGAGTCGGAGCGGGCCAAGGCCATGAGGGACAAGATGGCTTCAGAAGCAGCCAGGAGGGAAAGACTACAGCTACATGAGGAGAACCATGGCCTGAGGCTCAGCTGTGCAGAGGAGCGCAAAGCAAGGCTGCATCATCACGATGGCCTGAAGAAGCCCTACTATCCTAAAGGTGAGTGAGTGTTCTCGCAGCAGTACAGACGTGACATTGGCTGCTGGATGATGGGAAGCATACAAACATATATGTTCTCTGAACACAACAATTGTCACCTTGCATGTTTAAGGTGGTAAGGTCATACTCCTGCTGATGGCATTGCAAGAGGATGACCAGACTATAAATACCTGCAGGGTGTGTGGTGGGATTCATAGATTGAGAAGAGGTGGTGCAGTGCAGTGAATGTCTCGTTTGATGAGTGGAAAATGGGTTGCAAAGCTGGTGTTAATGGCATGCAAGAGCCCTGTGCTCAGTCCGTCCTTTGGCCACAATTCTGATGAGAAGACCAGTAGACCAGTAGAGGTAGACCAGTGTGAGCAAACGCTTTGTTACACCTACAAATTCACCTTTTCCCCTTTTTTTACACATTAAAAAAGACGCTCACTGCACTGTTCCACCTCTTCTCAATCGATGAATCCAGTCACACACCCCTTGGGAATTTTTAGACCAAGCATTCTCGTGCAATGTCATCTGGAGGAGCCTGAAGGTACTAGGAGCTTAACATGGAAGGTGACTTATTTTTCACCTGATGATCTTACACAGAATGTATTTCATGTTTGTTGAAAGAAACTCGTTAATTAAATAGTTTAATTGAACTGATGCCTCAGACATTGTTTTACTATAGTTTGACTTGAAATGCATTGTTATTTTTGGTGTAGGGGTATGAATTGTCTACTTTGTCACTATTTCATCATAACCTTTAAATGCTATTTATCTGAGAACAGTTATGGTGGTCTTCAATGGGGTGGCATAGCTAATATGGGGGTCTCATATTCTCTGCATGGTTTGATCATGTTTTGAGCTCTATTTATTAAATATATATTTCCCCCACTTATTTTGCTTTTCTCTTACTCTATGCCCTAAAACATACACTGTATGTCCAAAATCTTGTGGACACCCCTTCTAATGAGTGCATTTAGCTATTTTCAGTTGCTCCCATTACTGACACAGATGTGCAAATGCACACACTGGTTGTATTGCCAATTGAGCGATGAGCTGTGGAGCAGTGGATCATTGTTGGACTGGTGATCACGCAACATCCTGACCCCTACTAAAACTCTTGTTGCTGAATACAATCAAATCCTCACAGCACTTCTACAATTTACTACCTAGTAGAAAGCCTCCTCCAACATTGCTACCCCAGCACTGGTGCAGTAACCATGTAGGAGTAGTTGTGTTGCAGTTGTTTCAAGCTGTGCCCCCTGCCCCATTGGCATCACATACTTGGAATTAAACCCAAAGCTCTCCTGAGACTTTTCTGGGATGCAAGCAGACATTGTACGGTCATATAATATCAGATAAACACACAACCAGCTGCCAGACTGTGTTCTCAGTCATTTCACTGGCTTTGCTTTTAAATATTTTCTTTTTTTTTGACACGATTAGTGAAGTAATGTGCAAGTCAGCCCTGATGCCGCAAGTCTCTCCCACATGATGGAGTATATGGTTTATTAATAATTAACAATGGTTTTGGATCGTTATCGGGTATCGACCGATATACAGTGTACACGCGTTGGTATCAGTTTCAGAACTGAAAAGGTCAGATCGGTGCAGCCGTACTGAATAGTGTGATATTGTTATGACAGTAACAAACTGTTGGGTCGTATAAAGTATGGCAATAGTGCTCTTGTGGTTTCATACCGTACATACACACGAACATGCACAATTTGCACTACTATCCATGGTCTCACTCACGTGCAGGCGGGACGACCTGGCTTTGACCTAAGGACAAGCTTTCTCAACCAATTTGAACATTCGCATTCCTGCAGTGCAGGCAGCAGCGGCTTATGTTGTTCAAATAGGCCAGCATGGCCACATCAGAGCCCGGGCCTGTCAGGCATAAGTAATGGCAATCTTCACGGGCCGAGAGGACAGCAAATCTCTTCCCTGGGATGCGGTCCGTGCCCAAGCTACCTATTTATAAAAGCAGAGAAGGGCTCTGTTTGGAAATATACTGTAGCATTAACTCTGGAGAACAAGCACAGACTGAAGCACTAGAAATAGTGTCCACTAAATTAGTCTGTGTGGGGGAAAACAGGGTAAGTCTAGTGAACGCCAAGGCTGTAGCCTGTCGTAGTGGATGCTGTGGCTTATCCCAGCTGGCCACCAACATCAGTATATGTTCGTTTATGGTTGAATATAGGTCACTATGTCAGGTGACCACAATTGAATGTCAGGACTATAGCTATACATACCTAGATGTTGCCTTGTCTGCTCTCTATTTGAGGCGATATGTTTGCGCATTCGCCATGTTTGAAAATAAAGACGTGTACCGAGATATGATGAGCACTTTCACCAAATCTCTTTTGTTATAATCTAACATTGCATTTACATTTATGGCATTTGGCAGACGCCCTCATCCAGAGCATCTTACGAAAGTACTTTGCTGTTCACTCAGAGAATATGCAGCTAGTTTGTAGGTGATAGAATCCACTGATACCTCATTTCTGACTTTGTTGACCAGCATCAATGTTTTGAATGTTGAAATTTCGCCATTCTACCTTAAATGGCCTAAGTCTAATTCATGATTCTGTCTCGAATCTATGCCGAAGCCTGTGCATTGCCCACACATAGTCGGCACTCCTCTAAAAATGTGACTATACACCAGTTTCTTGTTTGCCGTTTGCCGTCCCACCTTAAATGGTCCTCCTCGAGTCTAATTTATGCTTCCAGACTCTATGTTGTTTCAAAGCAGAAACATAAATCACCTGAATGTAGCTTCTGCTGGGAAAATGGGAAAATTTGAACAAGTGCAGCAGTGACTGTACTTTAGGCTGCACCATTTAAGGCGGAACAGGAAAATTTGAACAAAAGCTGGGAAATAAGATAATAATAATAAGATTATTGTAGAAGGTGCTAATCTATTGTGAATATGCAGATATAGAAATGCTGTAACGTACCCAGTTTTAACAGTAAATATATTAATATAACCTCTATATCAAGGTCCCCTATATAGGCCATTAAGGAGTTAATTTTTTCTGGGAATCTGGCCCTATTAGAAATAAACTAACTGCAATGTGATATCTACACATAAACACCACAAAAACAAAATTATTTTACACTATCACACATTCTGAGAGCTATCATTTCTTAAACCGCTGCTCTGTAATGGTACTGAATGCATTTGGGCAGAGATGTTGACCGCCCTAATATGGCAACACTGTTGACATCCCTGGTTTTACCCAACTCAGCATCTACGTATATACGTCTATGGTGAGAAGAACAATAAATATCAACACCAATTTGATGTAGAATAGTGACTAAAGCTGACATTGATACTCTGTAAAATTCTAACATTGTTAGACATTGATACGTTGTTGGCTTTAAGTCATGGTGTTCCAAAATTCAACATCTTTCGAATGCTGAAGCTTAATGTCAACCCTGTGTTGTTATTTTGACACGTATGTTACTTGGACTTTCAAACAAAATGCATCGTCTATGCAACTTTGTCTTTTCACATGAACCCAGTTTTCATTTAAACTAAAACTCATCTGTCTAAAATTGTTGTTGGTTGTAAATGATGGTTTTAAATAAGCAAAACTCAACATCTGTCTCATGTTTGAGCTTGTCAATTCGATTTTTGACCAAATCTGTACGTCGGTTGAACAACATCTGAAAGACGTTGCTCAATGTTATGTTGTTGGTTTTAAGTGATGGTGTTATATACAGCAAATAAAGCATCTGTGCAAAATTGGAGCTAGTTTTTGGCAGATATTTGAATTTCCAAACAAAATTTCCAAAAAAAAAAATACGTTGTTTTAAATGATGATGTAAACACAACACAGCTTAATGAATTCAATGTCTGATGTTGTTTGATGTTGATATGTTGTTGGACTTAAATGATGGTGTTGTTTCCAACACAATTCAACGTCCATCCAACATTGGAGCTAGTTTTTGACAGATTTTTAAATTTCCACCCAAAATTCAGTGTCCGTTCAATGTTGACTTGACGTCAACCTGCTTTTCACTTGGATGCAAAATTATTGAACCATCTTTCTGTCTTTAAATTGACCTCCACTCCCTGCTGGGATCATGGTTAGCTGTGAGCATATTAAAAGTTATAATTCGTGAAGTTTAAAAATAGTTTGCAACCCGAGCTTAATGCATGTCTAAACTCATGCTAATTTCATGCTGACATTTACAGGCAGAAAATTGTTGCTTTAAGATCATTTTTATCACCCGTTTTACTCTCAGTCATCACAGTAGACATTTGATCACGGGAACGCATCTAAACTAGCTGTTCTCTCTTGCTGCAAGGGATGGGGACACGCTTGCAGCCCACACCAAAGGACGTTTCGGCTGGCGTGCTGGGCAGACTCTATCTCTCTAATGTCGGAATAATGAAGGATGCACGGCCATTACGTCACGATAACATCTCTCCCCGACGTAGATAGCGGCAGCGGCTGCCTGACCAGGGGGCATTATGATTTATAAAAGTGTGCCGGCCTGACAGTTATGGAAGGAATTCCTCCTTAAAGAAGGCACAAGGCGGAGATGGAAATTGAACAGTATCAGTATGACCGATAACGAACGACAGGACCACTGACTGCACATTAATTATCCCCAGACGCTATGGTAATGGGGTCCATTTGCTATGCAAAGCGTGGCCTGTCCCAAGCCACAATCGATATCCAGCGCTTTCTAATGTGTATTCTACTCCTCCACTCCGCTCTGTATGGCTGCTGTGAAACAGCTACAGAGGGGAACCTGCCACCACGGTGTGCATGTGTGTAGGTAGAGGATATGGGTTTAAACGGTTGAGTTGGTGTGTTGTCACTGTCGGTATGTCTGAGATGAAAACGTAATGGGCGAAATTAGAAGAACAGTAATACGTCTTAGCTTTTATTTACAGGAATGTGAATTTGAAGCATTTGAAACCATTTTTTGGAGCATTTCTTCTGGAAAGTGAGAATAAACCACAGTAAAGTCCACCACTCTGAGACCAACCTTCATTTCCACGTCCAATTTCCAGTCAGAATGGTCATTAAGCCCAACTACAATTGTTGTGCATCAGGAAAAGATGCCTTAAACACACGTTTAACCGACAGTATCATTCAGTATGACGTTGGGTTTAAAGCAACATGCCGGCGTTGAGTTGTAGAGGATCTGGAGATGCTGTACAATTCACTGGTTGCCTCCTCCAAGCCAAGTCATTCTGAGTGACTCCACGACAACCTGCTTTTCAAATTGCTGCCCCTGCATCTACGCTGGGCAGCAGTGCAGTTGTTGTGATGTGTGGAGAGCGAGCACCATTTACGCATCCAGAGGATTTGAACCTGTGATCGTCGGATCTTAGGACTCAGAGTATTGCATGATAGACGGTTAAGAACTGGGGGCATTTTGATGGTATTTTTTCACTCGTTTCCATTTGACGTTTTGTGGATTATCTTCTATTCATCCTGAATTTATCCCCTCAGTAATACCTCCAGAAAAGGGAATAGCTAAAGGCTGTTTTGGCTGGAAATGAATAATTAATAATACTCCGATCAGCCATAACATTATGACTTGCTTGTCCATTTGATCAGCTCTACTCGTCAAACCAGAGCCCTCTATAAATAGCACTATAATTACAGTGTGTGGTCCATCTGTTTCTCTGCATACTTTCTGTTCTTCAATGCACAGGACCCCACATTATTTGATCCTCCTCACTCCTCATTCTTCTCAACACACTGACACCGACATGGTAGTGATGTGTTATCAGACACAGCAGTGCTGCTGGAGTGTTTCAACTGCTCAACTGAGAATGTTCCACCAACCAGGAATGTACTGTGAGCACCGATGAAGGACTAGAAGAAACAGACGAGCTTCTGTCCATGACTTTACATCTACAAGGTGGAGCAAATAGGTGTTTAAACACTCCACTCATACCAGCGCAACACACACTAACACAGCACCACCATGTCAGTGTCACTGCAGTGCTGAGAATGACCCACCACTCACATAATACCTGCTCTGTGGTGGTCCTAAGGGTTCCTGACCTTTGAAGAACAGGTGAACAGACGGACTGCGGTCTATAGTTATGTCGAAAAAGGCGCTGATGAAATGAACAGTGAGTGGAGAGACGTCATAATGTTGTGGCTGATCTGTGTACTTCCAAATCTGGAAAAATGAAATATTTGGAGATGTGGTGTGGAACTGGGGAGCCATTAGACATCATTTAAAATCGCTGTATTATATATTGGGTTCAGAAGGTCTAAAGGTGCTTCACTCTCACTGACGGGTACGGGATATAAAATGTGAAAGGTATTCGGATCACACTATTGATCGTTAATGTTTATCCCACTTCTGAGCAGCTCAGTCTACCTTACCGCCCTCTTCCCGCCCACTCTGTCTCAGTTCTGCAGCTCTTTCCCTCTGTCTGGACTTATTTTGATACAGGAGGCTATATGATGCTGGTTACTAGGTTACACTACGCTTAAAAATTTAATCAGCGGTTTCTCTGTCTCTCTCCCCCCCTCCCCACCCCCACCCCTCTCCGACTCTCGCTTATAGATCTCATGTAGATCTTCAGCAGTAATTGTCAGGAAGGTCAGCACAATTATCTCTAAATGCACATTATAAAAATGAGTAGAAGGAGTGACTGTACCTGGTCCTGATATTCGACACTCATACAGTAATATGTAGTTATAGTATTTATAGGCGTGTACATGGTTTCATGTTAAATTTAATAAAGCACTTGCAACTTTCACTCTTTCAGTTTTATGCTTTATTATGATTAATTAGTAATTGAAAAAAAACAACAACTTTGCATTGAAACTCTTTTAAATATCTTTGATTTCAGAAGCAATGAATGAACAGGTGTCCCAATACTTTTGTCCCTAGTATAGCAGGGCTTCAAATATGCAGCTTGTGTACCAAGCTTGCTGTTTATGTCCAGTTAATGGACTGGGAGGACTGGAATGTCTGTGTGCAGGATGTAATTCTGGGTTATTTTGAGGTGAGGTATCTGAATGAAGAGTACTGAGCAGTTATCAAATGCACAAATTACTACGGGATACATTTATAGTTTCTGTGTGTGTGTGTGTGTGTGTGTGTGTGTGTGTGTGTGTGTGTGTGTGTGTGTGTGTGTGTGTGTGTGTGTGTGTGTGTGTGTGTGTGTGTGTGTGTGTGTGTGTAGATTCTTCAAGGTCGGAGAAGAAAGAGAGCCGATGTCCAACGCCGGGTTGTGATGGCACAGGTCATGTGACTGGGTTGTACCCTCACCATCGAAGCCTGTCTGGATGCCCTCATAAAGACAGGGTCCCTCCAGAAAGTAAGCACTCTCAATGCCCTCACCCACCCCACTCCCCACCAAACGCATTCTTATCTGCCTGCTGCTGTGGATTTGCCAGTTGTCTTTTTTGTTGGGTCTCTGTAACGTTCTCCTTTGTTTTGGACGGTGGTCAGAGTTGTTTTTTCTGGCATGGCTAACACAGCATGTCCTCCTGCTTTCATCTGCATCTGTTTTCTATGCTTTGTGCTGTAGGGTGTAGCAGGGTATGATCTGTTTTGTACAGACCAATAAACTAAAGCCAGTATGAATTGTTTTGTGGTTGGTGTGGTGTAGTGGGTAGCACTGCCACTGTCCAGACCCTGATTCAAACACCTGCTAAATGACAGAAATATCATTTATTTTCATTTTAAATGCTGACAGTATAGAAGATCATTCCCTCCTGATTGGTTAGCTCTTATTTTCTGGAAATGTTCAATTAATATATGAAATGTTATACATTTTTTAAAATAAGTTGTTTTTTTTTCTTCATCAATTTTTGACTTGGTCTTCTGACCATAGTTGCGTATTTAACTTTTTGTCTGTAAACTTCAGAATGTCAAAAATAATGAATGTTATAAATAAACGAATAAAATAGAATCTCAGAATAATAACTTGCTATTAGAAATCGTATTATCTTCCCAACTTTGTGAGCAAATATGCAAAAAGTTATTTTCTTTCATTGAAAATAATATCTATCTTTAATAGATATGACATGAAATTTAAATATTAATATGTGAAAATTAAAAACAATTCAGACAGTTCATATTTTCCCCCAAAGTTGGTGCTAACATTTTTTAATTATGATGTAATGCCTTGACATAATGATGCAATTTGAATTTTAATAAGGCAAAATAATGCCATCCTGACAGTTTATGGAAATCATGACTTTTCTCATTATTATTACTTCCTTTCTGAAAATTCTGACACAAAGTAATGACATGATCTTTGAACTGTGTTCAAACTTTGACTTGATACGACCAATTAAAGGCTTATTCTCTTAAAGGGATTTTTCTGACGTATTGATTTAAGGACTACAAATGTTTATGAACACAATGTTTTAAAGTGTTTTTAACAGTGCAGTGGAAACCATTGTAAAGGGGGGGACATCTAATAGCAGCACAAAACACCGTATGTGAAAACCCAAAACCCCAAAAGAGGATCAGTCTGCATTTCATAACACCCCTGTCTGTGTGAGGCTCCTTCGTTCGGGCTGATTTCCTGTCTTTAATGTATGAAGGCCTCTTCCTCGAGTGGCATGGCTTACACTTTAGCACAGCTGCATGGACTCATTGTTGTAGTGTCATTTCTCCTGTATCTGTACTCTTCCATCTGCATGCTGAGCACCTGGCTGTCACGCAACATCCTCTCATCACGTTCCTAGTTAATCATTGCAGTTTGGGAACCTGGTCTCAGGAAGATCCTGCTGTGGGCCGAAACTCAAATATAACGCCGATTTCCTGTTTCTCTCATTCATCAACTCCCTTCTCGATGCATAAGCGCATTTATTGGTTCTGTTTGACAAGAATTAAGAGCACGTCTTCTGCTTTTTAATAAGCTGGTTGGGTTTGTTTTTGCTTTATTTGCTCAATTAAATCCAGTTGAATAAGCTGTAATAATTGCGGCTCGGTCTAGCTTACATATCTGCTGTAAGGGCAGTAAACAGAAAGGGTGGCAGTCTTCTTCTCTCTCGCTGCTTTCATTCACCTTGTGCAAATTCCCCCAATAAAGCATCTTTTACACGATTCATTAAACCACAGAGAGGAATCTCATGTTATGGCCGCAAATGACCCAGACGGCAATCAAACCATCTGACAGCTTTAATGGCAGCCCAGAAAATTAGTTAACATAAAAGATTTGCCTATAAAGTGTCCAGATGTCAAGAGGTGTAATTTGAGCCTCCTGGGAAGCAAGAGTTCATGATACATAGCGGGGTGCCTGGAATGACCTCGGGATTAGCCCATTTGCTTTACCCATATTTGTTGTTTGACTTTGTTTCTACACTCACTGTCCGTTTGACCTGCTCTTCTCATCATACAGGAGCACTTTGTAGTTGTTTAATTACAGATGTTACTTCAATGTTTCTCTGCATACTTCATTCTCCTCCTTCCACCCTGATCTTCAATGACCAGGACCCCACAATGGAGTTTTTTAATCACTGTGTCTAATCACTGTCCACTCGATTAGACACTCCTAACTAGCTGCTCCACCTTACAGATGCGTAGCCAGAGACAGAAGCTCATCTGTTTCTGCATACTTTGTGTTGGTCACCCTCTAGTCCTTCATCAGTGCCCACAGGATGCTGTTGGCTGAATATTTATGATATTTATGGAATATTAATGAGCGTTCTAAGTTGAGCAGTGACAGTGAGGGGTTTAAGCACTCCAGCAGCACTGCTGTATCTGATCTGTTCATACCAGCACAACACACACTAACACCACCACCACCGTGTCAGTGTTACTGAAGTGCTGAAAATGACTCCATTTAATCCCTGCTCTGTGATGGTCCTGACATGTTGGCAGAGATACAGATGGACTAAAGTGCTCCTGTGTGGTCAGTGGAGCTGATAAAATGGATAGTGAATGTAGAAACGAGGAGGTGGTCATAATGTTATAGCTGATCGGCACATATTCGGGATAACATGAGTCTTGGTCATTTCCAGCCTGTCTAGTTTTAGTAAATGACAGCAGCATAACCCCACTGAACTGGGCATTTCTCACTGAATGTAAACAAATGTACGGAAACTGTGAGGGAAAATGGGGAATTCAGTATTCTGAGAAAGTGCACTGGCCATTCAATAAGAGAGCAGAGTGAATGGCAACCTAATTTAGCCGTCATTTGCCCAAGATTTCCCCTGGAATGTCCCAGTGCGTGCTAAATCGTAAACAGAATGAAGCCACAGCATCAATAATATATTGTCCAGTCTAAGTGATAAATGTGTTATAAGGAGGCAGGGCTTCAATGTGTGTGTGTGTGCATGTGTATGTCACAGCCTGATTGTCTCTCTCTTACACATAGACACACACACACACACACACAGCAGGGAACGCTGCACTCTCTGGGCAGCTTATTGAGCACACATTGACAGGAGAACCGGGCCTTTGCTGCTGCTCCATTGCACGTAATGCATTTTTTAGCAGTGACCTGTCGATAGCACGACATGCTCACAACAGGTCACCTTTCAATGGTGCTGGATGTACCACAGGGTAGGTAAAGAGCAGAGAACAATTTATTAAAAAATGTGGGTGTGTGTGTGTGTTTTTTTTTTCTTGCATTTTCAGGGCAGAATTTTACTGAGCTGTTAATTAAAGCGTAGAAAGCCAGGAGTGCAGAGCCAACAGAAAGCCCCTGTTTTTATTACAAAAGCTCATTTTTTATTTGAAAGTGTCAATTAGCCGACCTCGTTAGGACCCCCTGTCGCATACAAACCTCCCAACACTAGGAGGATGAAGACAAGCACATGCACATGCAAAGCCAGCCACCAGATCTTTAGGAACTGTTACCATTGCTCAAAAATACTGCACTGTCTTCTCAGTGTATCCATCCTGTTGCACACCCTGCAGGTATTTATAGTCCAATCATCCTTGGGGCAAACACCCTCTGCAGGAGCCTGAAGTTACTACCACCTTAAACATGCACGGTGACATTTTTTTGTCCAGGAAGCTTATTTGACACTTTTATTTCTAAGACTTTGAGCCTCACTGACTACAACAAAGACAAAGATCATTTGTACGCTGGGATCTAGCACATCTCTAGATAGTCGGCCTGGTCCAATTAAGCCCGGTGTGGAGTAATTAATATGTCAGAGAGTGGAGAGGATGAGGGTGAGGGTTTAAGGAGGTGATGATGAAGACGTGAGGAGAAAGAGCATACGTCAACCTTCCTCTTCAGCACACTCCCACACACACTTCCCACCCCTTCTCTCCTTCCTCTCTCCACTTCCGAAAGACCATTAACCTAATTGGTGCCAGTGGGGATCTCAGGCCGATGTGGAAGGTTTTCATGGCCGGAGTAACCGAAGACGAAGGCTTGTTAAAGACTGAGACCAGTAACAAAGCGTCAGATGTAAGGGAGACACTTTTTTTTTGCGTGCATTGATCCGTGATTCCCTTCATTTCGGATCTGATGTGTCCTTAGTGTTGAAAGTTACTGAAAGGTCCAGACACAGTCGTCCTAATAAGAAGCAGGAATAAGAACATCTTTCTCCAGGTGGCCGGGTATAATAAGTTCCTGAAGCTGAATGCTTATGCTTAGATTAGCTGACAGCTGGGGGTGGTGAGCGTAATCAGGACTGAACCAATTCTTGTAGGTGTCACTTTGTGTTGGTCATCGCTGACCATAGTGACATGTTGAACTAAGGGTCTTATACTTGTGACTGCTTTGACTAGGTAACCACCAAAGCAGAGAGCTTGTTTTAACCATTGCTTGAACTCAGTTACATTGATTAACCCTTGTAGTCTTAGCATTTGCTGAACTCTCCTTATCCCATGGGTCAAAAATGAGGAATCACTCAGAAGGAATCAACTGACAGGAATGAGACATGCAAATAATCCACGTTTAGCACTTGGCTGTGCATCCGACGTAAGCAAGGATGGGCCTTATCATGCTACCTGACTGACTAGACAAGCTCGTTCAGTTGTGTGTGCTTTCCATTCTGGCTCATGCTGTTGTGTTGGTAGCACTGGGAAGCCAAAACGCCACGGAAAAGTGTGTGAAAGAAATTTGAGCGGTTGGATGAGTTCAAGAGGGGTTGCATCGTAGGATTTCAGGAAGTGGAATGGTCCTTTCGTTATACTGCGGTCCATACCAGTCCACTGGATTGCAGAAATTCAGTGAGTAGTGACACCCTCCGTGGGTCATCCTGTTAGTGCCAGCACCTTTGACAGATGGCTGCATGCTGCAGGACTGCTTGCACTCAGACCATTGTGATGACTGCCCGTAATGCCATGTCAATGTCTCCAAAGAGTGGGGAGTCACTCACATGGAGTCACGCAATGGCAGCAGGTCATCTTCAGTCCTTCACAATACTCAAAGCCACTTTGCCAGACCTATTCCCGATTGAAAATGTGTTGGATGGTGTTGGACACACTTTCAACACTCCAAAGAATATTCAAGATGCATGGGATGGATTACCATTAGGAACTTTCATTTTTGAAACATCTGGCACGTTGCGTTATACCTGACACCATACTGAGAGACACTACTACTGTATGTGCAGCTCAGTAAATATTCCCCATATCAGTGAAATTTTTTAATCATTTACTGTTTCTTTATCTTCCTTCTCATTGTGATGATAAGTGCATATACTCTTGGTTTGCAGGCGTCATGTAAGTGTGAACAAAGGTGACGTTTCACCACGTTGAGGTCACTGAAGGAAAGGCCGTTCAATTTCAAGCTGAAAAAAGATCATTTTGAGGCTTTTCTCTGCTGCTAAACATGGTGGTGGGTCATTTTTTTATGCTTAAGACAAGTCAGTAGTTGGATTTTTTTCTTCTCAATGACTCAGCAGGTATT
Organism: Acestrorhynchus altus; assembly: GCA_034509495.1. Classification (NCBI taxonomy): domain Eukaryota; kingdom Metazoa; phylum Chordata; class Actinopteri; order Characiformes; family Acestrorhynchidae; genus Acestrorhynchus; species Acestrorhynchus altus. Next base: position 5,166,694 of record CM067513.1, read on the forward strand.
ATTCTTTGTCCATTTGCATGCTTACAACCTCCCCTACTGTCCACTCACTCATTCCTGCAGTCTTTAGAATGGCATGGTCAATGTGTATGTTCACTTTTGGCTGTGGCTTGCATGCAGCTCGGTGTCTCTGCTTGTACACACTGACTTTAATGAAGGCTCTCACATGAATTCGGATGACTAACTCTGCGTCCTCCCTTACTCTCCCTGTCTTCCACTCCTTCTCTCTTCTACTGTCAAGTTCTTGCAATGTATGAAAATGTTCTTAAGTGTCCTACACCTGGCTGCACTGGACGCGGCCATGTCAATAGCAACAGGAACTCTCATCGGAGGTAAGTGCTTTCAGCCTGGCCAGCCATTATGAGCACTCAGCTGTGATCTGCCTCACTGTGTGCTAGACGCCTTTTTTTTTCCTTTTACCTCCTTCTTTTTCCCTTTTTCCTGTTGGTTCAGTTCTTTTTTGCTAATATATTATATTATTGTAACTGTCACTTTTACATGTAGTTGATTTCATTTTGCATTCTGTGTCGTCAACTTTAGTCCGTCATTGTTTCTGTAAATTTGTCTGAATATTAAGGGTGTTTTCACACCTACCTTGTGAGTCCTGACATTTGGACCTTTCTGCTTGATCTGATTTAGAATTGGAGCTGTGAAAGGAGCCACAGTTTTGGTCCAGATCCAGGCTTTATGGGCAGTTACATGCCTGTTTTCTAGGTTTCATAACTCAGGATCAGAGTAACCAGCAGACATGATATGACACATCATAACAAACATAACTAAGACCCCATCTATCCATGGTGGTCTCGTCACTGTGTGAGGAGTCATCAGTAAGCAGGGAGTAGTGAGCTCAGAAAATAGATCAAATTCACTCCATTCCATCTGAATTATATCAGTTGAAATGCCAAAGCAGCTTCTAGTGCATGTTTACTGCTCTGTCCACACGTACATGCTCAACCTGCATACAGACTCTGACTGCTCAGTGAGAGGGGGTGTGGCTAATGATGTCACTGACCAAGATATTGGGTTATGGAAGAAAATGAGAAGGAAGGGGCTGTTTGCTCTCTTTCTTTGCTCACGCAGGGTTCAAATTTCAGAATAAAAGTCACGAGAAGGGATCATACTGATACATACATACATACATACATTTTGAAAAAATAATAACCTAATAATTTAGGTTGTTTTATTTGGGCTGTGAAGTATTTTAAAGAACTTATTATTATAAATATGCTTTTCAGGAATATGGAAGGAACACTTAATTGTAGGAACACTTCATTTCTGAAGTATGAAGTGTTACTGAGTCCTTTTAGGCAAACAAAACACAAGGAAATTGTGGGTTCAAGTATATTGTTGATCAAAACATGGACATATTCGTGCAAATATTTTAATTCTGTTAATTAACATCTCAAATGAAGACAATTTTGAGTGGCCTAGGATCTCCTGAAAATGACTACATCTGGAACGTGTGACTGTCTCCTATAAATGTCAAACTACAGAACCATCCCACATCCCATTCCTCACACGTCTCTATTACAAACGTGGTGGACAGAACCCAGCACTGTGTTCTGAACATATGCACTGTGGTTCCCTTGCATAAATGTATTACTGGTGTGTAATAGTGCGAAGAATTGCACGGATAGTCCCATATTAGTTATACTGTATATTGTCAATTTGGGACAAAAACCTCTTTCTCATTCCTGCTAATTTAAGCCTGTTCCTGTGGATGTCATTGACAAATGCATAACGATACGTACTTGTCTAACACTTCCCTTAGATGAACACTCCTAATCTGAGTCCCTGCCTGTAGATGTCATAAGACTGATAAATTTCCAATCTCGCAGCCTTTCACCTTAATGCCCATAATTCTATTCTGGGTTGAGGTGCAGTGGAGGTGTGAGTGCAGGCAGCTGGTGTGGGACGACAGGCGTAGCAGCAGCCATTAACACCTCAGTGACACCCAGGCGGGAGAGCCAGCCCGCAGCAGCCTCGCCCTCAGACCCAGCACCACCTGCACATCTCTCACTCTCCTTTCTCGTGCAGTCACGTAGAGAAATGTAGAATGCACGCAAACATGCTCATGCAAATGCTTGCACTCCATTCTCACATGTAGGCTCACAAGTCAGGAGCTGTGGTTACTCATAGCCCACAGCAAAGCAGCAGCTTCTCTCATGTCATTCGCACGTGCACAGGCCTACACACACATACACACTGCTCTCACCCTGTACCCTCCACTGGCTGTTCCTTCACAAATAGGTGCTTTCATCTTCAGCTGTATTATCACAGGTACGGCACAATTAGGTAGAGCAGGTTTTTAAAAGTTTACCAAGTCATGGGGATTGGAAAGCTACTTCAGTGTTGAATGTGTGTTTTTTTGGAACCAGCAGGTTGATTTCAATCAAGATTTCAATGGAAACTGATCAAAGCACTACTATCTTAGGGCCTGATGATTTCCACGATGACGCATAATTGAGGACCCATATGTCCTTGAAGGATAAACTATTAAGGCAAATGAATAAATAAAGAAGTTATATATTAAATTAGTACCGTAAACACATGTAAATACATCACCCCACTATATGTCTAAATGTTTGTGGAAAGCCCTTCAAATGAACACATTCAGCTCCTTTAAATTGCATCCATTGCTGACACAGATGTGCAAATGCACACACCGCTTGTCTAGGCACTGTAGAGAAATAATCCCAACAGAATAGGACTTTATGAAGCAAATAAACATGAACCTTTTGCCATCGTGCCTAATGCCAGACGTGGGCTAGAGTGTGGGGGGGGGGGACCAGCCAACACTCTTAGTGACATCACTAAGACTCTTCTCACTGAATGCAGTCAAATCCTCAAAGCAATGGTACAGAATGTAGTAGAAAGTCGTCCCTGGACAGTAGAGACAGTTACTCTAACAAAAGCAGGATAAAGTCTTTTTTTTTAATCCCTTTATTTTGGGGGAAAAAATAATTAGCAGGTATCACAATTAGGTTCATAGTGAGCTTTTAATCTCCAGAATTATTAACACCTCTGCTTTTATAAAAATGGACCCACTGTCTCTGTAAAATGAACAAATTCCAAATTTGAAAACATTGGTGCATGACATGATCTTTGAAATTATGCCATAAGAAGATTTTCACTACCCAACTGTTCCCTGAGCCTAGTGACGAGGGCTGCCTACTGCTCCGGGCTTGTATACTCACTCCCCCTAGGGTGCAAATTCACCACTGTGCACATGTGTGTATTTCACTGTGTGAATAGATTCAATCCAGAAGACAAATTCCTCTGTACAAGCACAGTGGTTCTATATTGATGTTTACAAGGAGAAATGTCTTCCTAAGGACGTTTGGTGAATAAGGTCCATTGTTTTTGCCTGCTGACAGATTCTCCAGCGTGTGTTAAGTGAAGTCATGCTCTTCATTTTTTGTATTGCTTTGGTTTTTGCAGCCTCTCGGGATGCCCAATAGCAGCTGCTGAGAAGTTGGCCAAAGCCCATGAGAAACACCAATCCTGCAACGGAACCAAGTCTAACCAGGCATCGGACCGAGTGCTAAGGTGAGAGATGCTGACATGCTGGTTGGTTCCATGAAGAATCATTTTTGTAGATTCTTGACCTATGATGGTTCTAAATGGTTCTAAAGTGAACAGAAATGGTTCTTTTCTGGCCGTGGTTCTCAAAACTGGTCCTGGAGTACCACTGCCACAGAGTTTTTAGAGTTTCCAATTCCAGCACACTTGATCCAACTAAGGAACTTGAGGAACAAGCAGAATAGTGGTTCTCCAGCACTGGGATTGAGAACCACTGACTGGCTGGAGTTGACTGGATTGAGCCCTTTCAGGGTGCTGGAAAACCTAGACACCCAAAGCCATACAAGAAGGGAGGTGAAGGTGGTGTGAGGTGATGGTGGGTGCAAGGCAGCATCTGATGTTAGACTACACTTAGATCCCTGAACGGACTCTGTGATCATACTAACTGCATTTACTAATTTACTAATGATACCCATCCTTGTCTAATACAGCAGGAAGCTCGTACTGTTGTGTCATTTTGCTAATTATGTTATGTCTGCTCGTGATTTATGGCGCTGATTGAGATAAAGATAAACATAGTGATTTAACTCTTGGCCGAGTTTACACTGAATTAGTGTATTCAGCCACCGGGTACAACAAAAAGTGGCATGCAACCCCAACATGAATGCACACTGCTAGTAATGTTACGTAAGTTCCATGAATTGGGCTGAAAAGGAGGGGTCATCTCATCCAAAGGGAGTGTCTTGGTTACGGTTGGCCATGGCACCATCAGGGATCGAACTCATGACCTCCTGATGATAAGGCTAACACTCAGAGGGTTACATTGAGGTGATGGTTTTAGCGCCTGTTGTCTATTAGTGTCCTGTTATAATCCATCCCACGTAGCTGGAATATTCTCACCCAGTTCCTGCAGATTTGTGCGGTAGGGTGGAGCATCCCTAATTTTCAATCAGGGATGGATCTGGAGATGTGACTGGCCATGGCACTGTGTCTGTGTCTTCAAGGTGAGCTCTATGTGGACGGGCTTTGGACAAGCATTGACATCATTAACGTAACATTGGACTGACAAAGTGCTTGTAATGAAGATCAAAGGTGATCTGGCATTGTGCAAAACTGCACCGCACACCATGACACCAGACCTTCTGGATGTGTGATGCATAATGATGAACCACTGATCTTGGTGCTGAATGCTGTGCTGCACACACTGATGTATTGGTCGTCTCCACAGAGACAAAAGCAGGATTTTCATTGAGGATGACCTGCTGCCATTCTGAGTGACTCCATGGCAGTTTGGCATGACACCATTGAAAACCATCAATAAATAAAACAGAATTTGCACCATTAACATAATGTATGTGCTTGTGCACAGATAACAAAGTGTTTTGAGGCTCATATAAAATGTGACTTACATAGAAACTCTCCATAAGTATTATCCATAATCCTGTGGTATGGGTGATTTCAGCAGCAAGCACTCTTCCGTCAGGAAAGAGCTCTCCATTTCCTTATTACATTTTGTTTGTGGCTGATTTATAGCATTAACCCAGTTAGAAACATGGAACAATCCTAATCCTGTTGACCCCGTGTCGCACTGTTTAACAGCAAACCCCTGGAAGAGCATCCTGTGGTCATTATGCTTTATGCGTTGATGTATTGTAGGCCCATGTGTTTCGTGAAGCAGCTGGAGATCCCGCAGTACGGTTACAAGAACAACGTGCCCACCACCACCCCACGCTCCAACCTGGCCAAAGAGCTGGAGAAGTACTCCAAGACCAGCTTCGATTACAATGGTTACGACAACCAGAATGTGTACGGCAAGCGAGCCATCGCGCCCAAGGTCCAGGGTCGAGACACATCGCCCAAAGGATACGATGGTAAGTGTTTCTGTACTTTGTCCATTCAAACCCTATTAACTGTAACTGGCCAGTGTTTTTTTTTTGGTTTTTTTTTTAAATCCAAGCACATGATTGCAAAAGTACATTTTGTGCTTCATATAATTTAAGTGTTAGGCATGCTCTTAGCAGGTGAACAGTAATAGTCCTGCAGAAGGCAGCAGCTAGTAATTGATAATCTGAGCAATAAAAGCACATTGAATGCTTGGCCACAACTGCAGTGTGTTCCTGACGTCTTCCCAGGCTTTGACCAGAGGAATGAAAAGGTATGGAAATTATATAGCAGCAGATGCATAATGAATGGCTGGGTAGAGGCAAGTCAAGGTCTAGGCTTTGGGCCGCTGCTAATTGCAATTCTGTGTGAATAGCAGTCGGCTCCCTAGCTGCACTTTAATGACTGAGAGGGGAGGGGGGATATACAGAGACAGTGAGAGAAAAAGAGAGCGAGAGAGAGAGAGAGATGGCAGCAGGGCGCTCAGTGGGAGATGCCACTTTGATGCCCGGCTGGTGGCTCGGGCTCATTGTCCCTTTAGTCAGATGGAAAAGAGAGCAACTTTCTCACCTTAAGCTCAAGGATGCAGCTCTTGACCCCCGCTGCTTCAATTCTACCTCAGAGTACAGCTCACATTAATCAGCCATTCTGAGAAATCAGTGTGTGAGCATTAGGAGTGATCAGCAAGCAGATAAAAGGCTTATCCCTCATTATTGGACTCTGTACATGCTACAAGATGTAAAAATAAGCAGATTCTGATTGTGTTTACCCATATGGATGCTTTCAGATCAAAACCTTGTATCTCCAAAAGGCCAACGCTAACTTTTAATGGAACTGAAAGTGAAAAGATTTTATTCCAAGCAATTTTAGAACATTTCTATTGGTCCATGCATCATGAAACGCAGTTGCAAAGTTTAAATTATGAGATAAAATGAGAAGCAACTAAAATAGAGATACACAGAATACAGATTCTTACAGACTTTTATGCTTTTCCTGATCAAGTGCACTTGGTCTCCCTCATTTGAATGGGCTAAACGAGTAGCCCCCCCCCCCCCCTCCAAGGGGGCTAAGGGGTTTCTATGATGACTATGTACACCCCTGGTCAGTTAGTTGGTTAGTCGGACTCTGGCCTCTGGTTACTCACCCCTGATTTAAATGGTCACATTTACACAATGTTGCAGGTTTGGACTATATTGTTTTTAAGTAACGTTCATCTCAAAGCCTTAATTTCATCCATGTTTGTGTCCTTTTTTATCCACCTTATTTTGTCTTAACCTCTTTGAAGAGTGTGCTTCGTCCTCTTTTGTGTGGAACGTAGAATGCTTTGATATAGATTAGAACCACAGTGATGACAGACACAGAACAGTGTAATGTGCTCTGATAGAGGGTGTCACAATAATATGAAGGAAAGCAGTGTTGCGAACACAACACAAAAGGATATGAGGGATGTGGAGCTATATCACTTATACCCGCCACCCTCCACAGAAGAGGACCTTCATCTGTGGTTGAAGGAGCTAGCGAATTTAAAAACATCCACCCAAATGTCCGTAGCTAAGTCCGTCTGTTCTTCCCATTTTGTGGACGCGAAATCAACACCATAACATTCTTACCGAGGGAACTGGCTCTGTTACAAAGCTTCGGTGAAGCAGACGTCGAGTAGCTTTAGAGCTGCTTAACTTCATAAGAACCCAAGATGTTCACTAAATCCTCCTTTTGTTGGATTAACTCTCTCCACTGTCCAGGGAAGGATTTCAACTAGAATTTTGGAGCATTGCTGTGAGGATTTGATTGCATTCAGAAACAGAAGTGTTAGTCAGATCAGGATGTTGGATGATCACAACCTTACCTCTTCCCCAAATCCCCAACTCATCCCAAAAGTACTGGATGGTGCACCAGCATTCCATAGAATCCAGTTCTACTGCTCCACAGCTTGGGGGCTTTGAACACCTCAAGCCCACACCTGGCATTAGGCCCGGTGCCAGTATGATCATGTTTGCTTGTCTGCTCAGGGACTAGACAAGTTGTGTGTGCATTTGCACATTTGTGTCAGCAATGGGTGCAACATAGAGCAGCTGAATGCATTCATTAGAAGGGGTGCCCACAAACATTTGCACATAATAGTGTTGTTTCTGCTCCATTCATTCTGAAATGAATACGGTGTACGGAGCGGCTGGAGTCATGTATTATATCGCCAGAGTGTTGAAATTTGAATGTGTGCGTGTGTGTGCGTGTGTGTGCGTGTGTGTGTGTGTGTGTGTGTGTGTGTGTGTGTGTGTGTGTCTCCTCAGCTAAGCGTTACTGTAAGAACTCCAGCTCGGCAAGCAGCACCACCAGTAGCTACGCCCCCAGCAGCAGCAGCAGTAGCCTGAGCTGTGGAGGAGGAGGTGCAGGAGCAGGAGGAGGAGGAGGAGGTGGAGAGGGAGGAAGCAGTGCCAGCAGCACCTGCAGCAAGAGCAGCTTCGACTACACACACGACATGGAGGCCGCGCACATGGCTGCAACAGCCATCCTCAACCTGTCCACGCGCTGCAGAGAGATGCCCCAGAGCCTCAGCGGCAAACCCCAGGAGCTCTGCACACGGGTACACACAAACACATACCTATAGATGTCTCCAACATGATGGATTGAGCTCTAGAAGGTTGTACAGGAGCTGAGAAAGGTGTAGACAATGTAGAATATCTCATATTTCAGACATGCAATCAAAGAAGTAATAAGAGTATACGAGGTCTGAGGTCTTACGTCTGTGCTTGGATCGAAAACACACATCGAAAACCAGCTGAACACAAATAAGTAAAGCCTGTAAACATGCTCGATAGAAACCTTACAGACAAGACCAGACAGAGACAAGCTGGCCGACACATAATCACTCTCCTCGCATGTTTAAGGTGGTAGTAACATCATGGTCCTGTAGATGGCGCTGCACAAAAATCTACAGGAAGTTCTCATCAGAATTGTGGTTGAAAGACAACTGACAGACAGGGATCGCTGGCCTGTTTCACAGCTAGTGAATGGAAATTGTTTCACTACCAGCCCAGAACTGTTCACTCCCAATTTCTGAAAGAACACTCCACAGTTCACTCTGCAGACCGTCAACATACGGAACAGAGTGCTGTTCTGTACTGCTGCTACTACAGCTATTACATTCTACTACTGCTGCTACTCATACTACAACCACTATTGCTATTACTACTACTCCTCCCATTACTACTACTGCTACAACTACTACTACTACTACCACTATTGCTATTACTACTACTACTCCTCCCATTACTACTACTGCTACAACTAATACTACTACTACCACTATTGCTATTACTACTACTACTCCTCCCATTATTACAACTGCAGCTTGTACTATTATTACCTACTACTACCACCACTAGTCCTATTACTACTCTTACTGCTATTACAACCACTATTTCTTTTACTACTACCTACTACAACCACTACTATTACTTCTACTGCTACTTCTACTACTACTATTGCTATTACTTCTACCAATAATAATAATAATAATAATAATAATAATAATAATAATAATAATAATCGCTGATTAATGAACAAAATTGGGATTTAAAGCGGCTATTTGTCTTTTTTCATGACTCATTAGAAAGTTCAACCACTGAGACGTAAATTGATAGAGGTCTTAATTTCATATGAAATGTAATAATTTCACTGTGCCGTGATTAATAACAGTGTTTGAAATTGCAGAAAGGGTTTGACATAAATTATACATTCTGTACAACTTGGATGACAAATTGATGCAAGACTCATCAGGGGGCTTCTTACCCCAGGTAGGAGGGTTTCTTGTCCTGCTCGTGGGACAAGAGTCTCCCTTTAATGTGTTTCATTCCTTAACTGTAACAAAAACAAGTGTGACAGACGTTCCGGTTTATTTCCAGTTAAGTGCTAAACTCAGACACAGGAAGGCTTTAGTTCAACAATACACTGATTTTAATGGGGGGGCCTTTATCCTGGTTTTGCCCATTAATTTATCATTTCATAACGGTATGTTGTTCATAGAAGTGAGATAAATATACCTTTCAATTATTATTTAGTTAAATTAATTGTAGATATATACTGCACACATACAGAATTACTGTTTATTAATATAAATGATTAATATGACAAATATTTAGCAGAAACTGAGCAGGTTTATATTTATATTTCTGGCATTTTGCTGATGCTCTTATCCAGAGCAACTGGCAAGGTTAGTCACATTACAGAGGTGGGCCAGCACTGTTAGGAGTCTTGCCCAAATACTCTTTTTGGTGTATGAACAGCATAGTTGCCCAGACTGGGAATCAAACCCCATTGGTGTGGTGGCTTGTTGGTGGTGTTACCTGTAGTGCCACAGCAACCACCAGATGACTAATAGATCTGTAAACTTGTAAGTAGGTACTTGTAGGACCCTGCTGGTTGTATTGGTGGGTGAGTTTGTGGGCAAAATCTATCTGCCTGTCTATTATGGCGTGACACAGCCTGCCATCCAGCCAAAGAGAAACTCAGGCTGTATTACAACGCAATTACATCCATTACTGCACCGAGTTAGTGAGCATCATAGCCATTGTGCCCATCCTAATAGGTCATTTTATCCATGGGTGAGTTGAAGAGGCGTTTGTGCGATGTGACTTTGGTGCAGTCTACAGTCAGAGTGTGTGTGTGTGTGTGTGTGTGTGTGTGTGTGTGTGTGTGTGTGTGTGTGTGTGTGTGTGAGAGAGAGAGAGAGAGAGAGAGAGAGAGAGAGAGGAGAGAGAGAGAGAGAGAGAGAGAGAGAGAGAGAGAGAGAGAGAGAGAGAGAGAAATTTATAAGTGAAATTATCCTACAAAGGAATTGTCATGGGCTTTGATGTTCAGAATTTAAAATGAGCTGTGCTATCACTAATGTCTGCTTCTAAGCCATAACACAGACTCTAAAACACAAGTGTGTGTGTTCTGCTTTAGAAACAGAAATTAGAGTTAAGCACAGCTCATTTTAACTCCATAATATCCCTTCCACCCCATTCTGGTTAGATTTTCAACAGTAAGACACTTCAAAACTGAAACTTAGCTAGGCATGCATTTCAGCCATGTCTCCTACTTGTCAGAGGTTATATATATATATATATATATATATATGTGTGTTGTGTGTGTGTGTGTGTGTGTGTGTGTGTGTGTGTGTGTGTGTGTGTGTGTACAGGTGTGTTATGAAGTCTGCCGTGAAATCAATCCAGTGTCTTTAATTTGCTTCCCACACTCTTTGCGCACTGCCACTCTTACATCCCAGGATTTTGAGCTCCCTATAGCCAAGGGCTGATGCATACTGAGCTCCCAGTGAGGCTGTGCTGCACTCCTTTGTTTACATTGGGTGCCGCTCACCGATTTCATGCCCACACTGCCGGATGTTGAGATGAGTCACAAGTAGAGGGGCTGTGTCCCAAATCAATGAAATAGTTCTTTACTGTAACGTCGCACACCGTGCCTAGATGATGGAATGAGTTCATTTTCCTGAATCCTAGTCAAGTCGGGAGATATTAGGGACGAGTTTCAAGTTAAGTCTGAAGTCTGACTTAAGTGGACATGATGATTTATCTAAATTCGTAATTCCTAATTTTAGAGTCAGGGGTAGTATTTAGTCCATTTATTGTATAAATATGAATGAATGAATGAATGAACGAATGAATGAATGAATGAATGAATGAACAGTTATATTGCAAGGATGCTTCACAACCACACTCAGCACTCATGCTTCACCAACACACACTGTCTAGAAGTGATAGTGAATCAAGCACAGTGCTCTCTCTACCAGAAATGTCCATCCTCTGGGAGGTGGAGCACTGAGCACTAACCGTTGAGCACAAAGGAGGTTCACAGAGGACAGGGTGCCAATCACACTAGGAATTTAGAGTAGCCAATTCAATTCAACATCCATGATTTTAGAATGTGGGAGGAAAACAGAGTCCTCAGAGGAAACCTATGAAGACATGTGGAGAGCATACAAACTCCACCCTGATAGGGCCTTGAACCCAAGACCTCAGTGCTGGGAGGCAAAATTCTGACAAAAGCAGAATTTTATGGAATTTCTGAAAATGCTTTCCATAAATAGTCTCATTTTAAAGCCCCTTTGTAGTAACTTTCATGATTCTCTAACTGTTATTTATAGTTGTTCTGTAGAATCCGTCTGTTGGATTGAAGTTGAGCTGGACCAATCAGAGTTAGCAGTCTACCACCTAGATTGTTTCCCCCTACCTCATATAAAAGCTGCTTCCCCAGCCATTCCTAAACACAGCAGTGCCTGTCTTAATCAACCTCAGATTGCCATCTGCACACTTGCTCATTTAAGCTCGTTTAAACTCATTTAAGCTGTTCAGAGTTCCATTTGCGAGTGGAAGCTCCTCGTTAAGCTCCGTGTTTGAGTGAAAGCTCTGAGCCGTTTGAATCTTTATGTTCAACACGCAGTCCTGTAGACAGGGGCATTGCTCGAATAGTGGTGAAATTTGAGATCTCACGATCTATCGATTCATTTCCTAAAAATGCACAGCTCATGAGTCGTTTTCTAAAGAATCATATTTAATTGAATCATGGTGAAATTCTCATCACATGCTCATGTTGCATTGAATCGTTTCCTTAAGAAGTGTAATGGACTCAGACTTAAATCTCATATGAACACAGACACACACACACACACACACACACACACTCACACTCACACTCATCTTGCTTTGACACTAATGGGGTGAGGTGCGCTAGGAAAGGATGGGAAGGAAGGAGGGATGATGGCATATGGACTGTGAACGGAAGTGCCCTGAGCAAGAGAGGGCTTCCTTCTCGCTCTCTTTCTCTCCTCCATCCATCTCCTGTCAGTGTGCAAAGCAGAGAGGAGGATGAGAAGCAGCTGGCCTGCGGCAAAACCCATCTCCTCCTGCCACTGACTGAGAGACAGCATGGTGGCTTCTCTCCATTTCTGCCAGCTGTGCCGGCGCTGAGACTCCGGTGCTCTGCAGCAGCTTCCCACCCATTATTTCACATCTACAATAACGGCATCAAACGGGGGCTGAATCAGAGCTGTTTGTCAGCAGTAAAGCTGCGGTGGAAATCGACTCAGAGTGTTATGATCATTAGATTCAGTGCTGCCTTCGTACAATTCATTAATACTGGTAACTACAAGCATGAAATGATACAAAGGAGGATCTTTGTAAGGATGTAGAAATAGGCTGAGGAGAAGGATTCTCTCTCTCTCTCTTTTGCTCTCACTTCTTCATTCCTTCTATTTTTTTTCTTTCATCTCGCACACTGTCTGTTTCCATCTCAAACTCTCTCTAACTCCCTTTAATCTCTCTCTCTCTCTCTCTCTCTCTCTCTCTCTCTCTCTCTCTCTCTCGCTCTCTCTCTCTCTCTCGCTCTCTCTCTCTGTAATTGGAGTGAGTAAGTTTGGAACAAGTGGGAACAGTGAGAGACAGAGTGTGAGGTGACCTCCAGCTTCTTCCATGTAGTTCTCCTGAGGTTGGTTCCCATGGTGATGGAGGTCAGGGTCAGGTTAAGCCAAGTGCTTTGAGGAACAGGAGGAGGTTCTAGGCCAGTTCTCTGCAGCAGCACAAATTGCTGAATTATCCACTTTGTTTGATCATGTTTGTTACAAATCAAAATCAGATCAAGTGTGAGAACAGATTACCAACCAAAGGTCGATATAATGGCAGAAGCAGCTACATGCTGCCAGGCAAATGGCTACAACATGCCTTGCAGCTCCACGTTGCTCGTACAGTTTCTGACCTCAAAGCCATTCTTTGTTGGATGTTTTAAAGGGTCACCCTTCTGGTCCAGCAGTGACATTAATGTGTGTAGAACCCCTCAACCATGGCAGTGTCATTGCTGTACTAAGAATGGTCCACCAACCAGATAAGCCTGTTTGAGAAACTGACCAATGATGAATGAGGCAGAGGATAGAGGTGTGTGCAGGACTGGTTTTTTAATACAGCTCCCACTGGAATTCATCCTGCTCCTGACAAAAACCAGCAGCTCTCCCATCTGCATTGTAGACATTTCATCCCAGTTCCACCCACTCCCTTCAAAAAGTGGCAGAAATTGTCCTGCTCCCACCCATTACTGGGATATATCTTCCCAGTCCTGCCCACTCTGTCCCACTCACAGTCCTACTCGCAGTCCCACAGACTTGCCTTTAGGGATATATGCACTTTCGGCAGCTCTGACCATCTACAGAGCTGACTAATTTTATTTCATTTTGTTTTATTTTTTATTTTCCTGCATATATTTGCTGTCCTGCTCCCATATCCACGGGCTGGATTAACCACCTGCTCCCATGCACGCAATAGAAACTTAGTCCCATGCTGTAATACATTGCGAAGGGACCCATGAATGTGCCACATGGTGTCTGTTTACAGATCTCACCCTTTAACAAAATATCCAATCAGATCACGGATTGCTTCATGAGCAGAGAACTGTCAACAATACTGTTTGCATTAGTGGAGGCTCTAGGAGATGGGCTCCGGGAAACAGGATGGTCTCATCAACATTGTGTGCAATACCATTCCTACGGACACTACCACCACTGTGGAAAGAAAAAGACACGCACCAGTGAAGGATCAAGGAGACCAATACAGACCACAGAGAGGGAGATCTTGCTGATTGTCCAGTATGCGAAGAGTGACCCAACAGCCACGACTGCTGAGAATCATCAAGTCGTGATGCCCTACGTGAGTCACCTTGTTGCTGCCAGCACCACTGGCAGATGGATGCATGAAGCAGGACCGTATGCTTGCAGACCATTACTGTGACTGCCCTTTATGTCACATCAGTGTCACCAAAGACGGTGTTGCTTTTGTCTTGGTGAAGATGAAGAGACGTGGAGGCGCCGTGGTCTCATGGTGGGGGTGCATTTTTTGTGTGATTCCAGATCACATGAAAATATGCAAGCTGCATGGGATGGATTATCACAGGACACCATTAGGAACCTCTACAACCTCATTCTGAGACGTCTGGCATGTTGCGTTAAACCCGACGCCGTACCGGGAGACACCACTTCTGTATGTGTGGCTCAATAAATATTGATCATAACAATCTACATTTAAAATCATTTATTGTTCCTGCTAACCTTTATCTTCTTCCCCTAATAGCACTGCAATCCCGCACTCTCTTCTGGGTGCAACTGTTTTTTGATGATGAGTGTGTAGGAAAATAATGCATCATTAATCTGGGGTCATAAAGGTTAAATGTACAGCTGTGTGTTGCTTTACTGCTTCGATCTCTTTCCCACATGCTGCACATCAGTGCTTGAGCCGTTAACTCTCAGTGTCAGTGGACACACAGGCCAGGCACTTACTGGAGCATTACTGATTCCATTCGTAACTTCAGATGGGTCTTGCCCTTGGCCAGGAGAACATAACCACTGTTGCCCTTGACTTCCCTTTAAAGTGCAGAGTGCCTTTAAAAGCTGCTGAAGAGCTGTGTGCAGCAGATTAGATCTGGAGGAGAGGACTTGCATGTGCGTTTGGATTAGATTGTGTAGCATCATGCAGTAACCCCAGTGTGCCGCTGTGTAATTTCCATGATATGGTCATTAATCTCACAATCTATCTGTAATAACAGGGTTATTTATTATCCGCCATTCCGTTTAATCCTCATTATGTTCCATCTACCTGTTTCTCCAGCGGCACCTTCACTTCCACAGCGTCGCTTCGGGAAGCAGCAGCTGAATGTTTTTTTTGTGTGAAACCAGATCAAACTGAGGAGAGAGAAAGTGAGCAAGGAAAGAGGACACTTCTCACACTGTCTTTCATTTGTTTCCTCCTTCCTTCCTTCCTTCCTTCCTTCCTTTCTGCCTTCCTTCCTTTCTCTTTCTCCATCTCCTTTCATCTCTCTCCCTCCTTTCTCACTCACCCTGAAAATGACACCTTTTCTCTCTCTCTCTCTAACTTCCCTTCATCCTCCTCTTTTCTCTCTTCTCTTCTCTCCTCTTATACCTCTCCCTCTTACACCCTTCCCCACATTCGCTCCTGTTCACTGCCTCTGTCTCTCCCCTCTTTCTCTCTCTCTCTCCCCCCCTCTCTCTCACCATCATTCTCTCTTTTTCCTCTGTCGCTCTCCTCTCTTTTCTTACTTTTTACTCTTTCTTTCCTTTTCCACTCTCCCTCTCCCCCACTTTGCTCTCTCCCCATCTCTCTCTCCTCTCCCCTCTGCTCACTGCCCCTCACTCTCTGTCCCCCACTCTATACCTCTCTTGATCTCTGCTCCCTCTCTCATTTCTCTCTTTTCTCTCCACTCTTATTCGCTCTCCCCTCTTCTGATCTGCTCCCCTCTGCTCTCTCTCTCTTTCACCTCACTCTCTATTTTTCCTTCTTTCTTCCCCCCCCCCCCTTCTCTCTCCTCTCCCCTCTGCTCCCTCTCTCTCCCTCTGTTGGGTAGAAGCGGGACATTGAGGTGGATGATGATGGAGTGATGATGGACGTGAGCGTGTGTAAGCGTGTTGGTGGAGGTGGCCGCTCGCTTGGCCCGCTGGAGCCCATGTTGGGCCGGCGGGAGCGGGAGGTCCTGCCAAGCACCCGCTGCTGCCCCCTCGACCCCTGGGAGCTGCCTGTCGACTACACCAAGATCAAACGCCTGGAGCATGACAGAGAGGTGCCCACGCGCACCCAAACACACACACACACACACACACACACACACACACACACACACACACACACACACACACACACACACAGCATAGAGATACTCATATGAAGACAGTTATGATTTTGACCATGTTTTCCAGACTATTTGACCCTAAATCATTACATGTAACCCTTGTCCAGATACTATAACACACCCTTGACTCCACTATCAGTTATTTATGAAAGTGATACCAAAAAGACACCATACAAAGACACTGTCCATTACAAATGTACAATCATTTGTTAATTGTTGATGTAATTACTGTAATTATGGGTTAATTTAATAACAGCTTATACATTGTGTTATAAAATTATAGACACATATTTGTTATGTGCCTCAAGATTTGCCTACAGCTTTCTTAGCCATTTTGGAAAGTTCTTGTGTTTCAGTTTCTCATGATACTGTTCACATTTAGGTTCCATTCACACCTGGCATTCACATGCACCCTGGGTGGTCTGATCATAAGTGCTCAGCATGAATTGTCTCAAGCATATAGTGTAATCCAATCACTCTAATCACATCCTGAGGTGGTCAGAGACACATTTGACCACATATTGTTGTAGCGTGTCAAATCATCTCAACGTGTCCCTGAAAGCACAGCAGCTCCTGCATCATCAGCAACACTTTCCCAGACAGAAAAAAAAACATAATAATCTTGAGACCACACCGCCGTACCTATTTTCCAGCAGAAGTGCTTTGAGAAACCCAGTCACAAGTACTCAGAGGAGAAGCATTTAAAATGCCAGGTGTGAAGAGGCCTTAAAGTCAGGTACACTAAAAATTCTTGCAAGGATTTGATAACCCAGGCAGTTAGACAGTTGCGCCACTTCAGAGCTTAAAACCCAGCATGTCCAATAAAGGACTGTCGACAAACATGTCCACAAACACACCTTCTGATGAGTATGACTCTCTGGAGCAGATCAAAGTAAACCTATTTGCTCCAGGCCTACTGCCAGGCACAGGCTAGAGGGATATAAAGCCACCCAGCACTGAGATGTGTAGCAGTGGACTTGTGTTTTCTGGAATGATGAGCTGAAACAATGAATGAGCAGATGTTGCACTTTTTTTTCACATTGGTAGAGTGGCACAACTGTCTAACTGCCTCCTTGTCAAAAAGGATCTCATACGTTTAAACCTCAGTAATGCCTCGGGTCTCTGTGATAGAGCGAGCTCCAACCTGGAGATGAGGATTAGGAACCTAATCGATAAGAAAACCTGAGAAAATCTGAAATAATAGTCATAAATATTCACTACTGGTCACCCTACTGAGACAGCAATTACCTCAAAAATGCTGTGTAATCAGTTAAAGTGGCATTATAATGTTTATTTGACCTTACTTAATTTTTTTAAAGAGTAATAATTTTAAAAACATGCTAATAGTACATAGAATAGTTAAATAATATATAAAAAATCAGCATTTAGTTATCGTTTTTTAAAGCAGGTATTCCACACCTTTGCACAGTAGTGCATCAATTCCAGCCTAGTTTCTGGAATATACACCCAAGACCTCGTTATGATCCAATGAAACATTAGTTCTTCACTCAAGGATTATAATGACTGCAGTTCTGTATCACAGCGATGCATTTTAAGTCACAAACAGCAGCACTCGTCAAATAAGTGCTCTCAAGTACGTTCACCGTGCTGTGAAATGAGTGATCTGGCAAGTCCAAGGTGCTCCACAGAATGTAGAAAACACTTACTGACGTCTCATATCACCATTAGGCACAATGAATCACAATTAATAACTAATGACACAGTATCACTCTAAATCAATCTTCACTCACAGCTGTCGTTGTGTATCTGCAGCTCTAATGACAGAAGGACTCGGTTTACAGGGGCCGTGTTTAGCTCGGCCCATTTCAGTGAAGAGTTTCACTTTTCACTTAACGTTTCAATTAACCGACTAATTTAGTCCAGAATAAGCTTTGAGTCACGACGATAAGATGAACATTAAAGGGACCATAACCTTAAACTTGTTTTAAAGCCAAAACACAGGCTGCTAGGGTGCATATATGACCCTCATCTACAGACCACAATGAATTCATTGTGGTTGTGATGTCACAACCATTAACACACATGGCCAGACTGCCTGTACGAGTGCATTCTGTTAAGCAAAAGAACAGAAACCCGTTTCATGGAAGTAGACTTTCATTTTGAATGAATGTCATTGTATTTTCCTCCTAAAAAAAATCGGATAACTGCCACTGTCAGCTTCTCCACCATGTTTGAAAGGTGGATATTCGGTGTACAACGTTATGACCAATTAGCTAGACACAGCATCGGTGACTGTATATATTTGCATAAAGTTGAACTCTGCTGAACTCTCGTTCATAAAGTTGAACTCTTTATCGCCGGTGGGCAAGGCTTCTCTGGATGTGATGCAATCTGTCAGCTCTCTCCATTGAAACGAATAGGATGAGGCAAGGCGAAATGGCAAGTGGACACATACTAAATGCTAAAGATGAAATGCAGGACAATACTGTGTAAAACTTTTAGGCACCTAGGCACCCTCCCCCTCAGCCAGAGGTTTTACAGTAAAATCCCAGAACAGATGCAGGTAAGCATAAACGTTAGTCTGAAGAACAAAGCTCGGCTCCAGATTTCTCCTGAATGCCTCCAGCCAGCATGTGAATGTGTTCAATTCCACAAGCTCTCCTGATTTAACACCATTAAGCACTGAATTTCCAAACCAGATGTTGGATGATAACTATAAACTACATACAGTCAGTCAGTCATTATCTTATCTGCTTCATCCTGAAGAAGGTGGAACCAGAACCTACTTGGAATTATCAGGCACAAAGCAGGAATTATATAAATATACTCATCATCAAAAAAATAGTTGCACCTAGAAGGAAGTGTGGGATTGCAATGCTATTGGGAAGGATGATAAATGTTACCAGGATCAATAAATAATAAAAATTAGACCGATATGATTAATATTTATTGGTCTACACATACAGAAGTATGTGTCTCTCAGTATGGGTCGGGTTTAAAGCAACATACCAGATGTCTCGGAAATGAGTTGTAGACGTTCGTAATGGTGTCCTTTAATAATCCATCCCACACAGCTTGAAAATTCTCACTCGGTTGCTGCATTTTTTTGTGGTAGAGGTGGAACATCCCACACGTTTTCATTTTGGGATGGGTCTGGAGATGCAAGTGTTGGAAATGCACACACAGATTTCTTGGTCATCTCCATCTCTCACTGAAGATGACCCGCTGCCATTCGGAGTGTCTCCATGACTGTCTGTCACGACACCATTGTAGTCTTTGGTGACATTGACATGGTGTTAAGGGCAGTCATTGTAACAGTCTTCATGCGTATAGTCTTGCATTGTGCAGTAATCTGCCAGAGGTGCTGGCACCAACAGGATGACTTGTGGAGGGCATCACTGCTTGCAGAATGTTGTTTTGTGGTCACTCTGCACTTCTGCCAGTCTATCGGACAGTCCCCCTGCCATGTCTTGGTTGTTGTAGGTCTCCCAGATTCTTCTTTCTGTTGGTGCTTCTATTCACTGCCACCAAGAGCTAGCCCTACAATGCAGCTCTCCACTCTCAACTGCTCCAGTTGCTTGCAAATTCTTCAACAAGGCAGAAATCCCCTGCGAAGTATGCTACCAACCCAACAGCATGAGTCAGACTGGAAAGCATGTACAACTGGATGACCTTATATAGTAAGGTACAGCGATAATTCCCATCCTTGCTTGCATAACATGCATGGTCCTATCATTCCCATATCTTATCACATGTCATACCTACCCACTAAATTTCATTCTGGTTGGTTGATTGCTTCTGGGTGCAACTATTTTTTGGTAAATAGAGAAAGATGACAGCCTGCAGAATATTAATGTTAAAGGGAATTAGGAAAGTTTTGGACTATATAGCCATTCTGCTTGTGAAGAGGAGGACAGACCATTTCTCTGAAATGTGTCACGGACATGTCAGATGTGAAGGCTCCTGGCAAGACGCAGACATACTGAAACAAAAACACATCATGTTCTCTCACATACGTACCAGTTATGTATGTCTCACCTACATACCCACACATCACAGGCCTGTGGTGGTCTCCTTACACCTAGACACACCAACACATTATATAGAGACTGATAAACACCCACGCACACAGCTCACTCACCTGCGTCGCAATGACGTCTGTCACCTCAAGGCCCCTTTAGTAGACACTACGTGCTTCAGTGGACATGCTGTCTTCTGGGACACCTGCTCGTTCATTATTTCTTCTTAAATCAAGGGTATTAAAAGAGTTTATCCTTGAGTAACTGTCTGTACTGTCCAGGGAAAGCTTTCCACTAGGTTCTGGAGCACTGCTGTGAGGTTTTGATTGCATTCCCCAACCAGAGTGCTGTTGAGGTCAGGATAGTGGGTGATCATCCCCTCTCCTCATTCCCAACAAAGGGATTTGTTTGGAGCAACATCATTCCAGAGAGCACAGTTCCACTACTCCATAGCTCAGTTATGGGGGTTTTGTACCCCTCTTGGTGGTACTTCTGTTCGTGGACTTGACAAGCTGTGTGTGCATTTGCACATATGTGTCAGCAATGGGTTCAGATTAAAGTAGCTGGATGCATTCATTAGAAGGGGTCCACAAACATTTGCAGCATTTTGGGAAAGATTAATCTTGGGGTCTGTTATTCTGATGTGGTTTGTGCTTCAGTAAAACTCTCGGTTCCTCTCTGTTCAGTCAGAGAACCTTTCACCCTAGGTGTAATTTCAGTCACTGTTGAGAATCAGCTGGAGTTCCTCCAGAACAGTGTAGCAGAAACACAGTCTTGTTGCTGGTTATGTGGTTTTTGATTGGGTTTGACACCGAAATAATGTCTGCATGCCCGAGAACCTTAGAAACAAGTGTCAGGATTGCATTCAGTTTACATCACATGATGTCAGCAGGGACGGGGGCCCATAGCATGCTAACACCATGTGCTTGGACAATTATGGACAAAGGACAGCTCACTAACACCATTGTAGCAATGTTGAAATAGGCCGGTAGCCAGTCTTTCATGATCACATCCTCCAGAAGGTTGGAGGATTTGTTCATCCTTCCGTCCATCCACCATCTATCAGATCATCCAACTGTTCCTGCTTGTGGGCAGCCTTATGACTGGAAGGTCGCCGGTTTGAATCCCTGAACTGGCAGGACATGATTGAAATGACCTTGAGCGAGGCAATTAATTCCCCAGTTGTTCCCCGGGTGCCACAGTGCTCATTGCCCCCTAGTGTGTGAATTCACGTGTGTGTGTGTGTGTGTTTCACTGTGTGTGGATTGGTTATATGCGGAGGACACATTTCCCTGTGGGCAGCACTGTGGGTCTGCATGAACGTTTAATATGTTTTTACACAATTTCTGTCTTTCTACTCATAACAACATCACTTTAGTTCACTTTTATTGGATCAGTGTGGAACTTTGAAACCTCCATCCAGTTTTCCACCCCATCCTGTTAATTATGTTCAGAGATCTGAACCCTCTAGGCTACGTCTCCCACCATTGCACCATGCTTTCAAACTGAGAGGGTGAGGGTGAAGGTGCTAGTATGTCATGATTGAACAGCTCTCAACACACTCTGAGGAGAACTCTAGGGTTGAGGTTGAGGTTGAGGTTGAGGGAGGGCCAATGACTGCAAAGCCAATTAGGCTGCCTTGGTCTTTCGACCGCAAATATCTGCAGAATCACTGAGGATCGAACATGCAACTGCCCCAATGACGGAACCCACAGGTGACTCTTCCACTTGGAAACCTGGTACTATTATTTTGACACGCTGTTCTGTTGACTAATATATTGGTTATAATATAATATATTTGATAATACAGCTCTTTGTTGAGTGTCTAATGGCAAAGTAGGCCATTGCATTGTTTTTTTTTTTTTTTGTTTTTTATTAACTCATGCTTGTAGGTTGATAATAGGTGATTACATTCATTTATCATTTTTTTTTATATTTCTGGTTTTATTCATTTTTGATGAGTATATGTCTGCTGATGATAGAAGTGTTATGGCACAACCGCAATATGTGCACGCAGGCATTCTGCCACTGATTTCACCATAGTGCCATCTAGTGCATATGTGTGGCAGAATGACTTCAGCTGCTGATGTCCGTTCACTGCATATCCTGGTGAAACAAAAAAAGGAAGAAAACCAACATATGCTCCTATATTCTGTAGATTTCCTTACGGATATTGGCAGAGTATCCTACGCTCCTTTCTCCAAGTTCTGCTCTCTTTCTGTTTCCTGGAATAAAGCCATGCTTGTGTGTTCGTGAAGGCCGTTGCTTAGATCCTCTTGTCTCTGAGACAAAGCCCAATCGACAGATTAATTCTCACTTCCTCCACGTCACGTTTCCCTTGGATGCATTGATTGACTGGTGCAGTTCAACAGCCAATTGAGGTTTCGTTATTTGCATACAAATGGGCTGTGTGGAACGGCGCTGTGCTTTCCATGTGAGAGGCTGTTGATTTTCTGTGTGTGTGTGTGTGTGTGTGTGTGTGTGTGTGTGTGTGTGTGTGTGTGTGTGTGGTGTGTGTGTGTGGAGAACAGTGGGGTGGGGGTGTTGGATGAAGACACCTGTGAGTGTGTGTATGCATGTGTTGACTCTCTCTGAAGAACAGTGGGAACATTTGATTGTTACTAGTGACAGCGACTGCTGGTTCGCACACTGATGGCATCGCTTGTGCTGTTAAATATAGCGTGTGAAAGATGCACTGCTTGGTGTGGTGTGTGTGTGTGTGTACATGTGCACATGTGAGATTTGAGAGCAAGAGTGTCTGGTCTAAAGACACTTGGCAGATGGGTCAGAACTCTATCATAGTCTCTCCAAAACCACGTCCATATTTCACTCTTTTAGAGACTTTAATTAAAAACTAAACCTAGTTAGCGTCCGTTAAATGCAGTAGCAAAGGTTTGAACACAAATACACTCTTCAAGCTTTACAGGACAACACATCTGTCCAGTTCTGTATCAACCAAATGGAAGTGTTTTGTGCAGTGAAAATGTCCAATAGGTACAAATTCTCTACTAATTTGGATTGTGTCTGTTTGTTTTGTTTTTGTCTATTTTTGGTTCATATGGTATGAAGTTAATAGTACACTGGATATAAACACCTGGGCCTGCTGTTATTATTATTATTGTGTGTGTGTATTATTATTATTATTATTATTATTATTATTATTATTATTGAATTGGGTGATCTTTGAACCATGAATGGGAGTGAGAGGGCCAGGCCCAGAAAATAGAGGAGACAGCCTTCACCAGGCTGTGTCTGCTCCTCAACTGTTGACGGACAAAGTCCAACTGGAAGGCCTCCCAAATGGGGCACTACAGTAGCAGCTAGAACCACACCTCACACACACACACTCACTGGATTTACCCAGACACCCCCACCCAACCCCAGTTTCATCTGGCTAGTCTCTGTCACTTTCTGTCTCCTCTCCTCTCTCACTCCCATTTCCTGATTCAGAATTTAGATTCAGATAGTTTCCCAATTCCAGATATTTTGGCGTATGTGCTGACAATGGGAGCATTAGACATGTTGCAGCAATGCAGCAACAGTTTGATAATCTCTCCCTGTCTCTGTCTGTCTCTGTCTCTCTCTCTCTCTCTTTTCTCTCTGTCTCTCTCCTCTCTCTCTCTCTCTCTCTCTCTGTCTCTCTCTCTCTCTCTCTCTCTCTCTCTCTCTCTCTCTCTCTCTCTGTCTCTGTTTCTCTCGCTTTCCAGTCAGACGATCTGGACCCCTTTCAGGACATTTTGGAGGACAGTGCGTACGCCACGGATGTCACCATCCCGAGTCCCAAGCCGAAATTCGCTCCCTGCAAAGAAAGCAAAAAGGACCTGATAACGTAAGCCTGAAGGCGGGGGGCCAATATCACTCTCCTGCCCACCCCCGCATCCACCCACTTTCTGTCCCTCTTTTTCTTTTCTCTTCTGTTGCTCCGTTAGAGCGATCAATCTTCAGCTGCATGCTTACATAAAGCGACGGCCTCCTGGCAGACTCTTGTCATTTCGAGTTGGGAAAGAAGCTCCCATAGGCTAGTGTACCTCTGGCTCTGGCTTCCTTTGCTTTCTCTCTTGATGCTTTATTGTAATAAAACATCATCCTCATTTTACCTGTTCATGTGGCAGCTGCTCTCTAGGATGTTCTAGATGCTCTATGAGGTTTAGTACACTCGCACCCAAGCAGACAGTGAAGCTAAACTGGAAACAATGAACCCTAATCTGATGGCAAAGCAAACTGAGAATCAACACTTCATTTCAACCCTTTTGTTTGTGACGCCCTCATAAGCTTTACAGGTGTCATTGTGACTGATGTGATGCCGATTAAAGCAACATTATGCAACACATTTACCTCAACAGAACCTTCAAAGCCATTCTGGGCCTCTTTTATTAGGACTTAATAGGAAGAATAGCATCTCTATTGTTGCTACTCCCAGTTTGCCACTATGTAACTCTGGTGAAGTGCGCTGGACAACCCTCACAAGAACGACATCATTAGATTCATGTAAAAAAGTATGACTCTACCATCTTGGTCCACATGCTTCTTTCACTTTCAGTTACAGTTCTTTATCTCTCAGCCTGTCCCGAAAAGCATGTCTACAGCATGTCTTTAGGTGGCGGCTCAAAGCACGAACTGCCCTTCATCAGTCAGGGAGCAGCAGGAGCAACAAATACCAGTTCTCACATAATGCTGCTTTAAACCTTCAACCTCTCAATGCTCGTTCCAGATCTAAAGCTTACGAAGGCGTCACATGGCTTACTTTGCCAAAATGAAGTGTTTCCATTTTTCCCAGTCTAACCAGTCTAACGGCTGCACACAAAATTATGTTTCCATTTTTTTTTTTGTTGTTCTGGACTTTGCCGTTTGATTGTATCTACTTTTTTCTGGAGACAGATGCCCAACACCAGGGTGTGATGGAAGTGGTCACGTGACCGGTAATTACGCCTCGCATAGAAGGTGTGACTTCATTTTCTCATGGTGGATTAAGTCCTATCAATTTATTGTTTTCAGCTTACCTCAACTATACTGTCAAACAGTAGCTAGGACAGTACCTTATCCACGTTAACCCTTTGAGTACCAGAGATTACAATAAGAACTGAATTGGGGCAGTAATGGTCAAAACAGTGTGCTATTCAGAGGGTTAACCGAATATAAAGCTGATATCCCCTGCTCTTGCACCATGGCTTTTCTGCATTTACAATTTTTGTCAGCTGATTTTTGTGGGTTGTTTGTTTGTTTGTTTGTATTTTCTTCTATTTCAGTGGTTACTGCTTCTTTTTTTTTGTACACTAATATCCACTTTTTTACCATCTTCCAGTCTTTCAGGTTGTCCTTTAGCTGATAAAAGCATTCGAAGTATGATGGCAACCAATTCACAAGAACTCAAGTAAGGCTCTGACGAATTTAGAAAATTACAGAAGTGACTGAATCCGTTTTTATTGACAGAATAGAACCAACTTAAAACCAAAAGGGATCATTTTTTTAAATTAATTGATTGGGCATTAATTGACTGATTGATTTGATTAACTGAACGAAGTAATGAAGATGTTTTTGATACCAGTGTGTGAACTCTTTTACCCAGATTTGAAATGTTTGTCGGTGTTTTGTGTTGGGATTTATGGAACGCCTGAGATCTCTCAGCAAGGAATGTTGATCCTGGCGAGCTCAGTGTCTAAACCCAGTTTGGGTGTTGTGCATAAAGTCACTGGACCATGCTAAACTTTTGTTCAGTGTAGCCTTTAGAAAACCTGTGCCCATGCTTCAGTAAGCAGTGCTGCCATCTCAGTTCAAAGCGTCATTTTTATTTCATTCTGCAACTTTACTGCAAAGAAACTTTCACTTTAAAGCAGCTAAAGTTGCCACTTACCTTAGTTCTGTATCTTTAGTAGCTTTTCTGAAAGTCATGAAGATGCAGAGAGGAGGTGTTTGGGTTCTGCCCCTTTCACCTCTCCATAGTGAGATTAGGAGACTAGTGTCAGCATAAGAACATAACTAGAAATGTACTCCTGTCCTCCACCAATGCTGGACAGTAACAGGGTGTATTTCTGTCCCAGGTGCCCGACTCCGGGCTGTGATGGATCGGGACATATCACTGGCAACTACGCCTCACACAGAAGGTAAGTAGAACATGACGTTTCTACGTCTTTACATGTCCACTAGAAATACAACCGACATCATTTGGCCGAAAGAAATCACTGTGGGTGTTCGGAAAAGAGTGAACAGTGACGTTTTGGGAGATATGTGACGAGATGTTTAAATGAACAGAGGCAGAGGCAGCACACTGTTGAACAAAACAACGAGGGAAACGAGTGTATATCAGTGGATGTTCAGCTTGACGGACACATTTATGTTGATTAATACAGGTGTTGCTGTGTTCCGGCAGTGTTATAGAGACACGGGGTCTGACTCAAAATCAAGTGGCCTGTCTATGTGGAGAGCTCAGCAGGTTTTGAAATAGACCAACACTGTTTGCTGGGGGAAACAGGTTAGATGGACTAGTGGAACTACATCTAATTGTTCAAAGCTGAACATACTACACCGAATATTTCAATCACATGTTGGTCCGTATCAACCAGGGACCAGTGACACCATACATGCTAAAGGGTTCAAATGTGACCCAAGAGTGGACATTTGCAGACATTTGCTGAATTGTCAAGAAGGGCTACAATTTATTAAGTCATATTGTGCTTTGTTGATGTGTCTGCTGGGACGTTAAAAATGTTCAATAAATATTTTTAACATTTTGTAATTAGTTTTCTTTGAAACACAAGACAAAAATGGCAAAAAATGTTTAAGGTGGTAGGAATGTCAGGCTACTGCAGATCCATGCATTACCCCTGAGTATGGCTGGGCTATAAACACTTGTGGGGTGTGTGACAGGATCCACAGGTGGATCTTGTTTGACTTAATGCTTGGCTGAAAGTAATGAAGGAGCTGCATTTGTAGGTCTGTCCAAGCGTACGCTCATACAGGTTTACCAACAATGGCCAAAATCTCCTCAGAATTGTAGCCAAGAGACAGAACTGGTGGGCAGGGTCTGCTGGCATGGTTCACAGCTTGGGAATGAAAATCACTTCAAGAGCA
Organism: Acestrorhynchus altus; assembly: GCA_034509495.1. NCBI lineage: Eukaryota > Metazoa > Chordata > Actinopteri > Characiformes > Acestrorhynchidae > Acestrorhynchus > Acestrorhynchus altus. The sequence goes on from CM067513.1 coordinate 5,193,822, forward strand.
GGTAAGAATTGCTTCTAGAGGACACAGGTCCTTCACAACCAATTTCTGTAAGGACACTCTGCAGGACACTGTAGACCATCAACATATGGAACAGAGTGGCATGCAAGAGGCCTTCATCTTCCAGCCAGTGATTTATACCACTGTTGGTTGACCCATATGAGTGTATTTTTAGATGTACCTACAGATTGAGCTACTTCCTTCAAACTATGGTCTTTGTCCCACCCAAATACAATCACTCCCTTCAACCAATCGTTATAACTTGATCTTGCTCATGCAGTGATATCTGCAGGTGCATAAAGTTACTGCCACCTTAAACAGGCACAATGACTATTATTTGTCCGGTAAGCTTATGTGGTCAGTCACATGCACCTCAGCATTCTGCCAAATGGGAATTCCAAATAGATTATTTTACCTACATAAATTCCCACGTAAACAGCCATTCTAACCCCTGCATGTTTCTTCAGTTTGTCAGGATGCCCACGGGCCCGTAAGAGTGGAATAAAGATTACTCACAGCAAAGAGGACAAGGAGGACCAGGAACCAATCAGGTAACGGCCTTCAATCTATTGAAACCCGCTCCTCACACACTAACCACTCCTGCCGCCGTCACAAGAGCCAGCCTAATTCAAACAGCATACATGAGAGGGTAGATAACAAACTCATCAAGCAGGCTTTCAGTTACTGCCAGCTGCAGCTCTCAATGCCCCCTTGGTCCAAAGTGAAAAGACGACTCAGAGAGCATGAATCTGAAGGTCAGCCGTTGTCGTGCTCAGTGTAATATTTTGCCAAGAGCTTGCACTTCAGGCAAAACATTTTTTCTCTGAAGCTCTTCTTCTGGTTCAAAGCTATATTCAAAGATAATTGTAGTTAGAGAGAGGCACAGCTTGAAAAGCTCAGGAGTACTGAGGTTCCTTTAGGCCTGTGCTGAAGGGTGCTGTGGGGATTGGGGCATCTGTGCTGAAATTTGAGAATGTGCGAGTTGGAATCTGAAAGTTCCTTCTGAGAGATGTGAGTCAGATGGTTTGGCCTAATGGCCTCCCATATGCCTGTCTAATGAACAGACAGCTAATTAAGCTACTACCAACAAAATCAACACAGAGGATAGAAATACGGAGTAGAACATACAAGATACATTCAGCATCTATCAATGAATTGCACTTTATGTCCATGTCATGAACTCCTCCTCATAGGTCTGTCATACACTCACTGTCCATTTCATCAGCTCCTCTTACCATACAGGAGCACTTTGTAGTTCTATAATATCAGACTGTAGAACATCTCTGTTTTTGTATCTCTGCGTACTTTATTATCCTCCTTTCAGCCCATTCTTCAATGACCAAAACCCCACAGGACCACCACAGAGCAGGTTTTTACGTGGGTGGTGGGTCATTCTCAGCACTGCATTGACACTGACCATTGTGGTGTGTTAGTGTTGTATCAATATGTTGTACTGATACAAGTGGATCAGACACTGCAGTGCTGCTGGAGTGTTTAAACACTGTGTCCACTCACTACCCACTCTATTACACACTCCTACTTCATTGCCCCCACCTTGTAGATGTAAAGTCAGAAACTCATCTGTTTCTGCACAGTTTCTGTTGGTCATCCTCTGGTCCTTCATCAGTGCTCACAGGATGCCGCCCACAAGACACTGGATATTTCTGTTTGGTGGACTGTTTTCAGTCCAGCATTGACACTGAGCGGTTTAAACACTCCAGCAGCACTGGTGTGTCTGATCCACCAGCGCAACACACACTAACACACCACCACCATGTCAGTGTGACTACAGTGCTGAGAATGACTCACCACTCACATAATACCTGCTCTGGGGTGGTCCTGTGGGGTCCTGACCACTGAAGATCAGGGTGAAAGGAGGATAACAAATTATGTAGAGATACAGATGGACTACAGTCTGGAATTATGGAACTACAAAGTGCTTCTGTATGATTCGGGGAGCTGATGAAAAAGGACAGTGAATGTAGAAACAAGGAGGTGGTCATAATGTTATGGCTGATTGGTGTAGGTCGATGTGAACCAAAGTATTGAGACACCAGCTCATTTATTGTTTCCTTCAAAATCAATGGTGAAAAAGAGTTTTGTTGTCCAGGGAAGACTTTCTACTAGATTTTGGAACATTGCTCTGGGGAGATGATTGCATTCAGTGACAGTTGCTTTATACCCCTCAGGTCTAGACCTGGCACTAGCAATGATACCAATAGGTTCATGTTTATCTGCTCCAGAGAGTCATATTCTTTTGGCAGTTCTCTACAGGGACTAGACAAGCAGTGTGTGCATTTGTACTTCTGTGTCAGCAATGGGTGCAACATTAAGTAGTTGAATGCATTCATTAGAAGGGGTGTCCATAAACATTTGGACATGTAGAGTGTGTGTATGTTGTTGGCTGTGATTGTAATGTTTGCTTTTTTTATATTTCCTATTAGGTGTCCTGTACCTGGTTGTGATGGACAGGGTCACGTAACAGGGAAGTACGCATCTCACCGCAGTGCATCAGGCTGCCCTCTAGCGGCCAAACGACAGAAGGATGGCTATATGAATGGCACCCAGTTCACCTGGAAGGCTGGGAAGACAGATGGCATGTGCTGCCCGACCCCAGGCTGTGACGGTTCGGGACACGTCAGTGGCAGCTTCTTGACCCATCGAAGGTGGGCTGACCTTATGTTTAGGAAAAGATATCACCACACTTTTAAAAATAAGAGAACCTTAAAGAATATCTGTTCTTGTTTGTACTGAGATGTTTGAATATGAACCAATAAACTGGTTACAATGTAAAAATACAAGATCCTTGAAGAACATTTGGAGGTTCTTCAAGTTGAAATTGTTGAGGAACCTCTTAAGGTGCTTCAAAGAAACATTTGTCCTTTTACTTTAGGTTCTTTGAAGCACTTTAAGAGGTTCCTTCCCAATCTCAAATTGAAGAACCTCCAAATGTTCTTCAAGGATCTTGTCATTTTTACAATGTACAAAATTCTACATCAAGTGAGGGTTCTTTAGACCTTTAAAGGTTCTTCAGATACAGATTTTCACTATCGCTAGTTCCAGCTGCTCTGCTTGTATGTGACTTTCTTTCTTCCTCCTACAGTCTGTCAGGTTGCCCACGTGCCACATCAGCCATGAAGAAGGCCAGACTATCCGGAGTGGAGATGCTTGCAATTAAACAGCGGCCAAGCAATGGTAATCCTGCTGTTTCATTTTACAGCATTTTTCAGAGTGTGTTCACTGTACAGACAAGAATATTTGAGCATTGCTGTGATAAACAAGAGTAACAAGAGTGATACTAACCAAAGGTGTTAAATTAGAACTTCACACCCTTAAGAAAAGCAATAAAAACGGTGATGGAAAGGGGTTTTTTTTCCAAGAAAATGATGACATATCCAGCCTTAAGTTACATCATGCTCAGATGAGTTGGAAGAGGTTGCCAGTGACAGGAAATGACTGGCCAACTGGTTGCCTTCACCGTTATGAAATGCAGAATCTGAAACATAGCTCTGCACTGCTCTACTAGTTTATGCTCCCAGAAGGACGTCAGTGAAGTAGCACAGAGATTTCAGCTCTCATTAGGTGACCACTGTTCGTACCGCCTGGCATCTCTGAACTGCAAAAAACACGGGCATAAAAAGATGGTAGAAGTCTTATATTTATTGTTGTTAATAATTATGTTTATAATCAATAATATATATTACATTGACATACAGTTAGATATTTGCTGTTTAAATATTGATATCATAAATACTGAACAATACACTTTCTTAAGGTTTTCATTATCTTGTATCACCTGGACTGGGCCTGACCCCCAGCCCCTTCCCCCACCCTAGGAAGGAACCCCCCATATGGGCTGAGCCCTGGGTCTCCGCATCACCCCTGCTCATTATATTTACACCTCAAAATAAAAGATGTGTGTAAAAGGTGAGCACGTTTCTTATCACGACTCTATTTCTGTCTGATCGTCTGCAGGTTTAGACAATGACGAGGACATTAAACAGCTGGATGACGAAATCAAAGATTTAAGTGAATCAAATTCACAGGTGGAGTCAGATATGATCAAACTTAGAACACAGGTAAGGAAGAAAACTTCAATATCAATATTGTATTTGATAGATAGATAGATAGATAGATAGATAGATAGATAGATAGATAGATAGATAGATAGATAGATAGATAGATAGAGCGATCGGCCATAACATTAAAACCACTGACTGTTGAAGGGATTATGTTGGTTACCTTGTCAGACACTGGAATCTGCATATTAGACATATTAAGTGAGCGGTGAGTTCTCGAAGTTGATGTGTTGAAGCAGGAAAAAATGGGCAAGACTATGAATCTGACAAGAGCCAAATTGTGATCGCATGACATCTGAATCAGAGCAAGCAGGGCTTCTAGGGTACTCCTGGTATTCAGTGTTTGTTACCTACCAAAATCCATGACATTGATGCAATCCACGGAGGTCCCACCTCATAACTTACAGAACTTAAACGAAACTTCAACGAAAAGATAACAAGGTCATCTGAAAGCCATACGTGTCATGTTTACTGGCACTATTGGGGACCTGCATAATATTAAACCAGTGGTTATAATGTTATGGGTAATTGGAGTAGTTTCTTATATCGCTGTGCTAGGAATGCTTCCAATGATATATGATTGCACCATGGCGTATGTGTGCATGCTGATGTAGTCTCTGTTAATAAACACAAGAACAGCCCTTTGGCTGTGTTTTGGCACGGCTTTAATGAAATTTGCAGTATAATGAGTTTGGATTCATTTGAGATGAGCATGTTCTTTTGTTCCAGTCTGCGGCACTGTGTGAAGTCGCAGATTCAAACGAAATAATGACTTGTATCACACCAGAGAGATAATGAAGACTCCTGAATATTTGCGTTGTGTTAAAGTCGAATCTCTTTCCACTGCACATCCATAACTAACTTGTAGACTCGTTCTGTTCCCCAGATTACCACAATGGAGTCTAATCTGAAGTCAATAGAGGAAGAAAACAAGGTGATTGAACAGCAAAATGAATCTCTCCTGCATGAGCTGGCCAACCTCAGCCAGTCACTGATTAACAGTTTAGCTAATATCCAGCTCCCTCATATGGTAAGGGCCACCATTGAGAATGGATAGCGAGCAAGTTACGGAAAGAACAGAGCATTGCGCTGCAGCTTGTTGATTTTCAAACCATAGCTCTCTGTGGCTTCAGGCAACAGTTTACTATGCATGCTATATTCAGACGCAACTGCTTTAATTTACATTGCCAATGTGATGGTGCTGCGGAGATAGTGAGTGAGTCAGCGATATGAAAAAGACAGCAGCTAATCAGCATGATCAGTGGGATCTGATAAGGCAAGGTCACTGGCAGAGATTATATAAAGTAGCTAAAGTTAGAAGATTGTAACCATGGCCCGAAACACACTGTGTGCATTGTTAGGGTGGGCAGTATGGCAATATCAGTGGTGGGTAGAGTAGCTTAAACTCTCAAGTATAAGTTATCTTTGTTTTGGAGAAATAAGAACTCAATATAGATCTCAATATCAGGATATAAACAGAGCAGGATATGGGTTGAGGTGATATATCAATATTTTTATTTATATCGGGATATAAACAGATCGGGATACAGGCTGAGCGATATATATCAATATTCATATCTATATTGGGATATAAATAGAGCAGGATACGGGCTGAGTGATATATATCAATATTCATATCTATATTGGGATATAAATAGAGCAGGATACAGGCTGAGCGATATATATCAATATTCATATCTATATTGGGATATAAATAGAGCAGGATACGGCTGACATATATATCAATATTCATATCTATATTGGGATATAAATAGAGCAGGATACGGGCTGAGTGATATATATCAATATTCATATCTATATCGGGATATAAATAGAGCAGGATATGGGCTGAGCGATATATCAATATTTATATCTATATCGATATAAACAGAGCGAAATGGGCTGAGGTGATATATCGATATTTATATCTATATTTCAGAATATAAACAGAGCAGGATATGGGCTGAGTGATATATCAATATTTATATTTATATCTGATATATATATATATATATATATATATATATTTATATATATATATATATATATATATATATATATATATATATATATATATATATATTGGGATATAAACAGATATCTGTTGATATCAGGATATTAAAACAGCATGATATGTCCTGAGGTAATATTGTTATTAATAAGTTATATAGGTTTTAAATAAGGTTCTGTTTCAAACATTTGAAATATTTAGTTTCTGTTTCCTCGCTCTGCTCCACCCCCTGCTCTCAGCTTCTCCTCTTCTCTGTTCCCCTCCACCCACATTCGAGTTCTCAGGCATATCTTGGAGGGGGCATAAGACAGAGCTCTGCCTTGAAGACGTGTATAAAGATGATTTAAATGTTTAAATATAGGTAGGATTTCATGGGGAGTCCTAATTTCTTCACATTATATTTTTCACATCACGTATCGTATATCAAGTATCATCATTCAGCTAAAATGTACTGGGATTGATTTTTTTTGTCCATATCGCCCAGCACTAGTAAATTTTCACCAAAAATCTCGAGTAGTACTGTACAACAACAACAACAATTAAAAGTACTGTGGAAAAAATTGACTGATTAAAGAGAGTTTTTGAGTTCACTCAGCTTAGTCAACATTAGTTCTGCATCGTAGTTTGGTCAACAGTGTATATTGAGTTAAACCTTTAAAAGCATAAATGAGCTGCAGCTGAAATTGATCACGTTTTGTAAGATTTTTAGTCTTTGTCCACCCAACAATTTGTTTACTGTTTATTCCCATAGATCAGAACTCACTTCATCACTGGGGAGGCCTCCCTACAGACAGCTTTCCTGTTTACAAACCTTACAGGGCGCGTGCATATGGCTGCACAGGCAGTCACGGGAAAATAACATTAGTCAGCTGCTGTAATGAACGTAGATTTCACACTGATCATAAATTCTTGTTGACTCAGTAATAAAATACAGTTTCAGAGATGGATCAGTTTGTATTTCAATGCAGATAAATAATAACATTATGTGAAAAATTCAGCCAGTATGGTCTGGTCATGACTGCCTCGTTGTTTGCTCCTCACTATACCACAAAAATAGTTAATATTAACTCAAAGTAAAAATTGATATGACATTAGAATTGCTCTTAACTTACGCAAGTCCAAGTTAAAATGTATACGACGAGAGTACTTTACAACTTTCCACATCTGAATTTGATGAGCTGGGTAACAGATTACCTTAAAAGCCCCGGTAGCTCGTGCTGATTACCTCAATAGATCCATAATCTTCTGTGGTTTTTGGCAAAAGCATGTGATCTTCTCAGGTTATTAAAGGCTGTCTTTTATCTTTACTGTGGTTTTACTGCAAAACGACTGTTGCTTTCTGCCCCCTTCGTGACAACATGGCAAAGGAACTTGTCTATTTTTAGATTCCTGATCATTGGGGACTGGAGAGCTTATGGGATTTGAACTTATGATTTCCTGTCTTTTGACAAGCAGCCACTTTAGAGCTGTTAAACCATCTACGTTTCCATGTCCGAGAAAAAAGTAAATGGTGCATTTACTCAGACCTGAACTGAACTCAGAACATGTAGTGTCATTTCACAGCTCTAGGGTAGCCTGTGATGTTCTAAAATATAAGGATAAACCTCAAAATTCAGAGGTGTGACCAATCACAGAGGACTACAGATGGTAGAATGAAATTAAAGGAAACAATGGATTCAGTAACTAAATGTTGAAGACTAATACCCCCGATTAAAGCATACTGTCATCATACTGCCCACCTCTTACATGTACACTGTACATCCATACCCGTAAACACTGAGAAGTGACAGATTTGACATATATAAGACGTCAGTCTTAATGATGCTTACTTACCAGTACCTCCAGTGCCTGTCAGAGCAGACTAGAACTCACTGTTTGATTTCTCTGTCAGTGACACATGTCAGAGCTCAGTTTGTATGCAGTGCAAAAGGGAGGCTAGATTAGTTATACTGGCTACTTCACATATCACATGCAATGTTGAACTTTTATTTGCAATGCGATTATGTCTATATTTGAGCTTAGTTATGTAGACGGCATCACAAACAGCAGCTTTCTTCCATAGCATTCATTTTGCTTTTGTTTCCTGACCTCCACAAAATGAATTGAAAAAGAAATAACAGTCACAAATGGCTCTGAGGTCCATTCCATGAACAGATACCACGGCAGTACACGGATAATGACAAGCTGGAATATTTAGAGTATGTGTTTCAGCCGTTTATATCTTTAAACCAGCCAAAACTATCATGTATGTATGGTACAGACCAAACGTTTGGACTCACCTTCTCATTCAGTGCGTTTTCAGTATTTTCATGACTATTTACATTGTAGATTCTCACTGAAGGCATCAAAACTAGGAATGAACACACGTGGAGTTTTGTACTTAAACAAAAAAAGGTGAAATAACTGAAAACATGCTTTATGCTCTAGTTTCTTCAAAATAGCCACCGTTTGCTCTGGTTACTGCTTTGCACACTCTTGGCATTCTCTCAAGGAGCCACTTCAGTGTGAATCTACAATGTAACTAGTCATGAAAATACAGAAAACTGAGAATGAGAAGGTGCGTCCAAACTTTTGGCCTGTACTGTATGCGTATGTGTTTGTTTCATGTGCACGTTACTGGTCAGGTTTGCATTTGAGGCCCTGTTGCTTATATAGAATGTGTTCATTATTGTGTTCGTTGATACAAACCATTCATACAGTTCTGTGCAAAATGTTTAGAGACTTAGAATAAGTCTTCATTTGCTCATAAACCACTAAGGTAACACGTAACCAAATCACATTATCCTGACCATGCAGGTGCTCTTTGTAGTTCTATAATTACAGACTGTAGTTTGTCTCTTTCTCTGCTCTTTCACTCTGTTCATCAACAGTCAGGACCCCACAGGACCACCACAGAGCAGGTATTATGTGGACCGAGGGTCATTCACAATGGATCAGACACAGCAGTGCTGCTGGTGTACTTAAACCCCTAAGTGTCACTGCTGGACTGAGAACAGTCCACCAACCAGAAATGTCCAGCGTCCGGTGGGCGGCATCCTGTGAGCGGCATCCTGTGAGCACTGAAGAAGGGACCTGAGGAACGACCAACACAAAACTGTGCAGAAACAGATGAGCTTCTGTCTCTGGCTTTACATCTACAAGGTGGAGACACTAGTCAGAGTCTCTAATCGAGTGGACAGTGAGTGGACACAGTGTTTAAACGCTCCAGCAGCACTGCTGTGTCTGATCCAGCACAACACACACCACCTGAGAATGACCAGCACCCACATAATACCTGACAACTTTATCAGTTTTATAGATATACTTAAGGTATGTGGTAAGAAGGTCTGTGAGGTGTGTGAGCCATTTTCCTACTTCAGCAATGAGATGCAGAAGTGCTGAAAGTCCACTGAGGTGTAAGATGTTCCTGCTGGATTCAGCAGCCTAATAGATCTCTGCCTTCCCCTCTAGAAACCGCCGCTACACAAAGAGCCTCCACTTAGAAATAACAGCTGTTTACAGTTGCATCAGCGAGTAAGCAATTCATTTTCATAGCCTACTGCTCTCCTCTTTTCTTTTCCTGACCTTTTCCTTGCACTTTACCCCGTCCTTCACCCCCCTGCATGGCTTTTCGGCTTTTCAAACAGATATGTAACAATTTTTCGTGTGTCTTTATTCATCACTGTGTCAGAGAGGCTGTAATAGGGAATGAGTTGCTGCTGAATTGAAATAAAGTATTTATTTCCAGTCCCTGATAATATCACTGAAATGACGCAAATGGTTGCAATTTGTGTCAGATATTCTGATGAATCCAGTCCATAATAACAATAACAGTGATTACTGATAAGATTGGTAGTGATACTGATAACGGATTTGACTTTTAATATCGGTGGTTTATCTGATCGTGCCATTGCCGACTTTTTACATCATTGTGTTTTGATATTCATGGTTAATTACAACGAACCATGAATTAAATTTCAGTTCACACATCAGGGTGGAAAATGCGATTCACTACTGTATCAGCCCTAACATTAAAAACAGTGACTAACATTATATTGTTAATAATGGTACCACTTTATTAACACGTATGGGCCAGTCTGACCACAGCCAAATTGTGGTGACTAGTTGACTGGGTCAGAACATCTCCAAAGTATTAGGTCTTGTGGTGTGGTGTTCCCAGTATGCAGTGATCAGTCCTTACCAAAAGTGCGCCAAGGACCGACAACCGATGAACTAGTGAGAGACTCATTGGCTCCCAAATCTCACTGATGGTTTTGTAGGGACCACTTGACCCTCAGTCCTCATCCTTACAGGACTTAAAGGGTCTGCTGTAATGTTAGTCTTGGTGTCAGATACCACAGAAGACCTCCAGAGGTCTTATGGAGTCCAGGTCTCAATGAGTCAGAGGTGTGGTTATGGTGGCACGAGGGGTTTCTACACCAGTGGTCACCAACCCTGCTCCTGGAGGGCTACCTTATGTGATTTAAAGGGCAACGCCAGTATAATTATGGAAAAATGACAAAAATATTGTGTGCTTGCCAGCAAGGTTTAATTTACATGTGATGCCATCAGGGACAGGGGACTTAATACAGTGCAAACAAGGCCAGTAGTCAGCATCCTAAAACCACACTAGTGATTCTAGATGACGGACATAGCCTGCACTCTAATGCTGCACAACTTATATTTTAATGTTGACCACGATTTATGTTATGCTGTTTGGGTTGTGTCCTTCCATGAAGTGACCTTCTCGTGATTATGTCATGAGAACTAGCAGCCACTCCTTCAAAACCCCTGAAGAACGCAAAAAAGGAGGCAGTGCAAAGAGACCACTGGTGTTGCTCTTTAATCATCCTGCCGTTACTGTGTATCCAGTGGATTCAGCAAAACACAGACACAGTGTTGCCATGATATTGCAGTGCAGCCATACCGCTTACAGTTTTCATCTGTTGGCATGTTGTCTTCTACTGTACCCACATTCCCCACATACAGCTCTGGAAAAAATGTACAGACCACTCCACATTCCTGGTTTCTCCTGTTTTACCATTTACAGGCCTGTGTTTTTGTAAAATGAACTTTTTAACAACATTTCTCACAAATTGCAATAAATACTACCATTTTGGGTAGAAACAACAACCTCTGTTTAAGGGCCAGCCATGGCCTGGTGGTTGGGGAACAAGCCTTGTGACTGGAAGGTCACCAGTTCAAATCCCTGAACTGTCAGGACATGACTGAAGTGCCCTCGAACAAGGCACTTAACTCCCCAGCTGCTCCCCGGTCAACGTGGATAGGATAGGGCTGCCCACTGCTCCGGGCACGTGTGCTCACTGCCACCTAGTGTGTGAATTTACGTGTGTGTATCACTGTGTGTGAATGGGTTCAATGCAGAGCGCAGATTCTCCTGTGTGCAGCACATTTGGTCTATGTGCAGCATACATTAGAGACGCTGATTCAAGGAAAAACTGGAGAGGTCTCTTACTTTTTTCCAGAGCTGTACTGTTTTCCCTTTCATTTCAAGTGAAGCTCCTCATATTGTTTCTCACATGTTGATAAAGCTCATGACGGCATTGGCTGTAAGACGTGTTTGTACTCCTCGTGTTTGTGCTGCTATCGAATCTAATGGATGAATTCCTCTGTCTTGTCTCCCAGGACCCGATAAACGAACAGAACTTTGACGCGTACGTGACCACTCTGACCGACATGTACACGAATCAAGAGCAGTACCAGAGCCCAGAGAACAAAGCCCTGCTGGAGAATATAAAACAAGCAGTACAAGGGATCCAAGTCTAGCCAATCAGCAAACTAGGAGGCTTCTAAAGTGTGTATAATCCGCGGGAAAAAAGAGACACTTACAAAACAAGAAGCGAGACAAGCAGGACGCCTCGTGGTTTGCTGCTGTAATTTAGCAGACAGTGTTAAATATTCACATTATGTTCTTTCAGAAGTGTTATGCTTACAGACCTTCATGATTTTTAATTTCCCTTTTATTTTTGGTCTTGCTTTGAGAAATGATTCTAGTTATCGGCAAAATAGTTTTTGAAGACATTCACATTTTGTACGTTTTCATATGAGCTAACATAGTGTGATGTAATGTTTCTAGCTGCTCATGTATGCACATTTTAGTGTATATTTCTGAACAGTAAGGCAAACGATATTGGGTATACGTTCTTTTTTAATGCTTGCTGATGAAGCATTTTAGACTGAAGATCTAAACGAGTACATGTTAACATGCAAAGGGAACATGCAAAGATAATAGCTACTTTTTAAAAACAATCTTTTCTCCTCATTGAAGGGATTTTATGGACTTTGGGAAGATGTTTTTGGGTGCAGGTTGTCAAGTGGCAAGACTTTAATTTTGCAATTGTTCTCAAGAAGTCTCTCGACTTTGCTGGGAGTCGGCACCTGGTCGTCGGGAGGGGTGGGCAAACGGATGTTGGAAGATGAACATGGAGCAAAAAGAAAAAGACAAAAAAATGAAATCAACTTGATGTATGAATGTCACAGTTTTATTGTAAACATCATGACACGGAAACCTGATGGTGGAAGTCCCAGAGTTTAATGACCAACATTAACGTCAAGAAAAGGAAAACTATATATATATATATATATATATATATATATATATATATATATGTTGTGTCGGTAAACAGCTACTGTCATTAAATCCGCATCAGCATAATGGCAGTCGAGCTTCTTAAGCCCACCCCAGCGTCAGTGTTCATTTAGCATGATCCCCGTAATCGTAGCTAGAATCTCACACCACATCAGCAATATTTACGACTTCACAGTGTTTATGACGATGAGAGGCAATCTGGGGAAACAGTCGGGGGTATATGCAATTTCCTGTTTATAGACATAGTGGGGAAGCAAAAAAAGAGGCTTTTTACTGTGTGTAAATGGTTGATTTTTATATAAATCTTTTAATACTAAATTTTTCAAAGGGGGTATACATGGACATTCAATTTCGGGACAGGCAAAGAGTTCTTTTCTTTATTGAGGATTTAATGCACAGGGACACCTTCGTTTCCATGTTCTGATGGTTTTACATGAACTACAGCAGTACTTGGAGCCTAAGTGGAAGAAGAAGGGTTTTGTAGAATATATATATGAACTATGAAAGCGGGACTTACAGGGTCATTGTCCCCACTTATGTGCCAGTAGACTATTTGCACTTGTCCTAAAGATATATGGTTACATGTGGTGGCGTGCAATCTCCAGGTGTCTCTTCGGCACACGATTGGAACGAAGAATGGCAAGGATGTTACTGGACTGTATCGGGTGGAGACTACAGGGAATCTGAGTACAAATGAGGACAATATCTTTACCAGTAATATTATGAATTATTAAAGGATGCTATTTCATTTTGGTATCTTCTAGGATCATTAAAAATCCCCAGCAGCACTTTATGTCTATCACTGTACAAAATCATTAAAAAATACTCAATCAGTGGAAACGTGACGAGAGCCGACAGAAGGGAGGACAGAAATGCTGGAAACGACGGGGCAGGCCGATGGATGGAGTCGGAAGCGAAGGGTGTTGCAATACTGCAGTATGTCTCTGCGCCCCGGCTTTCTGTTCTGTTACTTGCTGTAGCAACCACGCTAAGACTTTGCCTTTCGGAGAGCGACTGCAAAGGTGCTTGTCTTTCACCTGATCTCGTCCATTGTACAACTCTTCATCCTCTTTTTGGACACCATCCTCCATGACTGCATATGCCTTTCATCACAGCATCGTGTCTGCAGCTTTTTGCCAATATAGTAATGCTTTCGATAGAGTAATAGCTAGTATCAGTTTTTGAATAAAATTATTGTTATCAGTACAATGGAAAAGGGATTTTAAGCACAAACATGCTGCTCATCTACTGTTGCTACATAATATCAAATGATAAAAAAAAAAAAAAAGATGATGATGATGAAGAAGAAGAAGATGAAGATATCTGTGACTATTTACCTAGGGAAAACAAAAAGGTGTCACATATTAGAATGCTGAAATTTCATATGAATTATTGTGAATTCATCAGAGTTTATTTATTCGAAATTCTTCATTTCGAGGTTGATTTGAGTAATCATCGATGAAGACAGGATTTTGTACAAACTATCGTGCTCTCTGTGGAACTGAAGTTTGATTTATTTTTGTACAACACAGCATGAATTTGTTGACCTTTTAGTTTTGCTATAAATGTGTGAGATCACAAGTTGCTGTGATTTTTCATTTTTAAATTGTGGAATTTGTACAATTTTTGTCATGCTGGATGTTGACACATCTTACTCTGAATAAAGAAAAATGGTGTTACCACAGCCTTGTATCATCACTGTAATTCAGGGTCTGAAACATGAATGATTAGCCCTTAAATTCAATTCAATAATTCATTTTAATTCAAATGTATTGTTGTTATATTAATACTGGGTTGTGCAGTGCAGTGAAACACGGCTAAAACGATTAATACAATAAATATGTGCTTGTACAGATACAAGAAAAAACAAACAGTAATTATTATTAACTATGAATATGGACTCCAATGATAGCAAATGGGTGTTGTGTGTATAGATTTGCTAATTTTGTGTAATCCCAAATTGCTGTCACTGAGAATATTAATTTTACTCATTGTGTTGCTGCCAGACACAGGCATTTTATACACCTTTTAAAGCAACATTACGTAGCAGTTGTAACTAAAATAAGTTTTGGAATCATGTTGATGCTCCATTGAGGAGAATGGCTTCTCTGTCATTGCCACTCTGGGCTGGAATGCTTCTACTGCACCTTGGATGATCACTATGGAACCTCGGTTGAGCTGCAAGAACTGTGTGATGTTTGTATTCATGGCAGTGAATTACTTCCCAACTGCAAAGGAAGTCCAATAGTCCATGAAAGCATAGTTCAAAGCAAATTATATGCAAATAATCAATAGTTGCATCCATAAGGAAGTGTGGGATTGCATTGCTATTGGGAAGGAAGACAAATGTTACCAGGAGCAATAAATTATTACAAATTTAAACTAATATGACAAATACTTATTGATCTACACATACAGAAGTCATGTCTCTCAGGATGGCATTGGGTTTAACACAACGTGCCAGCCGTCTCGGCATGTTGTGATAATCCCATGCAGCTTGAATATATAGCATCCCACATATTTTCAGGGATAGGGCTAGTGATGTGAATGGTCATGTCTTCAAGGCGAGCTCTTGAGATGGTAGCAGTATGTGGACGATCGTTGTCCTGTTGGAATAGAGTACCGGAGTGTGTGTTCGGAAAAGGTAAGCCAATTGTTTGTTATGGATATTTGATCTATATTATAACTTGAATTCACAGACACAGGCATTAGCTGGTCAGTTAGACTCAACTGCACAGTATATTATTATTATTATTATTATTATTATTATTATTATTATTATTATTATTATTATGCAATATTTCATTTATTAATAGTGAATCGTGTAAAACATCATAGTAAATGGGGTAGTGGTAACTAGGTCATTGATCACAGGGTTGTGGGTTTGATACCCTCATCCTCTGCCTCTGTTGGAGGCAAAGCCCTTTCCAGTCCAGGGGAGGAGAATTTCCTATAGACTGGGATTTTTGCCACCTCTGGTAGACCCATATGAATGTACCCTTTGATACACCTGCATATTCAGCTCCTCCCTTCACACTGTGGATGTAGAAATGCAATCACCTCTTTAGCCAATCATTAACATCTGCTTTGTGGCCCATTTTCCACACATCAGGTATGATATTCACTGGACTGTACTGCCTCATCTCATTCTATTCATGTTTTCACACACCCTGCATACAGATGATGTTGCATTAACTATTTACTTGAAGGTGATTATTTAATTTTATTTTTTAGATTATTTTGTAGAGCTCAGATTAAAGTAAATGTGGCCAATCACATTGAATGTACTGCATTGTGACCACACCTGTTATACAAATACATTTGATCAACCGCATGCAAGAGTATTTAATAGGAAAACAAGACTGATTATGATACAGTTCTTTTAAAAAAAAAACTGCAGTCAGAGTGAACCCTCCATAACATTTCACCACGTATGTCCATTATGTCCACGTATCTCCATTTTCGCCCATTTTTACTTTTTCTCCATATTGTGAATCTGACTGATCTTCTTTTTCCCCATCAACTTCCTTTCAAAAGAGCATTTTTCTTTTCTCTATTCTGGAGCTTCATTTTTTTCATCTTAGTGATTTGTGCCAAACGTCCTCATAATGATCAATGATTTGATGGGTAGGACTTATGAGATATTTTCAGCAGAGGGCAGCAAACCTCTAAATATCACCTGTATCTTTTATTGGCAGGAACTGAGGCTGAAATAGTTGAATGCATGTGCAAAAATGATTAAAGAAAGGAAGAACACCCATTCATGCTTTAATCAATGTTTGCATTTGTTTATTACATGATAATTACATTGTAATTACATTACTATTACATTACAGCTTAACTTTAACTAAATATGACCTAAGGAAATCCAGAGGAAGAGTTCAACACTTTTCCATCTATAAATCACTGTTTTAATAACTACATTATTAATAGACTTCATAATAAACTATTATTATAAAGTATTAACATATTCACACCCGTATTCCGTAATGTCCCGCCTTTTGCATCGTGATTGGTTATAATATCACGGCGTCTGTGCCACGATTGGCTATCAGCTTATTGTAATCATATTGGCCAATCAAAGCGCAGGATGAGCCCAAGACTCCGCCAATAGCGGTGCGCTATTATCCGGGAGGCGGGATTATGTGAGAACGGGTGTGGGTTCTGCAGGACGGCTCCGCGCCCCGGCTGCGAGCTCCACTCTCCGGACTCTGTCGGGCGGAGTGACCGCTGGAGGCCTGCGGATCCCGGCGCGGCTGGAGGGCTGAGTCGCCTGGCGGTTGTGTGTTCAATGGTTGTTGGTCTGCAATGGCGCTGCGGACGCTGGTAGTTGTGTTCGGCCTCGCGGTTCTCGGCGGCGGTCTGGACGGGGTCTCCGCGTGTCCGAGTCGGTGTCTGTGTTTCCGAACCACCGTCAGATGCATGCATTTAAATCTGGAGACGGTCCCCGCCGTGTCCCCCCAGACCACCATCCTGTAAGTGTGACATGAGCTTTATTATTGGGGGGGAATCATTTCATTCTCAAATGTACTTTATTATTTTTTATTTCTGTTTTCTGATATTTCTTTGACTTTTTTCCTGTTTTATTTTTAGTTTGGTTTTCTAATTTTTTTTTTCCTGGAGAAAAATCAGAGACTTTTTTTTTTACTTTAACATTTTTTTTTGTTTTTTTATTTACTTTTCTGAATGTTTTTTATGTTTGTTTTCTGATCATTTTTTATTTTGTTTTCTGGTATGTTTCTGATTTTTTTATAGCAATTTATAAGAGTTTTTAAGAGTTTCTAAGAGTTTTTTCCTGAATGTTTTTTTATTAATATTATTACTTTTTGTTTTCTGAGATTTTTTTTTATGGGAAAAACTTTTTTTGGTGTTTTTTTTTTTTTTTTTATCTTTTTTTCTTGATTTGTATTGTTTAATGATAGAACCTGACCTGTCAGTTAAACAAAAAAAAAAACATTTTTAAATTAGTTTAATGACCTTAATCATGGGTTGTTTTCCATTGTAAATACACTGTTTGTTTCAAGCCCTCTGAAGAAGGCCGGGTTTGATCTCTCCTTCAGAACCTTCCTCATTTTCTTCATTTTCATGTGAAGTTTTTTTTTAATCCCGTTCTGAAGTTAATGCCTTACAGTCCACATTGATTATCATTTAATAAGAGTCAGTGTTATGTAGTTACTTTATTCGGTGGTTGTTTTGTTTGTTTTCTGTTGTAAATATACGTAGAAGGTTTGTAAGTGGTGGAGCCCACCTTCACTGGAGAGCCCACCTCCTTTATCTTATCTGTTTCTTCATTGTTGTTCTAAAGTGGCCAGTCCCACTTAGTTCTTCATTGTTTTCCTGGTGCTGACCAGTCTTATCTGGTTTTTACATCTTTGACCACACTGTTCTTGCATAGCCAGGCTTTGGGTCACTGAAGGCTTTATTGTTATGCCTTTGGGGTATTTAGACCATCTTGAAACCTATAGTTCCCACCAACAGTTGAATATAGACTAATTAACCAGTAGAAACTTTAGAAACATCAGCACATTATTTGCCCTGTAAGGTCAGTGTAAATGTAGACTGCAACGTCGTTGTTTGGAACAGGTACTTAATGCTTAATAAGGTGATTTGGGTTCGTCCATTCAACCACACATTGCTGCCCTTCCTTCCTTCTCTGTGTGGAGATAGAAAACTATGACCTCCTTTATTCCAGGGCTGGAATAAGCCATTAACACTTTCATGAGTCGTGATCTTCTCGACTGTCCTGCTGTTGACTCAGGTGAGTCTAAATTAGAAATTAGGCTCTAGTTTTTGAGTCTGAGATCAAAAGCGAGGCTTATATGGATAACAGATCACTCCCCAGCTCATTCCCCACCAATGAACACGGTGCAGACTCCACGACCAAATCACCTACTTTACAAGACTTTGGACTATCCATTGTTTACACTGCTTTTTATATTGTATGATACAGACATACTGATATCTGTGAACACAACGAAAATACATTATATAACTATAAACAATCATGAATCTGTGAATTCGATGTTAGGGGTATTAACGGTGCACACCACCGTTTGGACCTCACAAAACAAAACAATAAAATACAATAAAGCATAAGACTAACCCCTTTTAATTGATTGTGAACAGACAGCCAGGCATGTTCCAGTTTACATGCAGTGAAATGACCATATTTACCCTAATAGTGCATACCTGTACCGTGTATTCCCTGTGCAGCTGCACCCTAGACCATATCCTACAGTTTTATTCCACACAGGTTCTCTTATGATGACTTTGTGGTTTAACAGAAACAGTCTTGCTGTCAATTTCCTTTCATTGTTGAAATTGTAGTCATCGTTAAATATTTGCACCCATAAAGAAGTGTGGGATTGCAAAGCAATGTATTGTCAGTACTGCGTTGGGTATAACTCAACACGCCACAGTTCTCAGTATGGATGTGTAGAGGTTCCTAATGGTGTCCTGTGATGGCTTAAATATTCCGATGTAGTTCCTGCCGATTGTGCGATAGGGGTGGAGTGTTGATAGAGTGTCCAATAGCATCCCACACATTTTCAGTTGGGCCTTCAGATAGAGATTCTTTGGTCTCTTTGGTTTGGGCAGACTTTGGCGACGCTGACGTCACTGGGCTTCTTCTATCCACTCCACTGTCAGCAACGGTGTGCTATGGTCATAGCCGTGTTAGTGGTATGGTGCACAATATGTGGATAAGACCATCCGGATTCCCAGAACCAGACCTCTTCCAAATTGATTGATACCAACCCAACAGCACAAGTCAGAATGGAAAGCACACAGGGCGACCTTATAAAGTCAGTCATATATAGTGGTTACGTGGTTAAGTTTCATTCCTGTCAGTTGATACCTTCTGAAAACTGTTAATATGTTGATGAGTGTAAATATGTTGTTCTGTGTTCTGATTGGCTGCCCCATTCAGCTATTATCTTAGCTTTGAAGTCAGTGTAAATAAGTGGGCCATATGGACTAGGGAGGGAGTGGTATATGCTGTTGTTCTGGAGTCTGGGTGTAACTATGCCGACTGTAGCTGCTGTTGTTTTCCGGAGGAATCGGTTTAATTAGGTGTCCTCAGTTCACTCTTGTTGATCAGTCTTGCAGGCATGTGGAAATATTCAGGTCAAGCAGCAAGACTTTAACTGCACATGAAAGATCACATTGTTGTCTTACAAGCAATGTTTACAGCTAATGAGAAGAAAGCAGTGGAGCAGTTTAATTTCAGCTGCGTGACCCAAGGCAAGTCCGTTTTGGGGTTCTGTTGTGTAAAATGTTAGAATCAGGCCCTGTTTAGAGGCTCGGCTCGTCGAGGCTGGATGAAAACATCGGATATAAACAGACGTCAATAGAAATGTCTGCTCAAATGTAAAGGGAGGGAGAACAGGACCACCCCCCCCACCCCAAAAAAGATCATGAATTTATAATATGTTCCCGCTGGTTTTAATAGTCCCATGTGATAGCTGCATGCACTGGTTTCCTGGACCCGTATACATCTGTGCAAACAGAGGCCTCCATTCAGATGGGGACCAAGCACAAAGGAGCAAGTGAGCCCTAACAGGGGATATATAGTGGTCACTAGTGGTCTGGCAGCATCTGCAGCGAGGCTGCCAGTTCTCAGACTGGGACACTGGTCTGGGCATAATTAACGCTGGGCTGTATGATGGTAAATTACATCACATTGTGCATCAGTGAGAGGATCATCAGTATAATCAGCACTGATAGCACCAGTACCATTGTGGACATCACTGAAAAGGCTTCACCTGTTGACCTTCTAGTCTAGGGATGCACCAGTATGGAAACCGCAATGGCGATATCTATGGATGGGCAAAAATATTATATCACAATATTTAAAGACATTTTCATAAAACATGACAGTCATTATTAATAATGTATAATAAAAGTTAATAAACACAGTAAACAACACTTTGCAGGTTGTTACATGCTGTGTTCTAGGCTTCATATCTCAGGATAACCTGCAGACATGGCTCAAGTGATGACATCACTGACCCAGATACGGAAATAATAAAGATAATAAAGGGCCGTTTTTTTATT
This sequence comes from Acestrorhynchus altus, assembly GCA_034509495.1. Lineage (NCBI taxonomy): Eukaryota > Metazoa > Chordata > Actinopteri > Characiformes > Acestrorhynchidae > Acestrorhynchus > Acestrorhynchus altus. The sequence continues at coordinate 5,214,553 of CM067513.1, forward strand.
TTTTAGACCTTATAAGCAACAAAACCCCAAATTGTAGATGCAATTAAATGTTTGATCAAATCATGTTTGAATTTGTGCAAATATTTAAATTCAAAATTTGATAATATTTAAAAATGCAGATCTTCGAGGAGCAGTCCAGTCCTGTTGTTCTGCTGGAGGCCCATGGAGTCGGGCCTGTTGTCCCACACTAAGAGCTTCAGGCTCGCAGGGCTTAATGCAACCACCTGTTGCTGTTCTCTCGTCTTGTTGGAACATGAATGTACCCAGTTCTCCCTACCCCCCTCCGCCCTCCCCTCGATTCACTTTCCAGCTCCTCCACTCACTGTAACCCTCGCCCTGGGCAGATTGCTTTGATTGAGGAAAGAATGTCATTTGTCTCACGAGTTGGGATCATGAAGGTCCTTAAAACAATAGAGTGAAACAGGGGGTGAGGGGATGATTTATAATGTGGAGGTGAGCTTCCATTGCCTCAGGATGTCTCTGTAGGTGATGCGGAGCAATAAATACAGCTTTAAACATCTTGAAGGAAGCTTGTGGGCCAACAGGTGACAGATGTTGTAGATGGTTGATACTTGATTCTCCACAGAAATGAGCTGCAATATCTCTCACGTAGATTTTATAGGGGGATTCAGCAGCTGTGGTGCCATTTGTGTCCCTCTGATTTTTACAGATTATACAAATTTGCTGAAAATGTGCATGAAACGACTAGAACCCTCCTTTGTTAGAGTTAGTTTAATAGTGAAGGACAATGTGACTTTCTCTAACTGTTGAAACAACTGGAGAAGGCACCCAGATGATCCGTCATCCCATTTTCCTACATTTTACACCACTATGCCAAGTGTGACTTTCCGCACAAGCAAAAAATGGCGAATAGGAGCGAACGAGGGCCTTATTTAGGACGTTTCAGAGCTGATCTTAGATGATAGGTGCTCTTTGTTTGTTCAGGGCTTCTTCACAATGATTTGAAAAGAAAATGATGGATTTTATAGACTAGGTCTGTGAGGGCTGACTGGGGCTTTTTGGTCCAGTGCTCTTTTATTGGGACTTTTATTGAATTGCTCTGCTTTATGTGACTTAAGGTCCTATCAGGAGATCATGAAGGACGTTCCCCTCCTTGACTTATTCATTTTTCAGTTGCTGTCTCCCGAGATTCGGCTCTGACTGTAAATTCCACCTCCTCTTTGTAATGACACTCTGTAGCACTCTTGCCCTGAGACTTCCTTAGATGGAGAAATGATTGCTTTCACATTACATGTTTGGTTCTGCCAACATGATGCAGGCTTTTATGCCTGGTCTGGAATGCCTCTGCTGAAGGGTCTCGGCCTGTTTTTGTTGGGTAAATCACAGAGCATTGTTCAGGCGGTTTAATACGATCTCTGTGCTGTTTGGACCCCCGGTGGCTTGAAGGCTTTTCTGTGGCAACCTGCTATGAAATGTGGTCACAATTATGAGCATATGGAGGAGCACACGGGCAAACGTGTCAGCGTGTTCACTCATAAAGAGCTGCATCGAAGGCGGTGTTTGTTATGATTTGCATTTCTGTCGTGTGTTCAGAAAGCCATGCAGTATGACTGGAGGCCATTGACATTGGGGCTTCTTCACAACATGTAGGCTATAGAGTTGCACCAGCTGCTCACAGGAATGTTCAATCTAATGATTTTCATACTCCGGATGGTGACCTTGGAGGTCAGGATTAATAGGGATGCAAGACGATCTGGCTCATATCAGCTTTGGCAGAAAATTGGAAACGGATGTTTCCATCCAGCTTCAGATTGGATGAGGAGAGTGTTTAGGTGATCTTGGACTACGTGGAGTCACGAGTGCATTTTGTTCATTTATTCATTTGAAAACCTATAACAAGTCACGCATTTGTCTCTATGGTACTAATTTACACTCATGATTCAAAAATAGTTGCACCCAGAAGGAATCAACCAACAGGAATGAAATGTGGTGAGAATGTTGGACAATGTGCAGTGTATTCAAGTCTGTGTATGTTTGGAAAATTTATTTCCAAATATTTTAATGTAAAATATTGCATGAACTAACAGAATTTTAATGAGTTTACTTTCATGCAAATCCTTTGCTGTGAGTCATAGTCAGGAAACATCACTGATCAGTTTCTATTGGCCGTTATATATGTGCCTATGCCATAACGCTGCCTCCACCATGTTTGATTGTTTATGAGGTATTTTGTTCTCCATACTGAAGTTAATCTTGGGCTTTCAACCCCTTACCTTCTCACGATGAGTCGCACCCACCAGCACCCCAGCTCCTCCTTCTCTTCCAAGCCACACTCAGTCCTGCCTGGGTTCAAGACTCATGAGAAGAAGCTGCTCGGAACTCCAGTCCAAGTTTCTCAGGTTCTCCTTCCTTGCCTCAGCATAAGGATAAGGATAAGCATTGTCATCACAGTCCGATAATACAGTCTGATGATAATGATGCTCATCACTTCTTAAGAGTTGTCTTGAATTGACTGAATCATCTACTTTATATGTCTTCTATGGTCTGGTTGATCTGGCCACGTCAAGTTTCTTCCAGCTCAGATAGCTTTGTTTGGTTGTTTGTTTGTTTGTTTGTTTGTTTTTTCAGCCTAATCAGTTTCCATGAGCAGCTTCCAAATGCAGATTCAACACATGGAATAAACACCAGACCTTGTTGGGCTAGTTTTGGCCCAGAGTAGATGTGCATTACGGACATTTGCCATGGTACGCTGCATGCAGGCCACATGTGTCACATAGTTCAAATGTCACGGCAAACTTTAAGCATGACTTCTCCAGCTGGACCAGTTTTGGCATAAGATACCCCTGCAATAGCCATAACTGACCCGTAACTGGATAACATCCCTGTAAGACTCTCGGCCTGCTACAGCACTCATAGTCATACTGACCTAAACACAACTGTGCAAGTGAAGCAGAGAGAAATGAGTGAGTCGGGATCTTCTGCATACGCAAATGTTGGTGTAGACCCCTGCTGTGTCCATCTTCGCTTAATTGATTCACCAGGTTATATGTGGAGATGCCAAAATAAGGTACGATTCACTTCACTGCTGGACTGGCATCCAGGGAACACACATGGACTGCTGGGATAGCTGGCGGCATGAATGGAAGGACAGACAGGCCATTGAACGGCAACTGCCACTAACTCCAAAAAAGATGGACGGGAAGGTGTGATAGTGTTTTTAAAACTTTATTATTATTATTGTCTTTATTTTTATTGATTGTCCTTGGCTGGTGAAGGTACTGTTTATGGGAGAGATACCCAATACCAGCAGCTCCCATTTTACATCAGTGTGGGAGAGTGTGGGGTTAGAGAGAGAGAGAGAGAGAGAGTGAGAGAGAGAGAGAGAGAGAGAGAGAGAGAGAGAGAGAGTGGGTGCACAGGGCACCAGCGTAGAGAAGAAGCTTATTTATCCCGATATAAACACAAATATTGAAATATCACCCAGCCCTCATGTGTACTACAACACACACACACACACACACACAGATTGTTTTTAACGGCTATGGGAGCTCTGGGAATCAGTCAGACTGGATAATAAGAAATTAAACACACTTTAAAACAGTTCTTTAAAGAGAAATTAGTCAGCATGTAGAAGTTCAGATCAGATCGGTGGCATCTTCAGGACATCACTCCAGTTTAGTGATCATATCTAAAAAGTATCTGATTACTCAAGTAATCTTCATACTTAATGGTAGGTAACCACCATAAATAAATACCATATTTGCTTAGTGAAAGTTCACTGGCCAGCTGTTTGTGTGTTAGACAGACATTGACCACTGGTCCAGTCATAGGCTGTAGAAGAGCTGAGTAATGTGGGAAGCACCCAGAGACAAGGCCCTAAAGATGCCATCGGAAAGACAAAGAGCTCGCATGTAATGACCCACTGATTTGTGGCCACATTTATGACCCCTTCAAGTAGGGGCTCGAAAAGTCATGCACTTTAATTAGCCTGGATTTAGGTCAGGCTTTGTTTCTCCACCGTCTTTAGTCAGCTCAGTCTGGACTTGGGTTTTAACCATCTTACTCAGAGTCGGTCCAGTCTGAGCGAGCGAGTGTGGAAAAGAGAAGCACTATTGTGTGGAATTTGCTGCAGTCAGGCTTTGTCAGGCGTTCATTCTCCGCGGTATTGTGGAATGCAAAGCCCGAAAAATCCCTAAAGCTTTGCTAATTTGCACAGAGAGATTGGGGGGCAGATAGTTATTGAAAGGAACCCTCCTAGACTCTCTTCCTGTGTCAACGCTGTGGAGAGAGTTTGCAAGCCTGTTCCAACATTGTTACAGAGCAGAATATAAAACCAGATGTGGATGTGTATCATTTATTCTTTTCATATTCAGCAGGGAATTCAAAATCGGAAAATGGAAGAAGGACTGGAAGATATTCATTTCTGTAGCAGTTATGAAAAATAAGGTTTATATTTGGAATTTTGGTTTTATCCTCAAAACAAGTGAGGAAACGAGGACGCAGCGCCAAACTTGCAGATTTCAGATTTGTTTGAAAAAGCCTAACCTGTCCATTCAGATTTTTGACAGCACACACAAATATTACACTGGAAACTGGTGTGGTGTGTGTTTCTGCACAGAACCAGCCTATAAATTAAACAGTTGTTATAAATCACTGTCTGAGGAGCATCACTTAAAGCATCTTAAACCTCTATGAAGTTTCACGATTTCCCTCAGAATGGCTTTGGTCTTTTCATTGCTGAAGAAATATCGCGAAGGTTACTGGTGTGTTGCTGCACCTGCACTCTCATTAGCTTTAAGCTCTTTGTTAACTTCTCCAGTTTGGATGTTCAGTGGGGTGATGGTGTTGAAAAGATATGGCTACATGCTGTCATTGGTGATGTGGAAGTAAACGACGAGGGAAGGGGTTCACTAGAGTTAGTCGTCATAAAATAACATCTGCCGTATTACAGAATAAATGAAAATATGAGATAATTACGCTATATGGATGTAGTGAAGGTGGACATGGAGATGGTTGGAGTACCAGTAGAGGAAGCAGGGGATAAGGCAAGATGGAGGCTGTCTCGACCCCTAAAGGGAGCAGTTGTCAGGTTACTCGAGGATGAGGTGACCTCTTCCCTTGGAGGAAGGTAGTGGACAGAGCTCCTGCTGAAGATGAGGTGGAGAGCAAAGCTGCCTACCCTGGTTTTGGAGCTTGTCTCTTTCTTTGAGGTTGTGCAGGTTTCTTGAGTAGTTGATCAGTTTGGCTGAGCTTCATTGTGGAGGTGATATTGGGCTTTTGAATTGGTAGACGACTGTAGAGCAGAAGTTAGACCTGAGAGTGTAGGTTGTCTGACATGGAAAGGGATTGTCCCGGCAGTTATCAGCTTGTTCATGGTTGCCGGGAAGTTCAGATGCGGTGATAATAAGGTGGAGACAGAGGATGCTCCAACATGTACAGAGTGAGTTCGCTTGAATTCTTTATGAAACCCCCTCATCATTCCGCAAAACGGTTCACAATCAACCAGATCTGGACCACCCTGGTGAGAAACCGTTTCAGATACTGTCTGGATTTGATACTGTCAGGTGTAATCAGACGCACAATCACACAGGATCTTCTCCAAGCACATTTTTTGGCATGTTTTTGGAGATCATGGCTGGAGCTAAGGAAATTATTCTGTCAGATATAGAGTTTTCCAAAATGATAAGTTGGAGCATTAGTCCCTGAAGTCTTGCAGTGCTCCAGCAATTTGCATGAGAATACAACTCGCATGTTTGTTTTCCAAAGCCAGGATAATCAGTTATTCCTTCTGTCCTCATATAACTTGGTGGATTTACTGCACATCTGTGTGTGCAGAATAAACATCTCCGATCTTAATCTTCCCGAGATATATAGATATCTTATCTTCACTCAGAGGAAAATGTGCACTGCGTTTAGTGGGTGTTCCTGCTGGGCCGAATTTAGTCTCGATTAACTCTTGGTTGACTTGACATCATCAGGCTACAATTCCCACTCCGATTCCCACTTTCTGTGTGTGTGAAAGCCCAAGTTATCTTCCCACGGCTGTGAACCCTCCACAGATGGCCAACAAATGCTCACTGCTTGTGCCTGTCCTTCACTCCAGCGATATTGGGTTTACAGGTCAGTCTGCAGAAAGTATGGAAGAAACTTGTAAACTGCATTGGCTTCATCATGAAACCTGCTTTTCAATGCAGATGGAATCTCAAACTGCATTCTTAAAGGAATGCTCGAATAACAAATTACGTTTGATCTGAGAAAGTCTGCCACCCGCTCTTCCAAGTAGAACCTCCTCACATCGTCTCCATTTAGAAGTCTTCCTGCAAAAGACTTGCCGTGAGTTGTGTTATCGCTCTCAATGCGCTTTATCATTCTGGATGCTGGAATGATGGAATTTCCCCTGAGGAATCCTTTGGCAGGCAGCAGTTGTACAAGAGCAGGAGCTGCTGCATCCTGTTTCCAACTGCTGTCATTGACTCTGCAGCTCACGTCACATTCTTGTTCCCCGGCAGCCTATCATTCTTGCAGAGACAAGGTTGAAGTGCACCGTGACCTCAGGAAACATTCTGTACAAATGCAGAAGCTGCTCAGTGCATCAGGATTTCGGTCGAATTCCAGAGCAAGAGATGTTTGCGAGAGATTGATTGATTTCATTCCTTGCTTCTTAATGAAAACTCGCTACCTTCTAAAAGTCAGGACAGTTATATTCCACAGGGAACTGAAGATCTTCAACATATGGAGTGGTATCCAAGAGGCCTTTGCTCACTTCTGCTCATTTCCTGTCTTTCCTGTAGACTGGGATTTTTGCCACTGTTGGTAGGTTCTTCATCATTAACATTGCTGTGACTCATTTTCCACGCATCAAACAAGACATTCACTGCACTGTTACCTTTTCCCAGTCTATGAATCCTGTTGCACACCCTGCAGGTATTTATAGGCGTCTGCAGGAGCCTAAAGTTTGCTCCTTTGACCAAAGAGGAGCACTTTGTAGTTCTATAATTACAGACTGTAGTCCATCTGTATCTCTGCATACTTTGTTATCATTCACAGGACCACCATAGAACATGGTTTATGTGGGTGGTGGAACACTCTCAGCACTGCAGTGATGCTGACCGTCGTGGTTGTGTTTTGCTGGTAAGAGTGGAAAAGGCACAGCGGTGCTGCTGGAGTGTTTAAACCCTGCACTAACACTGCTGGTCCACCAATCAGAGACATCAAGCCAACAGTGTTCTGTGGGCAGCGTCCTGTGAGCCCTGATGAAGGACTAGAGGATGACCAACACAAACTGTGCAGAAACAGATGAGCTTCTGTCTCTGTCTTTACATCTACAAGGTGGAGCCCTTACATCACTCGGTAGGAGTTTCTAATAGAGTGGACAGTGAGTGGACACAGTGTTTAAGCACTGCTGTGTCTGATCCACTTGTACCAGTGCAGCACTCACTAACAAGACCTCCATGTCAGTGTCACTGCAGAGCTGTTCTATGGTGGTCCTGTGGAGGATAACAAAGTATGCAGAGATACAGATGGACTACAGCCTGTAATTATAGGTGTATTTAATTAGGTTTATGTAACAGTCCAAGTCCTGCAATGAGGCTATTTTGTACACACAGTACAATGACGATGCTGAAACGATTAATCGTGCAACCCTAAATGTAGATATTAAGGTTTTCACAGCAGTTTTCTGTGTTTTCTGTGTGTAGCTTTGTCTCAACTGCTCTGGCCTGCTTTCTGAACATGTATGCCCTTATTAGTATTATGTGCTTTTGAATTCCGTCATTCAGAGGCCTGGCACCCGGTTAATGAATCCAAGCTCCATTAAATCTTAACCACTCTGCCAAGAGAGCAAAGCCGAGGCAGCATAAACAGAGCATGCTTGTGAAACAATGAGTGACTGCCTCTCTAAATCTAATCTCACAGGGGGTCCCTCCCAGTGTTCCAGGCTAATGTGCCTTTGCCTGAAACCCTGTTAACCTCATTCATTCAGTTAACCTTGGTAATTATGAAGCTTGAGCTTCTATTTGCTCTTATTTTACCATAGTGGTTAGGAAGCTACACCTCTGTGTTATTTATTTTCAAAAATAAGTAAAAAAACAAAACAAAACAGATGTTTGGGAATTTTTGATAACAGCTTGGTCACTTTGATCAAGTTAGTAAACTTCTGAAAGTGTTTACACATCAAGTACCGTATTTTCCGGACTATAAGCCGCACCGTAATATAAGCCGCACCTGCAAAGTTAAAAAAAAAAGTGGAAAATAACATATAAGAAGACAAAGCTGCACCTCGTTATAAGCTGCATGGTTTAAAGAGTGGAAAAAAAGTAGAGGCTTATAGTCTAGAAAATACGGTAATTACATATTTAAGAAGCCAAAGGCCTTCCATAAAGATATCGTCATGCCATGTGACTGTCTCATGTAATTACTGTGTAATTATGAAAAAAAGAGGCAATGACAGAAACACACACCTTGTATCGCGAGGAGCTCTAAGGGTTAATGTTCTGTATGTATAATACTGAGGCTTGTTTTGGTTGTAGTCATGGAAAGGTGAACTTTTTAGAGTGGTCACAGTGGTCAGTGTCAGATTAAAACCTCTTCATGAATGCTCTTTTAGGGTTCTTCGGTGCCTCCTGACCCTCCATCGTGTTGGATTTACTACAATCAAACCCCAGCTCTTAACTGAACTGCAATTCACTGATTAAAGGGAATTTGCACTGATTTAAAAAGTAAAATAATTCAGTTGTTTCATTTAAAATGAAGTCAGTCATTGTGTTTTGAAGATTCTAAAGAAACTTAAGTCATGTACACACTGGTCGTGATGGGAACCAGTGCTACGTCATTTAGCTGAATGATTGTGTGTGTGAATGTGGTGCCAGTCAGTGGATCCCTGCTTCACTAAGCCCTCTCACTAAATGTTTCTGTGGCCGTAGGTACGGTTATCTCACCTCACTGACCGTGCTATCTTGTTTGTAAGTGTTTTGCGCCAAACTGTGTCGAAATGGAAAAGCCAGCAGAACGGTTCCTCTCTGTGCTCAGAACCGTTCAGAGGGGCGCAGAGTGATCCCAAGTTCACAGGTTTGATTACTGCTTGTCATCAGCAACTGGAGTCCAAGGGAGTATAATTGGACGTGCTCTTCCTGGGTGGGTAGATGGCGCTCTCTCCCCCCACCTCCCACCCAGTGCAATGATGGTCGGCATCTATTAGCCATTGTATTGTAGCCGGGGACCTGTCAATTTCTTCCAAGCACACGTGCTTGTCCTCCCCCTCCTGGTGTCAGGAGCATTTCTTACTGGGCTCCTTTCTTTAAGATTACTCACAATGACTTTGTTTATATTCTATCAGTTTAATTACACAGAAAAGTTGGAACCTGCAGCGTCACTGGGCTTCACGCTGATGTTGTAATTAGGCCCAAATTAATATTTATGGTCTAACATTTCTCCTGTTATTGCTCTCTTGTGTTTAATTTGTGTGTTTTGTAAGAAAAGGATGTTGCATAATTGCCACCCACAGCCTGCACTGCATTTTTAAGAGCTAGAAGCATTCTGGTGTTTGACCTAGACCCTGATTTTGGAGAGTCCCGATCTAGACTTTTACTTCTACTGTAAAGCAGACGAAATTAGACATTTCTTTCCATGACCTACCAGTCTGTCACGTTCAAATGTTAATGAGAGCATGACCCTGTATGTCTTGGATGTCATACCTTGACTTTTATTTCTACAGACTCCCCTGACCCTTGTTTGAACCACAAGGCCAAATGCACTGGCATCGTTTCTGTAGAACTGACTCTGAAACATGTGATTTTAGTCTCTCGCACTTTTCACATTGAATTAATCTGGTTTTAGTAACATCAGCCAAAAAAATAAACACGGAATGTGTTTCTAGGAACATGCACAATCTGTGGCAAGTGGCCACCAGTCCTAACCCTCGGAGCTGTGAGGGCTCCAGGCAGTAATGTAAGATATTCAGTGAGGTAGCCTGTCCAGTCCCCAGTTCTCCGGTCAGTATGAAATGCGGTGGCTGTTAAACAGCTATTCACAAAACTACACGATGGCACTTTTCCTGTCTTCTTCTGTGATCAGAGTGTCTTAGCTGACAAAGCCAAGGGAGGCATTCAGGCCTGTTTCCAGTGTAGTGTGAGTGATTTATGCTAGAGTTCCTTTCAGATTTCTCAAGAAATCCCATTGTTTCCTTATTACGGTTCATAATATGAGGGATTTTGACTTCATTCTTGTTCCAAATAAACCTGAAAGTTGTTAACTACTGTTTGTGGGATTTAGAGCTTATGGCTTGATTTAATTGGTTGATTAAACTCATTAACTTGATTAACTTCTTAAGCGCTTTGACTTTTATTAGACCCTTGGGGTTTATTCAGCAGTGATATGGAAAACAATGTGTTCTTAGGTTGTTGGAGTGACAATGTTTCCTGAAAATGACAGTAATTCACAGGCAGTGAATTCACTTATCGTCAAAAAAAAATTGCACCCAGAAGACTGCTTCGCTTTTGGTGGAGACTTCCAACAAATTAGTGCGTGGAGGCATTGTGGTCAGCAACAAGATCAGAGGTTTGTTGGGACACAGCAAACGTCCAGAAGGTCTGGTGTCATGGTGTGGCTGCAATTTCATACAAGAGCAGATCACCTTTGGTTTTTATTACAGGCACTATGATAACCCAAGGCTACCAGTAACCCGTGGTCCCACCTTTTTTTTTTATTTTTCACCCCTACTAATTTTAGACATGCCAATTACCCATCCTCCTAAGTAGCCTCCCACGTTACGTGCCCCAATCTCAACACTAGGGGGGAGAGATCGTCCACATGTTTCCTCCAAGTCATGTGATGAGACCACCTCTTTGTATTGTATTGTATTGTATTGTATTGTTGCCGGGCAGCCATCACATTTGGAGGAGAACACCAGAGCCCCGGTCCTGACACAATGGATGGCAGACGTCTAGCAGCACACTTTGTGAGATGTTGGAGCAAGCCGATTTCTCTCCCTCTGGACCCCGGCTGCCGATGGTGAGCAGCATGAACCTGGATTCAAACCAGCGACCCCAGGATCATAGCGGGAGCGCCTTAGCCTGCTACGCCACTCGGGGCCTGCTTCGGGGCCCGTCCACATACTGCTGCCGTCTCAAGATCTCGCCTTGAAGACACAGATATTATGCCGTGGCCGGTTGCATATCTAGATCTATTCCTGATTGAAAATGTGTGGGATGCTTTTGGACGCTCTAACACTCCACCCCTATCAGACAATCTGCAGAACTGAGTGAGAACATTCAAGCTGCATGAGATGGATCATCACAGGACACCAAGCATTAAACCCGGCGCTGTACTGAGAGACTCTACTTGTGTAGATGTGTATATTTATGAATATTGATCAAAACAGTGTAAACTGTTAACCATTTATTGATCCTGTTAACCTTTATCTTCCTTCCCATTACAATGCAATCCCACACTTCCTTCTGGGTGTATCTATTCATGGTATTTAGTCGAGTATCTGAATATCTCTGCAAAGTTGCCGAAAAAGACAGTAAGTCATATAATACAATTTCTAACGTCTTCATTGTAAGTGTAATAAACGGAAAGCTGAGGAATGCTGCTGCAGTGTGGGGCATTAGTGGGCCTGTTACTGGAATTTGTTGTTTTGAGTCACTCCACGTTGCCAGTGGTTTCCTTTCCTGATGAGCCCCCACAGACAACACTGCTGGGTCTCTGGAATAGGACAATCTCACTCTGATTGCACACAATGCTGCATTGTCTTTAAGTCACATTTAACCCACTTTAACAAATCATTGGTTCAAATCCAGTTCCCTCCTCGTGTAACCTGTACAATACATCAGCTCTTCTGAGGCTGCCCAGTCTGCTGTTATACGTTCAGGAACCATCCCAGTGTATATTAGAACTATCCCAAACCTCAGACTGTAAATAGCAGTCACATTCCCTTTCATTTGTCACACTAGGGATGATTTGACATGCCGGCTATTAAAGGAGCATTTCATTCAAGAGTCCTTATTTAACGATAGCCAACTGTCAGGACGCTTGAGGGAATCGAGTCAGCACTGTTGAACAGAATGTGACGCCAGCTGTGAATTAGTGGCTGTTTGACTTGTTGGTTTTGGGGGAGCAAAGTGAATGACTCACGAAGTAAGAAGAGTGTGACAAACAAGCCAGTTGAGGTCCAGAAGCTTCTGCCCAGTTTAAGAATTGCCCATAGAGGTATAATTCCTGTGCATTGCCACCGTTTGTGGGCTCTCAGACCCTCAGTCATATTTGAGATATGTAGTGCTGAGCTATTGATTTCCAACCATAAAGCTTTGTTTAATATTTCGTAAACATATCGAACACAACCTCCATCATTTTCGCTGAGTGTGATATCACTCACTATGGTTTTCTTCATCATCAATGTGAACGAGGTATGGTATGCTGACTATTTAATAATAGCAGTTTAATTTTATATATAATATAGATCCCTATCTATTTCTCTTCCATTAGCTATGTTACCTCTATATCATAATCATTTCTTTTGGTCAATTTTGAAGCTGTAATATCACCATAAGCGATGTTTACATTAGGGCAATAGAGGGTATTGTTGAGTTCGCTATCTACTGTTACTTTGAGTGGTTGAATCATTCTCTTTATGTTTGAAAAACGCAGTACCAAAATTCTGCATTGGTGATGAATTACTATAGACATTGTACTTATCCAATGGATTTGAGCATTGTCAAAATTGTAGTCTAGTACAATGGTGCCTCTAATATGAAAAAAAAAAAAAATAATAATATATATATATATATATATATATATATATATATATATATATATATATATATATATATATATATATATATATATATATATATATATATTTCACTTGTTTAGGATATTTAAAATATTGTATTCCAATACCTGACTCATATCTGGCTATTATATTCCAATATCTTAATCATTTAAAGTAGGGCTGTGCGATATTACAAGAAATCGAAAGTATCAGTATTCCATATTTTTTTATCCAGACATTTGTTTTAGTGTTGATTCTGTTTGTCCATAATTTACTCAAACTCAGAATGAAATATTTAAAAAAATGATAAATATATCAAAATAAAATGCTAATCTGATTTCAGTATCAGACTGATATCAGTAGAACATATTGATCCAGTGACTCCCATTCTGTCACAAGCCTATCCTGAAACCACTCACGCTGCGTGATGTGAGCTGTGTATTTGGGTTTTTTAATATATCATTAATTAATGTATTTGTTTCCTGTGATGTAGCTGAGCGTGCAGGGCTGGATGATATGGACAAAAAAAAATCATATTTCAATATATTTTAGCTACATGGCGATTTGATATATGACATGAAAAAAATTAGACCACCCTTTATGCAAAATCTCTGTTCAATACCCCCTGCATGGTGTGTATGTGGGAACACAAGTGGGGGCACCTTGGAGCAAAGTAGGAGGGGCAGCTGAGGACGGGGAGGAGCAGTACGAGGGAGCCAAGCAGTGAAATGACATTAGTGCTGTTTATATCCTGATACCAATATAAATATTGATTATTTCACCCAGACTTATGCGCGAGTAGTTTAAGTGTAACAGCCTGTTGTTAGATGCTCATCAGTAAGAATTAAAACCTAGAATCCTATGAGTTGAAGGATTGTCTGTGATCTTTATTATGATGCCTGATGAGCTGAGCATCTTAGAATAATGAGTTGTGTGGTCACTCCTGACTCAGTGTTGATCACAACAGGATTTGAAAGAGCGCCTTCAGTGGTTGGAATTTTACATCTGTCAGCTAACGCTGTTCTGAAGAGGATAGATGGAGAACCTATTTAAGCAAGTCCAAACAATCAGTGATACTTGTCCTGTTGCTGAATAGTTTCCATGCTGTAGTGCAGCCGCTCTGTGCCTTTGCTGAAAGCCTTGCCTGAAGCAACATAGAAGGCCTTGTGGAATCCAGCCTGTCCCTGTTTGAGCATGCCACTGCGCCTTTCACAGTGGCCTGTTGGGCCCAGTGTCTGCAGGCAGGTCATCCTTAGATTGAAGGGGGGATTATTCTGCATCAATAGATTGCCTTGCATACATTCGTAGGTGCTTGCATTTTCTGGATGAACGTTTTTCCCATTAACTTTAATGGACCTTTCAAAGGTTTAATTTGGAGACTGTGCAGTGGGGTTATTGGTCAGTGGAGTTGGTTGAAAAATGCTCGTGTGGTTTAATTACAGTGGATTGTTATCTGTGTTTTGACTGCATCTGGTTTAACTTTTATGTTCTTCACTCAAATCAATGCATTTTCTCTGTTGTTTTGACTGCATGTACAGTAGAAGGTCAGTGATGCGTAAGAAATGTTGCAGGTGACTAGGTCAGACATACATTTCCATTATTCCATCGCTGCTGTGCAAGCTGTACAACTCTCTCGAATAGCAATATTATCACTAATTATGGAACTGCTGCGACAGACAGAACAGTACTTATGTACAATATCTAGTCGGATCCTGTTCAAATGTGCAACATATATCTGCAGTTTTTAATTTTATTTTTTATACTTTCTGTTTGTTTGTTTGTCTATAATGACTCAATTTTAAAATAATTTCATTTTATGGAAAAAGCAAAACAATGAATCTAAAATCCAAATTTGAGAAATGGAATTTTGTGGAAATTAAATAGAACAGATTTCATATGGCCCTATAGATTTAATGATATTAATAAAGTGCAAAATAAAGTTAATGATATTGGTCAGACAGAAATGGCCCCCGGTAGGCCATGAAAATGAGAACTGTGTGAAAATGTCTGTATTTGTATCACAATATACACAATTTCAGAACATCCGAATCATGCAATGTCATTGGAATAATGTGCAGCCCTACAATAATACACACGTGTGTATTGTCATGTAAATCAAATGGTATGATGATGTAATTTAGTGCAGTTCATATAGCACTGATTCTTTTTTTTGTGCTGCAACCGTGTAGCAAAATGTGCAGGATTTATTTCTAGAGCTGAAGTTCAGATCACAGTAAATGTGCATACTGTGTGATTTCCTGCAGTTGGGATTTGGTTCTCTGTTAAAGCTTTGTGTCAAAACTGTTTTTGTCCGGTTAGTAATATTGCACTTACTGTTTATATATCTAATGTCCAGACTGATTTCTTTTTCTTCTGAATGTTAATATTTTCTTTTTCATCATTACAGTATGTTTATGTTTTTTTAACAGAGACCTGAGGTTTAACAAAATTAAGGACTTGCAGCCGGGCTCTTTCAGACGATTGAAGAACCTGAATACACTGTAAGTATCTCTCTCTTCCATTAGTCGGACCCTTTTGTTTTCATATGCTGACAAACCTTTATGAGCGGACTGGTAAAAGTGTTTACTTTGACACTGCACTCTCCTCTCCCTGCCATTTCGCTCTGTCTGCTGTAGCCCACACACACACACACACACACACACACACACACACACACACACACACACACACACACACACATCACATACAGTACAGAATTTATTGTTCTTGCTTTAAGTCCTCTTTTCATCACACAGCAGGTCTATGACTGTGCTACCATGTATTTCTTAGGAGCTGTTTTCTGCCAGACCGTGAAGCCGGGAGAGATATTTCAGACACAAACTACTGTCTAGAAAAAATGGGAGGTGGCTGCTGTGGAATAAATGAAAACTTGGGATGTTTCTTCCATGCCTACCAGCATTAACTGGATCATTTTTAGTTGTGTGAGATTTAATATATGGAAAGGCAGTACATGGAGTCAAATCGGGGTCTTAAATGGTGACGAGAAATAAAACCATCACAAAAAGCAAGTTGCAAAAGTAATCACATACTGCAGACATGGAAGCGAAACTGTGGTACTCTACTTTCCCTTTGCAGTTTACACTCCTGTGGCCCATATAACACCACACCCTGTGGGAGACTGGGGTGCAACTCCCAGTCTGGGCTACTATGTTGTGCTACACCAGTAAGAGTGGGCAAGACTCCTCTGGCCCACTTCTGTAATATGAGTCAGCTTGGAAGTCCCTCTGGAGATGAGCGTCAGCAAAATGCCATAAATGTAAATGTGTCTTTGACCATAGAGGGCGCTAGTTCACAGCTTCTATTCGTAGACTGCGTAAAATAACCGACAGTCGTGTTCCTTACAGTTTGTCAGAATTGACCAATAAAAATGCACCTAGTAGCTGGGAAAAAAAGTTGTGATGGGAGGGGTTTTTTTCTTGTTGTTCTCAAAAAGTGTTGTTTGACAGACTTCATCCTTTGCTTACGCTGTTGTTGTTGTTTTTTTCCTTAAGCCTTTTAAACAACAACCACATAAGAAGAATCCCAAGAGGAGCATTTGAAGACTTGGAGAACCTGAAATATCTGTGAGTTCACATCAACATTCCTTCTCACCTGATATAGGAGTGACAGATTTTTGGGAGATGGTCCTGCTCGTGCTCTGCTGTATCAGCGTTAGAAGAGCATGAATGACCATGTCATCTGAGATTTCCCTTTATGACCCATCTATCATAACTGATGGAAAACAAATCCATAAAGTGTTCCACTTTTGAATCTCGATTCCTGACCACTGAGGTCGAGAAAGAAAGCACATCTCAGACATATTATGGGACTTAATTGTCTGTGCTGTGAGTTATGTGTCTGAAAGCAGTCACCTGAAGGCATTTGGGAGAAGAGCAGCAGCTTGAATGGCAGCCCTTTGCTCAGTTCCTGCCTTTGTTAGTCACAGATCCATTAAGAAACCTCAAGCCTCAGCAGTGCGGTGGAGTTTTCTCGGTGTGTATTTACAGAATGACAGAGTGTCTCAAACAGATGATTTATCTTCTGTTTTAACCTCCTCGCACATCTGTAATGTGGTGTAGATCACAGTTGGGTTTATACCATCATTATTGTCATTTGTCCAGATGAATCATTTTGTTCAGACGGGGTCTTTGAAGCTCAGTATTTAGACAGAGTCATGCAATTCGTTCTTATAGTGACAAATCATTTTATGGGTTATCATAGATGATTTTAGGGCAATGCACAGCTAATGCATTGATATGCAAAACCCATAATTGACCATCCCAAGTGCCAGTGTTCAGATATCACCCTTCAGATTAGGGACACATGATATAGAGACATTGACATTGTTGTGGTATATATTACAATATTAAAAAAATCCAGGAATTAAAATAATAATCATCATCATGGTATATATATTTCACAATTCTTGATCTTCTTATTTTCATATATCAGTCAACCATAACATTGTGGCCACCTTCTTGTTTCTACGTTCACTGTCCATTTTAGAAGCTCCTCTTATCATACAGGAGAACTGTACAGACATATATAATTACACAGTGTCGTCCATCTGTTTGCTCCTGTATGGTCAGAGGAGCTCATAAACGGTTGAATGTAGCAACAGGGAGGTGGTCCTAATGTTATGGCTGATCTGTGATTGATGGTGATCTGTGTACATGGACCGATAAAGTAATGAGAACTTAAAGATGCTTTACTGTCGCTGAAAGCTGAAACAATATATTGATAAAATGAGTAAATGAAATATGTCTCCCTTAAAAATAAATAAGCTAAAGATGATTTAATCTGCTGTTTTCTCCATTCATTGAAAATGAACCCATGAACTGGTGTTTGTGTATGTTCATTATTTTGTACTGGTTCTCAAAATGCATAGTCAGACTACACTTTTTTAATAACTGATTGTTGAAAACTGAGTTCACACTACATCCCATATACACTGTTAAAAGTACATCCTTGAGGAACCTTTGGAGGTTCTTCAGTTTGAAACTGTGGAGGAACCTCTTAAGATCCTTCAAGGAAATTTCAGTAAAAGCATGATGGTCCCTTGAAGCAGCTTAAGAGGTTCTTCCACAGTTTCGAACTGAAGAACCTCCAAAGGTTCCTCAGGATGTACTTTTAACAGTTACACTATGTTCTTCTTCTTCAATATCATGCCCTGCCTGAGCTGTGGATTTATGTCTGGTCTTAAATATGTTTCTCATTCACTGATGATATATCGTGATATTTGTACTGATATATTTATATTGGTATTGGTATGTAAACAGAGCAACATATGGACATGGTGATGCTGTTTACATTGAGTTTCAAAGTTGGTAAATAACATTTTATTCTAGCTCTGCTCCTCCCCCTGCTCTCAACTCCTCCTCAACTCCACTCCCCTCCGCCCCACTCATTTTCTCAAACACACACCATTGAGAGGGCATAAGTCAGAGCTCTGGCATGCAAACGACTTTAGAATCTAGAATTAATTATCAAATTTATTAATAAAGAATAAAGGATTTCATGTTGTCACATTATATTTTTCACATATATTGTATCATATATTGTATATCGCTGTACAGTTCCTCATATTGCCCAGCCCTAGTTGGTAGTATTTGTCCTATAAAAGTTCCACAAACCTTAGATGCTTCATTTCACACCAAACCTCAGGAAACAGAAACTGTCTATTTGTCAATGACAAAACAAGACAGACTGCTTCTGGACATTCCAGAAGATGTTCAGCAGCCCACCTAGTCCAGGCTGAGGGCTTTCCACTCAACATCAGGTCAGTAAGTGCAAACATTACACCAGAGCGTTACTTCCCGCACTGGGCGAAGAGTGACGGGATGTGTAGCGCACTGGGGAAGGTAGGGTCCTCCTGTTCCCGCCTCTGCCTTTAAGTGTCCTGTAATTGTAGTGGTGATTAAACCTGTTATGGTGGACTGTAATTAGTGAGCACGCTCCTTTCAAAGACTTGGGGATCGAGAGTCATCCTGGGTCACTCGGCCTGACAGTCCAGCTTCATTTAGACATTTCACAGAAACCACAGCTTCATCCTGCAGTTATTTTTAATGAGCTTCTAGATCGCTCCCTAAAGTCAGTGGAAAAGCTCGAGGAGCAGCTGAAGTTAATGAATGAAATTTAAACTCAGTCTGTGTTATATAATTCACTCTAAATTTGACTCAAGGCAGATTCTTTTTGAACATTAACCAACATCAAATACTAGCACCAGGCCACATCCTCGTTCTCAACTTTGTTAAAGACTTCTGGATGCTTTCAAAGCCTTCTGAGAGTTTTCCACTCATACGCTCCGAGCTACAGAGCACAACTGTTTGAAGTGTAGATGCTGCATGAGAAAACACATTCTTCAGCAGAGGTTCCTTCTTTGCTTCCAGGTTCCCGATGAACGTTATTTGAATTAAAGTAAGTGAAAGTGATCCAGCTGTTAGTGCAGATAAAACGATCCTTTTCTGGATGTAGGAATAACCATTGTTACAGAGCCTTTATATGTGGATGTTCTTTAAACTTTAAAAGTTATTCAGACTCATGTATTTTGTTTACTGATGTGGAAGGTAGGGGTGGGCAATACGATCCTTATTTAATTGTAACCAATTGTATTATCGCGATGCACCATTTACTTATCTGAGCAGATCAGGGACCAACTCACGTCATTACAGAAAGTGTAATTAGTGCTGTTTAACGGGACATCATGCTGTGATCGCTGCAGGAATATAAATCACAGTAGCATTGGTAAGTATTTGAATAGCAGAGTATATTATAGTGTATTTTGTGTATCACTCTGTATGATGCTGTGGCATTTGGTTGATTTTATTTGTACTTTTTTACTTTTGTAGTAAACAATAAAATATCAAATGAATATATTTTTATATATATAATTTTATAACAAATCACTGTCATTATATATCAGTATATAATTATATCACTATATAATATGTAACAAATATTTTCAAATACTCACTATTTAACATATCACTATATATCAATATGTCACTATTACAATATATCAGTAAAAATCACTGTATAAAGCAAATATGTATATATATATATATATATATGTGTGTGTGTGTGTGTGTGTGTGTGTGTGTGTGTGTGTGTGTGTGTGTGTGTGTCTCCATTGTCATCTCAAAAAAACCCTGGATAATCAATTTCCAACAAAATTTGAGGTTGTGTAGGCTTTTGTAATCCTTACAAACAAGCAGAATTGTAAGAACAAAGTTAATGTTTGACCAAAACACGGTCAAATTCATGCAACTGTCTAGATTCTGTTAATATTTACATGACTTTACATTCAAATCATGACATTTTTGACTAGCCTAGGACCTCCAGAAAATGACATCTGGCATGTTCTTTCTATTTCTGACATGTTATGTCTCCTACTGTCATTTGTAGACATATAAAGTTGCGTCAAGCCACAGGAACATCCCCCAAAACTGGCATAATGTTCTAAAGGTTTTGACAAATGTACAACATCCCTTAAAGTCTAGGTTATGTCAAAAACGGTGTCATCTGAGTTGAAAAGCTGAATGCATTAATGGATGAATGTCAATATGTTGGAACTCCTCCATAAAGCTTCACTTAAAGTTCAGTAAATATATAATAAATATATAATCCTTCTGAAATTCAATAAATACATCATTAAATATCAGCTTAGAATAACTGTTACAGCTGAACATCTGCCTGAAGGCGTTTTTAAAGCAGTGATCTGTTGATACTGATTTGACTCCAGTTTCATCTCTAATGTCCAGAATCTGTATATTTTGCCTTTTACTCGGATTTCTCCAACTGTTTCAGTCTGTTTTTACAGTCACACGAGGCCGACCGACCTGCATGGTCTGTGTTTGTGTTGTATAAAATGTGGGCAATGGAGTCATCAAAGTCCTCAAAGCTGAAATGCTGGACATTGCAAGAACTTTAAGATTACATGACCAAACTCTGAACAGCTGACCACTCCAACCCCCCACCTCCCCAGAGGGAAGACTCATAGTGTTCAATTCCTGTTTCCCATGGATCGTCTCTGAGCTGTGATGTGGACTTTAATGTACGTGTGTGTGTGTGTGTGTGTGTGTGTGTGTGTGTGTGTGTGTGTGTGCGCGTGTGTTTGTGCAGTCACCCAGCAACGGCACCTCACATTCCATTCTGATTGATAAAGCAAAACATTCCAGGCCCAGACAATACCTTGGCCTTCAGGTCCCGTCAGATCAGGGCCTCTGTTCTACACACTGCACCGCACGAGTGCTCTACACAGTCTGGGACCAGAGACGCCAGAGACGTGTTCCCAGAGTTTTCTTGATTGTTCCACATTAATAAAAATTGAATTACCGTATTTTCCGGATTATAAGCCACTACTTTTTTCCACGCTTTAAACCATGCGGCTTATAATGGGGTGCAGTTTTTTCTTCTTATATATGTTATTTTACAGGTTTTTCTTTCTTTTCTTTTTTTTTTTTTTTTTTTTTGTTTATTTATTATTTTTTTTAAACTTGCGGGTGCAGTTTATATTCCGGTGCGGCTTATAGTCTGGAAAATACGGTACATGAACAGAATGTCTTTCTTTTCACTGCTTGTGATGATAATCATGCAGAAATGAGGTAACTCCATCGAGCACGGTGTGTGTAACATTTATCAGTTCACTTTTGAGACCATTTGAGACTAAACTAGAAATTGAAAAGAAAAAGCATTTGGTATCGTAAACACAACATGGGGTTTCATTCTTCCATTCAAGGGTCATCCTTTCTTTTCATTATAGTTTTTTTCATTTCTCAGAAAAAAAGTACCTTTCCTTGCTTTCCTGTTTTTTTTTCCCTTTTCGTTTTGTGTCTTGTAATGAAAATGGTAGCACTGTACCATAAGATTGTGAGACAATACACGGCCTGTCTGTGATTGGTCAGTGAGACCTCTGACGATTGCAAGAAGAACAAGCTGATTGGTTCTTTTTTTGGGGGGATTTATGTATGTAAATTGATGAGATGTTGGTCATTGTGTGAACTCATAATTTCAAATTTGACACGACCTAAATAACTTGGTTATATTATAATCTTTGTAAACATCATGGCCTGATATTAGTCCAGAGATATAAATGAGGAGATTGGTCAGCGGTTGAAGTTTGAAGGGGAGTCAAATTCATGGAGCCAAATGGAGAAAAATGAATGAAGGAAAGGATTCAGTCAGTGCCTGCTACTGTGAAGAAAAGGTGGAGCTTTCTCCATTAGCACCACAATCTCACTCGTAATGTATTCAGCCAGCTGATTGGCAGGATTCCATCCATTAACAGATGCCATGTTTAGTGTTAATCATCTCCATTCAAAGTGGTCTCCTCGTTTATAACTGCTCTAATGACATTATGACCTGTTTAAAGGAAGGTCTGGGCTTTACATGCAGAGATGCAGCATTTAGAACCTTAATTTCGTCATACTGGTGGATTAGTGTTGTCATACTGGAAACACCAGGTCATTCTGGTCAGTTTGTTCAGGCTTGTAGATCAGCTAATAACCATTCAGTTGCAGTTTCTCTGTGATGGATCAAGTCAAGTCAAACCTCCTGTTCTTTTTCCAATGACCCACAGTCTCAGTGACCAATCACAGATAGGCATTGTGTTTTCCCATAATCCAGTGGAATAGTGTTACCCATACAAAACGCAAAATTCATTTTCCTTTGTTCCTGAAATTCCACAGAGCCCCACTGATGAGATCCCACATAATTAAAATATAAGCTGTGGGAACGACCTGTTTTTTAGTTTTCACCCAGGCAGTCCGATTTTCAGAACGTGCTTCAGGGTCCTGTTCTGAATGGAATTTGTCTAGTGGTGGGGAGGTTCCACCAGTTGAACAATAGACGTGTCCATTGCAGGGGGCAGCCCTTATTATTTTCCGATGTGCCTCGTGTTTATGCTGCTACTGTACTTATTATGAGGCATCAAATTATAACGGGCTGAATTTCTCGACTGTGGTTGTAGTTTTTAACTGGGCTGTTGACTGTTGCTGCGATTGTCAGCAGATGTATTTGCATCTGCTTTTTGTTTAGAGTCTCAAAAAAGGATGATTTCTTGTTTGAGGAAACTCAGTTATACTGAGAAATGAAGGAGCTCGTTGGGTTTGTGTCTTTGACCTTTGACCTTTGTTATAAGTACATCCATCATTGGCCAATTTAAGCAATTTTATTCTTATGTTGCATAATAATCATTATGCAATGTAATGCATAGCATTCTGAGGGAACCCTCCCAAGGGATCAATAAAGTTCTATCTATCCATCTAGGAATCAGCATAATAATAAACTATGATTATTGGGGGATATTTTTATGTTGATTTAATTACATTTTGATATGAATTGGTTTAAAAAAGTAAGTTAATCCCAAAGTCAGTGTTAATTACTGTTGGAAATGCTTTTAACTCCTGAAACCTCTATAACCCGGTTCTTTAAATAGGGGAAAGTGTGTGTTGTTCTAACCTAATCATTTCTCCTTCCAGATATTTGTACAAGAATGAAATCCAGTCAATAGACCGACAAGCATTTAAGGGGCTTGTCTCCCTAGAACAACTGTAAGTGACCTCTCATCTTCTTCCTTCATGTGCTACTAACTCCTGATAACACGTTTCCCTAACGATCCAGGACCGGCTGCGCAGTATAAGTGCATGGTGTGTGTTGAGGGACATGTGCGCTGATGGGATTTTGTGGCTTCAGAAAGCCCGATTTAAGTTAATGATGCTTCTGAAATGCTTCTGCGTGGCTTAGAGAGACAGAGCAGCTTTGATAACTGCAGATAATGTGCAGGTGTTTGTTTTGGCTCCTGAGCCCTGCTTTTAAGATGTGATTTCCTAAAAGCCCCAGTGTTGCACTGGAAACCTGCACGCGGAACGTCCTTATACGGTGTCCGAAACACGTTGCATGCCCCGGCTTCATGTCTTGTTACACAGACTTGCCGTTGTTGTCCATGTTCGCTGGTAATGTCTGCACCAGCTTGTTTATGGATTGTGGCTGCTGTGCTGCTCTGCTATTGCTTGGTTATATACTGCTTATAAAACAGGCTGATTGTGTGTAGTCGGAGAGCTGGTTTACACTCCATTTTATGCATCTTGGGTCTTTATCACACATCAGTCTGCAAATACGACCAGCCAAATAGCCAGGGTCTGCTATTTTATTGATTGATGTATGGACAGAAGTATAGGGACAAATACATGGTACTTACAGAGAATGACCATTGTAAATGAAAATGATTAAGAGGTGCGTCCCAATACTTTTGTCCATATAGCGACAGGTGTAACTGCATTCCTTTCTTCAACCCAAGCAGACTTAATTTGCTACAACCTGGAAAAATAAAGGATTTAGATGGTAGACAGTTCTACAGGTGACCTTGGTTTTGTTTCCAAGCACAAAAAACCTCAAATATGCATATGAATAAATGTGATATAAGGGCAGATGTTCCCACCAAGCCTCACACTCTTCTTTAAGCTCTTATTCTTCTTTGAGTAGCACGTTCATCATCACACAAATAGTTGCACCCATAAGGAAGTGTGGGATTGCAGTGCTGTTGGGGTGGAAGATAAAGACCACCAGGAACAATACATGAGTATAACTGTAGACTGATATGATCAGTATTTATTGAGCTACACATAAGGAAGTAGTGTCTCTCGGTATGGCAGCAGATATAACACAAGATGCCAGGCATCTTCGCAATGGGGTGGAGTGTTGATAGTGCGTCCAATAGCATCCCACACACTTGTAATCAGGGACAGGTCTGGCAATGCAACTGACCTTCATAGTATCTGTGTCTTCAGGACAAGCTCTTGAGACGACAATAGTATTAGGAGCGTTGTCCTGTTGGGATAACGCACCAGATAGTGTTAGTGTGATCGGAAAAGGCAGGACCACTGGCTGCAGGACCACATCGTATGAAACACCGGGCCTTCTGGAGGCACTGACCACAGTGCCTCCACACATCAATTCATTGGTCATCTCCACCGAGTCAAAAGCAGGACTCGCCACTGAAGATGACCCGCTGCCATTCTGAGTGACTCCATGATTGTCTTGCACGACTCCACTGCAGTCAGTTGATTCTTTCTGGATGCAACTCTTTCTGGATGATGAGTGTATGGAGGGTTAGGCTGTGCCAACATAAATTGTAGTATAGCACCAAGTAGAACCACCAAAATCAAACATTTATATATGAGTTAAGGCAGAAAGTTGCTAATCATATTTCCATAATCATATTGCACTGCTGGTTTAAATCGTGGATGGGAGTTTTGTGCATGAGTTCACGGATATTCCTGTGGCTCTGCTGGTTTGAATTATAAATATGCAGTCCTCGTGCTGGAAGAAATCAACATATTTTACAGTCTGCCAATAATGTCCCCATCTTTCCCCATTGCTCCATTCTGAGCGTTTTGCAATGAAACGAGTTCTTGTGTTGTCAGCAACATCAGAATCTCGTCTGATTATCTGTGCTTAGCAGATGCTTATCAGAGTTTTCCATCATAATAAGGCCTTATATTCTGCCAGATTACACGACTGACCGTATGTACAGTAAGTAGACCTACTATAATCCAACACAGGAGATCACGCAGGGCTTGAAATTCAGACTTGACTGTTGGGAATGAGCATGCTGGTTTCACTAAGCTTAGAGTTGTTGCCAGATAACAGGTACAAATCACGCTGATCTGTTTTCTACTGGACTTTTGGCCAGTTATGTATGGAGTGATTGGGTTCTCTCATGAGCATCTGTGATGACTGTCAGTAATTCAGCACTTGGCTGAACTCTACTGGACACTGTATTCCTGCTCTGTCCCTAATGGGCTGCCATGCTCTAATGAGCACACACACACACACACACACACACAGATGTGAGACGTGCCCATTAATCAATTGCTTGCTCAATACACGTGAATGGAGACCACTACAACAGAAATTTCCGAGTGTCCTGAGCGTGTTAGCACTTGATATAAAACACATGTCTCTCAGATCTTAAGGTTTGTTTAAAATGGAATAAAAGAAGCTCAGTAGCTTCAACCTGAAGCTCATTATAAGACAACAGCAGTGGGTCTGTCCTCCATAAGTTTCCAAAATCCCATTTTTCACGAAACATCAGAAATAGATTCTACAAAGATTCCGGCAAGTCACTGAATTCATTATGAGAATGTGACCTCGGCAGAAATCCATGCCCAGTACTTATTCTGTCTGTGTTTTCTCTTGCAGATATCTCCATTTCAACAACATTGAAGCCTTAGAACCTGAGTCCTTCACTCATTTGCCCAAGCTTGAACGACTGTGAGTTCCTCACGGATATCATCTCTCTCTGACCGTTTGTCAGCATGGAATTTTATGAATTTAATTTGGGATACAGATCAAAATGATATGCACAATGCATGAGTGTGAGTTAAGACACTGTAGCCTCTATTCACGAGAGTAATGGTAATTCTCCTTAACGGTGCAGTGACCTGCCATTGATGGTTGAGTCAAAAACACATAATGCCTCCAAAGTGACGTTGGAGCGTCTTAATGTTTTATGAAACTGCACTTGGAAGACCTTCTATTTGCTGTAACTTCAGGACCTGTAATTATTTAAATGGCGCTGATTCCTTCCAGGGTGGTAAGTCTGAATTGGCTTCACGTAGTGGTGTGGAGACAGCTGTGGTCCTCAAAACATTTTTCAGACTGAGCCTGCTCGGTTTTCTGACAGCGGCCAGAAGGCTGAACTGGGAGGATGACTCAGAAGGCTTTGTTTTAGGTGTGTGATCTGATCTCCCCCGTAGTTGGGATGATCTTTGGAGAAAAAGGGAGGAGATTGGGTGGAAGTAGGTGCCAAGTTGCTTGTCATGAAGGTGAAGTGAGACGTGAGATGTGGATGGTATATATAGGGATGAGGAGGAGGAGGTAGGGGTGTGTGCCTTCTCTCAACCCCCCCAGTGAGCGAAGCAAAGAGAGACAGGGGCAAGAAAAACTCCAGAGGATCCTCTTCTGGTCCCAGTACTCATACATTATTGGTTAGGAGAGATACTTCCACCACATGTATACTCGGATGCTCTATTCGAACAGGACCGTGCTCGTCCACACACTGCTGCTGTCTCCAGAGCTCGTCTTGAAGACACAGATACTACGCCGTGGTCAGTCGCATCTCCACCCTGTCCCTAATTGAAAATGTGTGGGATGCTGTTGGATGCTCTACCAACACTCCACCCCTACCACACCATCTGCAGAACTGAGTGAGAACATTCAAGTGCAAGGGATGGATCATCACATGACACCATTAGGGACCTCTACAACTCCATGCAGAGACATCTGGCATGTTCCACTGCTGTATACCCAACACCGTCCCGAGAGACACGACTCCTGTATGTGTTTCTGTTTGTTGTTAAACAATGGCAGTTAAAGGACAGCTGGTGTTTGGAGATGGTGTAATAAAAACATGTTTGTTGATTCCTGATTCACATAGATTGTTCTCTGCTCAGCTGGAAGGATGAACGGTTGTTGCTCAGGTTTTCTTTGTCCAAAATTATATATGAGTCAGAGTTGCTACCTCTGTAAGTCTAACAATGGAGATGACGATTGAAAGGGAGCTGGCCTTTTCTCCTCCCTCCCTCCCTCTCTCCCTCCCTCCCTCCCTTTCCTCTCAGGCTTCATACCAGATGTTTGGAGTTTGGTAGCTGATCTGGATCCCTTTTTCCATCACTGTTTATGGGCAGAGTTCTGGAATCTAGCCATGTGCATTTTGGACACCATCATAAAGCAGGACAGAGAGCCACCTGGTCTCGAACAAAGAGTTAGGGGTCTTACAGTCTTCCTGGTGCAGGAAAGACTGCTATTAACACTACAAGACTACTATTAAGACTACAAAATAGAGCATAGAGGGATTGTTTTCATTGAGATGTGGTTTGGAATAGAAGTCGCCTGATGTAGGTTAGTGTGTCTCAGGGAATGTGTCCAGGTAGTGTCTCTTATCTCAGCCTGTGCTCAGTGGGAGATGGTACTATTCCTCTTTCTGTGCTGCACCTCATCTGTTTTTGATAATGTTGTGGAATAACTGGACATGGATGCTCTAGAGTTTTCCCAAGTATGTTTGGTAAAGAGTGACAGAGTTCATTACACAGTCTCTGGGAAAAGAAGACATATTTATTCCTGTATAATCTCAGAGGAGTCGGTTTCCTGAGAGCATATGGTCATCGCAGCTGAGATTAGACCATTGTCTGAACTTCAAAAGAAGTCCCTGTAGCTGATAGCCAGTAGAAATGTGAAAGGCATATGCTTCAGATGTAGAATGACCTCTAGGGGCAGTAGTCTGGGGAAAGCCAATTTAGCCTCAAATTCAGTGTGTTTTTTATAGTAGAAATTTCATTTTAAGCTATAATGCATGATATTTTAGTTGTAGTAACACCAAATTTACACATCCTGACATGCCCATAATGTAATTTATAATGTGAACAGTCATGTGTTACCATTGTTTTATGTAGATTCTCACTCTGTTTATGTATAATTTACATATTTACTAGTAAAAAATATATTTTTTAACTGTAGAATGAAATTGGAATTAGTGACTCTTGTGTTATGACGTGACTTGTGTTATGAAGTGACTAGTATTAGTGACTAGTGTTGTGAACATATTCATTTAATGCAAATGTGACACTTTTTATGTCTGATTTGATAAAGATACGATTAATACTTTGTCCTTCTTTTGCAGGTTTTTGCACAACAACAGAATAACACACCTTGTACTGGGGACCTTCTCCCATCTGCAGTCCATGAAGAGACTGTGAGTGCTTACGACGTCTGACAATCCCATTTGAATATCTTCTTCTGAGAGTCGGGCACCGTGCAACTAACTGTACACAATGGCAACTCAACTCACCACATACCAGCCGATAATAAACCACTGTGCCTTATTCAGATGTCAGGGAAATTGGTCATAGTGCACCTGACTCATGCTGGGCCAAAGTAATTCCACTAAGGGAACTGGACAAAGGAAGATTGGAAGCCATTGAAGTGCATGAATGGAAGTTATTAGTGGTATTTTTATAGAGAGCTATTCCCCACAAGCTTGGAGATTCAGTTCCAAACCACTTACGTCCACTTACGTTAGGAACTGAAACCTAAAAGTGGGTTTGATTTCTTTGAAGCATGTTCATGGTCACTTTTAAGCAAATATCTTAAGCAAATACAAAAACAGTCGTGAAATATTTCTGAATGAATCAGCATGTAATGCATGATGTTTTCAATATACTCCACAACACACACACACACACACACACACACACACACCTATTCTTTAACCCTTTTCCACAGTCTCAAAATTGTCATTGCCTACCATTTTTAATAATCAGTCTACTTTTCTCTAATTATGTGATGATGAATTATGCCGATGTTCCTACATCTGCTCAAAATGTAATGAACACGCTCTCACTAAGCTCCAATTTAGGTTTAGCAGCTCTCACTTAAATGTTATGTGTCATTGTTTCTCTGACTGGAAGAAACTCTGCTCTGAATAACTTAATGCTGGAAAAAACAGCACATCCAACAAGAGTTCAAGACTTTCTTTTAATATAGCAATAAAAACATGGCTGCTCCCAGAAAGTGAAGATTCTACATGCTGAGGTTTAAGCCTCTATGGGACAGAAAGTGGTTAGTTCATTCATTAATTAGGATGAAACTGTGAAATATGTGCATGTTCAGAACATTATCACTATCTTTGTATTATCACTTTTAGACCTAATTTGATTCTGGCGTAAATGTTAGGATGAACGGACCAGTAAGGCTTCAAAAGGCTCTGTGTGTGTCTGTGTGTGTGGCTCCTTGCAGGCGTCTGGACTCAAACACACTGAACTGTGACTGTGAGCTACTGTGGCTGGCAGATCTACTGAAGCAGTACGCCGAGTCTGGCAACGCCCAGGCTGCTGCCACTTGCGAATACCCGAGCCGACTGCAGGGACGCTCTGTGGCCACCCTCACTGCTGAGGAGCTCAACTGTGGTAAGGCCATTCACACACACTTCACAAATACACTGTGGTGTTAGTATTAGCAGCCCAGTGCCTGAGTGCATTAGCTCTTATCATCCTCTGATATGGAATTACACAGAGTTAATTAGTGACAGCTGAGAAGAGTCTGCAGATGGCTTGGTGTCATCTGCTGATAAACACAAATATAAGTTTAGAATCTGCATTAACAGCAGAATTTCTGCTTGAAATGAATTGATTAAATCTGATCTAAGAATATGAAATCTCCAGTTTTCATTTCTTAACATAATTTTACCATATGGTGAGTGCACTCAGCTACCCATTGCTGACACAGATGTGCAAATACACCCGGCTGTAGAGAAGTACAATAGAATAGGACTTTCTGGAGCAGATACGCATGAACCTACTGGCACAATCCTTAATTCCAAATGTGAGCTAGAGGTGTTCTAAGGCCACCCCAGCATTGAGGTGTGGAGCAGTGGAACTGTGTTTTCTGGATTGATGGTGCACCATTCAGTATATTTGGAATGATTTTTAGAGTTGGGGATGAGGTGGGTTGAGATCATCCATCAGCCTGACCTTACTAAAGCTCTGATTGAGTCGCTGATTGCAATCAGATCCTGACAGTATTGCTTCAGATACTACACATCCTTGCCTGGACAGTAGAGAAGTTACTCCAACAAAAGCAGGATAAACTCTTTTAATGCTGTTTATTTCAGAAGAATTTGACGAGCAGGTGTCCCAGTACTTTTGGACATAATCTCATTTTAACGTTCTTAAAGTTGGCATTGTGGCAGTGTAAGGTTATTATGGGTCACCAGTGGTGTACGCCACAGGGGTATTTGGTTGTAACCTTTGTTACAACCAAATACCCCTGTTTTCCACACTTTGTAAACAGAACTGAACAATATCCTTTATACTAAAGGCTTTCCTTAGCATCTGATATTCCGATTTCCATACAGTGTAGCAGATGCAGGTTGAGTTGGGTGTGTTAGAATTGAATTTCCAGATGTAACACTGTTGGGGTATTTAGCCTCCTACACATTGACTGTTCTTCCAGAGCAAGTAGTGGGTCAAACGCAACTCCCCAAGTCTCCGGCATCTGCTAAGCAAATGAAGGTCAAGCCTACAGGGCTTTCTCTGGAGGCAGGGTTGTCATCAGCCAAGCAGGCCAGGCATTGGACTAATTCATATCAGATTCATGTCAAATGTTGGCCTTCCTTACTTCCTTCCTTACAATTATTTCCTTTACCTACCAATGGGGGACTTTTATTCTCCCAAACGCGGGTTCCTTGATGTTGCGTTGACAACTCCCAAGTAGTTCAATGTAATCTCCATTTTTGCTTCAAACAGAGCCATATTGAAGAACACACAGCGGTCGGCCATTTACTACAAGGGAGCCACAAACCGCTGTGGCTAATTTGCTAGGCAGGCTTGCCCATGCTTGTTAGTGTAATCCATCCCCTAATGTCTCCATAGGCTCTATAGTGGAATACCTCTGTACACCATCCCCCCCCACCCACCCTTCTCAGGCACAACACACAACCAGCTCCAGCAGCTGTCAAAACACAGCATGGCCCAGCGAGACCATGCCACCCTGGCAGGCAGCCGGCCAGTGTCGCGGGCTGGTGGCAGTTTGAGTGCGGCTGGCGGACAGGGCTGTAATTATAGTGTCACACAGTGTTAATGGGGTTAGCAGTAGTCTATAGTGCAGAGTGGGATGGCAGAGTGCCCACAGTGCCACTAACACTGAACCCTCACGGCAGCATATTAGTGGCACAGCTGGAAGCTGTGTGTACATTTTGGAGCATTGCTGTGAGGATTTGATTGTAGTCAGTGACGAGTTATAGGAAGGTCAAGATGTTGGCTGATCACCAGCTCTTCTCATCCCCAACTCCCCAACTCATCCCAAAAGTATTGACGCACCATCATTCCTGAGAACACAGATCCACTGCTCCACAGTTCAGTGCTCGGGGGGATTTATGTCCACCTTGTCCACACCTGGCATATGTCATGGTGTCAATAGGTTCAGATTTATCTGCTCAGAGAGTCAACTGTGTGTGCTTTTGCACATCTGTGTCAGCAATGGGTGCAATTAATGTGTTCATTAGAAAGAATCCACAAACATTTGGACATATAGTGTAACTTGTGATCTGGTCTGAAGAACAGAGCTTCAGGTTTCTCCCCAGCCAATCACCTTCTTAGTTGATTTAACATCATTAAGCTATGATTTGCCAAAGCAGGTGTTGAATGATGGATAAAGAGGTGTTAGTAATATGCTATTTCTATTTATTTTAATTTTACTGTTAAATGTAAAGTACATAAACTTGATTTTTACAGGAGGTTAAATCCTTTACCCAGTATATGCAGGGTTGCAGTGGTTTACCAGTTTAAGTTATAGAAGTTTAAGGTATAGCATGGTATAAAAATCAGTGTAAACTGTGTGCATTTGCTTTAGTAAAACTAAGAATCCCAGCAATTTCTGACTATTATCAGAAATTTAAAATCAATTCATCATTAATGATGAAAATAATGTGAAGATAACGTTTATATGAATGTTGTCCCCTGTTTTATGTTCTCTTTGTGCTCATGATTTACACAAAATGTTTAAATGTATGAAATCTGCAGGTAATCCATAATGAAGATTATCATGATCTTAAGACAGATTGAGAGAGAGCTACACTCCATCTGCAGAGTTCATATTTATTTGATTTTATTTCTTTAAGGTTGTTTTAAAACAGAGACTTTCTTTAAAGTTTTAACTAAATTAAAGGTTTACATTTTACTTCCATTAAGGCTCATTTTGCCTGATGATGATAATAATAATAAGAATAATTGTGACATGGTATCAACTTTTAATTCATCTTTATTAAACAAAAGCTTTTCTTAGTTTTAAACTTTTAACCTCCACTTTGTCTGAAGCTGTTTTACTTTATTTAATGTACTTTTTATTCTTATTGAATTCAATCGAATTGTGTTCTATTTTGTTTGTTTATTGGATTCATATTGTTCTTGTTTCAGTTTTATTTCTCTGTCATTTAGGTTTATTCATTTTTTTCACTGTATTTTTATTTTACTTTATTCTCACTAATGAAATAATCGATTAGTAAATTGTTCAGTGTATCGTATCACGTAGTCTTATTCTTTGTTGCTGCTTTACGTTAACTGTAGCTCTGTGTCCTTCAGGAACTAGAGCTCATTTCTTTCCTCAGTAATTTTGTGGTGAAAAGGAATGACAGTAAGGTTGACTTTGACGTTGAAATAAAAAGCCTCCACATACCTGTTCCTTCTGTGGAGATTCTAAATTGAGCAGAAACGTTAATGATTGGGCTCGGTTTCTGTTCAAACAGACTCTGATTCTGCCTTTCATGCAGTTTCTTCAGGCTGTGTTTTAGCACATGCAGGAATGGATGAAATGGCATTAGTACTGGGAAAACCCCTGCATTTGACACGCAGCAGTTGTCAGCATGTCCACAGTCACCACTCGTCTGGTGTTCAGCCGAGACATGATGGTTGCCCTGTCAGACAGCCAACAGAGCCCTGCAGCAAAGAGGCAAGTTCTGTCCAGTTGGCAGTGGACATCATCACGATCACCAACCAGCCAGCCGTCTAAGGAGCGATTCTGTCTGGAACGTTCCTACTCTACTAAAAACAAAGCTTCTGAAAAGGGTTCAGAGCTTCCATATTTTGTTCCAAAGGTTCTGTTTCATATAGAGGTTTGTTAAAAGTTTTAAAGGGTACTTTACACTCATGTACAAAAGTGGTTCCTTCAAGAACCATCCATTCCAAGGTTCTTTAGTGTGGCAAAAAGGAGTTTGGCTCTAGAGTTGTAGACCAACTCTAATTTTTTCCTTTTCTTCCTTCTTTTCTTTTCCTGCACCCCTGCCCCCTCTCTATTCCCCATTTCTTGTTGACCATCCCCCCTCCCCCTTTCCTTGCTCTGTCTGTGTGTAGAGGTGCCCCGGATCACGTCCGAGCCGCAGGATGTAGACGTGACGTCAGGGAACACAGTGTACTTCACGTGCAGAGCAGAGGGTAATCCCAAGCCCCAGATCATCTGGCTGAGGAACAAGTAAGTGCGATGTATAGCCTCGTATTGTTTATATAAGATAACATGCAGCCTCTATGTCACATTGCACATCATTACAAGGACGTCAGCTTCCTTCAAATTGTGCAATCGTTTCAGGGAGAATATTTTCATAGAAGGGTGTTTAAGTGGCTCAGAGGTATAACATGCTTGCACTATGATCCGAGGAGCGCAGGTTCAAATCCCGCGTCATGCTGCTTGCCATCGGCATCAGGAGTCAGAGAAAGCGACATTGGCCATGCTCTCTCTGAATGGGTAGATGGCGCTCTCTCCCCATTTCACACACAGTGGGATGCTGGTTGGAACAGGCTTCTGTTAGCCATTGTATCAGAGCTGGGAACCCAGCTCAGGTCCCCCTAAGCCTCCCAGCAATGGTGACATTTTGAAAAGAGGTGGTGCCTGACTTCACATGTATTGGATGTTGTGTCAGGAGCAACTTAATGGGGTTGGATAAATGCCACTTCCACATTGAGATGGAAAAAGACATAAAAAAGACTCATAAAAATACATTTTGTCTGGAAAAGGAGTGATTTGCTTGAGGAGTGATTTGCTCGAGGAAGCATTTAGTTCCATCATCCATGACACAGGTACCTCTATCATACCTACTTTGAACATGAATGAAAGAGCAGGGTGTGAAGGTTACTTTCTGTGTGCATGAGCATGTAGAGCAGGGAATTTGGTGCTACCCACGTGGCTGCGCACGAGGGTGCACACAGGCTGATTCATATCTAGTGGCATTGAGTGTAGCGTAGTTGTTCAAACTAAAACCGTATGTGTGGGTTATACAAGATTGGTTATCTTCCTCTAATACTGGTCACGCCATGAATTACTCATTTTTATTTGGAAGCGGGGGCAGTACAAATCGAGCAGCCCCTCCTCCTCAAACAGTGAATAGATCATAAAAAACAAAAATCCAGAATCTCAAAATATTAGAAAATATGAATTCAAATTTGCATAGATTACTAATTACAGGATCAACTTTAAAACAAAAAACTTGAAATATATCACTTTAAATGTAATGAATATAAAATATATGAATATATGAAAATATTTGAATTAAAAAATCAAAACCCTTTTTCACAGTATTCTTCTTTTTTTTTTGAGATGCACCGGTAAAACACTGGGCTATGGAGAAGTGGAACTGCATTCTCTGCAGTAATGGAGCTTCAGAGCTGATTTAAATCCGTCCTAGTGAAGTAGATGCTTACATTGCAGGAAAAGGGGAACATATTCTTTATTAATATTCTTCATATTGGAAGAATCCTTGAATAGGTATGTACAAATAGGTTTGAACATATAGGCCAGTTTCCCAGACAGGGATTAAGTCTAATCAGCCACTTTATTTTTCTTTAAATTGAGAACATCCCTTCAAAATGCTGCACCGTCAAGAACTAGACTTCATCCCTGTCTGGGAAACTGGCCCACAGTGTACCATTCTGGAAATTCTGGAACAATATACTACTGACTGTTATACAAACAAGGATTCTTGCTGCTTGATACAAAAGGAAAAATCACACTGTTCTCCAGAGGCAGATTAGATCCGCCTGATATTTATTTTACTGCAATATTGGACACGTAGGACATTATAAATACCCTGACATGAACTATTGACTTCGGAAATCTGGTGAAAATTCCTGTATTTATAAATACAGTACAGTAAATATGTGTCACAGAAGAACTAAATATTACAATGCTGTTTTCCATTATCATGCAGCCCTATCATACACCAATGAAATCCTGTCCAATTCACCCTAAAAATACAAAGATTTAGGGGGTGTTGAGCAATGACATAGAAAATCAGCATGTACGCTCGTGGTTAGGGAACCAGCCTTGTGACTGGAAGGTTGCTTGTGGTGGCTTTTGCACTGGGAGGAGCAAAGCTTGTAACTCCCCAGCTGTTCCCTGGGTGCCGTGGATAGGTTTGCCCACCGCTCTGGGAATGTCTGCTCGCAGGACAAATTTCCCTGTGCACACACTCACAGCTCTCTTCCAAAAACTGTTCTTCAGACATCACTCAAAGAATCATTTGAGAAGCGTTGTTAAGAGTACAGACAGAGAGAAAATTGACGTTGCTAATGGACTCATT
Source organism: Acestrorhynchus altus (assembly GCA_034509495.1). Taxonomy (NCBI): domain Eukaryota; kingdom Metazoa; phylum Chordata; class Actinopteri; order Characiformes; family Acestrorhynchidae; genus Acestrorhynchus; species Acestrorhynchus altus. The sequence goes on from CM067513.1 coordinate 5,250,405, forward strand.
TGTCATTTGAGTTGATGAAATCTCACGTTCCTCTATTTTTTGCAGCAATGCCCTGAACATGAGAGATGACACCCGTCTGAATCTTCTGGAAGACGGTACACTAATGATTCAAGACACGAGGGAGACTGATCAGGGAGTGTACCAGTGCATGGCCAAAAACGTCGCTGGCGAGGTCAAAACCGGAGAGGTCACCTTGCGCTACTTTGGCACACCATGTGAGCCCCTCCCTTCAGGCCTGGTTCTCTCATTTTCTGACTAGTACATAAATGCACAACCTCCAACTAAGGCCTGACAGATGTTCAGCATTTCCTGTTTGTACCTTCGGCATCACTGTATACATTTCACTGTCATCCCATATAGGTCTTAATCCAAGTCTGTATAAAGTTCTTCCATCTTCAGGCTGCCAAGTGATCTCTGACACTATAAGCCACATTGCTCAGATTCCATCTTTAAGCTGTGACGCTTCACTTTGTTAACATACTACTGACACTGATATTACAGATATGAAGTGAAGGGAGGTTAAAAAGCTGCATGGCCACCCAGAGAGTCCACAGTCTGGTTGGAAAATGTTACTTACGTAAGCTCAAATAATAAAAATAACAACAATAGTTAATAAAAGTAATAATAATAGGGACATTTGGATCAATATAAATGTCTAATGTGATCACAGCCTTAAAACTGGTTTAATAAAGCCACACATTACATAGTAGATTATGATACATTTTAACTCCACATTGAAACAAATCAGGTCAATTTAGCATGATAAAGTAATTGATTACACAATGTTTTTGACGTAACATGTCCCCCCGTTTACTATTTATTCTCATATGTAGGTTAGAACTCCCCCCACCGCCCCCTCAATCACATGTTCTGAGTCCTTGCTATATTATGATCTCAGGCAGTTAGACTGTAGAGCCACTCAAAAACTGGGATTTACGTGACAATAAAAACACAGTTCTGAGTAAATATACCTTTGCTTTCTTTCTTGGATGCAAATGTGTACATGGTTTCGTGGCTCTAAAGTGGAGCAAATGTGTAACTGTCTGGACAGTAGATCATAAGTTCAAATCCCATCAGCACCACAGCTCTCAGTTGTCAGGAGTGTGAAAATAGGAAGGCCTTCCCCATATGAGTGGGAGTCCAGGCCCACAGATTGGAAAAAACAGTAAATAAATGAAGAGGCAGTAGCCACAAAATAAACATCTTACACAATATATTAAATAAATGTGAATAAGTGAAAACGGTGTTCTTGTCTGCCCCATGTAGCCCGGCCCAGTTTTGTGATCCAGCCTCAGAACACAGAGGTGCTGGTGGGAGAAAGTGTGACTCTGGAGTGCAGCGCTACAGGCCAGCCTCAGCCACGAGTGTCTTGGACCAAAGGAGACCGCAGCCCCCTGCCCAACGATGCCCGCATCAACATCACACCTTCAGGAGGTCTCTATATCCAGAATGTGAACCAGGCTGATGGGGGACAGTACACCTGTTTTGCCAGCAACAACGTGGACACCATTCACGCCACGGCGTATATCATAGTTCAGGGTAAGAGCAGATATTTTGATTCCGTTCAATTTAGATTTTTTTTGTTTTATCAAGAAAGGACAATACTGGTATTGGTAATGAAATAATCAACATCAGTTAATTAACGTCAATTTTCTTGTAATATGTTATCTTTGTTAAAGTTGCTCTGAAGTGCTGTGCATCAGTGGGAACATATATGCCAACAAGATAAACGAAAAAAAAGAGAACAACAAAGGTTCAATTCTGTTTACTCTCTCACTTCTAAAACTACTGCTGATTTAGTCTAACTATAAATCAATTGCACTTTCTGTATGTGTTCCCCCCCAGCTGTCCCTCAGTTCACAGTGACCCCTCAGGACCAGTCTGTGCTTGAAGGACATACAGTGGACTTCCCCTGTGAGGCCATAGGATACCCTCAGCCGGTCATAGCCTGGACACGTGGCGGTGAGATGATTTTTCTAATCATACACTAGAAGACATTGAAAAGTCTAAAATCTGACACTGTCTCATATCTAAAGACGATTGGATTTTATAGTCACAGACTAGGACTTTACAAAGACTGAGGATCATGCAGGGTCACTATTTGCAAGACTGCAACTAGGCAACTGCAGTCTGCTTTTGAGATTATTTCCCTTCGTGCTCATTTTAAACAATGGTGCAGAAACAAAAGCAGATTTTGGCCACAGCTGCCTTTGTGTGTGCACCAGTTTTTATGAAGACACTCTTTGCTGCTTCCTGTTTGTGCAGCATTAGTGCTCCAGCTTCTGGCCTTGTTCAGCACATCACTACCTCAGCATTAGCGCTCCAGCTACTGGCCTCGTTCAGCACATTACTATTGTGATGTTAGTGTTCCTGCTAATGGCCTCATTCAACACATCGCTACTGTGATGTTAGCACTCCAGCTTCTGGCATCGTTCAGCACATCACTACCGCAGCATTAGTGCTCCGGCTACTAACCTCGTTCAGTACATCGCTACTGCGATGTTAGCGCTCCTGCTAATGGCCTCATTCAACACATCACTACCACAGCATTAGTGCTCTGGCTACCGGCCTCGTTCAACACATCACTACCGCAGCATTAGCTCTCCGGCTACTGGCCTTGTTCAACACATCACTACCACAGCATTAGTGCTCCGGCTACTGGCCTCGTTCAACACATCACTACCTCAGCATAAGTGCTCCGGCTACTGGCCTCATTCAGCACATCATTACTGTGATGTTAGCGCTCAAGCTATTGGCCTCTTTCAACACATCACTACCGCAGCATTAGCTCTCTGGCTACTGGCCTCGTTCAACACATCACTACCATAGAATTAGTGCTCCGGCTACTGGCCTCTTTCAACACATCACTATCACAGCATTAGTGCTCCGGCTACTGGCCTCATTCAGCACATCATTACTGTGATGTTAGCGCTCCAGCTATTGGCCTCTTTCAACACATCACTACCGCAGCATTAGCTCTCTGGCTACTGGCCTCGTTCAACACATCACTACCTCAGCATTAGTGCTCCGGCTACTGGCCTCGTTCAACACATCACTACCTCAGCATTAGTGCTCCGGCTACTGGCCTCGTTCAACACATCACTACCGCAGCATTAGCTCTCTGGCTACTGGCCTCGTTCAACACATCACTATCGCAGCATTAGCTCTCTGGCTACTGGCCTCGTTCAACACATCACTATCGCAGCATTAGCTCTCCGGCTACTGGCCTCGTTCAACACATCACTACCACAGAATTAGTGCTCCGGCTACTGGCCTCACACACAAGCTACATTTCCAGTTTTGTGTGAGATTGCACACCAGTTATGGGCCTAATCACATATCACTATTAGGGTGTTAGCATAAGGTCTCTTCTGACATCACTACTGCAGCTGTAGTGCACTATTGGTTCAACCTCCAAACTGAACAAGCACACAGTTCAGCCACTCTGCTACCCTGCTCCAGACTGAATGAAAGCAGCACCTTTTGGAAGGGTAACCTGTTCCAGGCCCACCGAAAGCAGCTCCTTCTGGGGTGGCTACCTCACACTTACCGGCTCCTCATTCTGCATCATTTCTGCAGCATTAACTTGTAGTATTGTCCAATTTTGTTTGTGACTACAGCATTCCCTCAAATTGTATTAATATATCCTTTTTATGCACTAAACATCAAAAGATGTTCCTTCAAAACAAGTTTCCAACAGTTTTCACCTAATTCAAATAAACACATCTTGGCTCTGTTACTTACAAACTCAAATGTGTTGTTGATTAAACTTTGACAGACTGTTGAAAAATCTCTTCATATAAAAAAAAATACTGTGTCGTAAATAAATGAGAAGCATGTTTGATCCCAATCACATGCAGTTCACAATATGCATCCCGTTATTTTCAAATTCTTATTAAGCTTTCTTTCTCCATCACAGGCAGTCCTCTCCCAGGTGACAGACGGCATGTGGTCCTTTCCACTGGAACTCTGCGTATTTCCCGCGTGGCCCCTCATGACCAGGGCCAGTATGAGTGCCAGGCAGTCAGCCCTGTTGGCTCTGTTAGAGCAGCCGTGCAACTTAACATCCAACAAAGAGGTAAGATTTAATCCTTGACCCAGCAGTCTTCCAGCACGTCTGAGGAGCGATACCACTGTATTTACTAATATTTACTTGCCCTTGAGCTCACCATGCGTCATGCAGCTGTGCTTCTTTAAGAGGAATTCAGTTTTTTCCCCACTTTTCTGAGGGAAAAAATTGTATTTTGTATTTTTCCCCAACTGGGAACCGTTTTTTGTTAACTATCTGAACCATTCAGGCTCATCTTTGCAGGTACATTTTCAGGAGTGAAAACAACTTTACCAAATATCTTTATGACAGATGGTGGACCTTTGACAGTCATTACACCCCTTAGACCCTCTTTGTAAGCTCACACTGAGGCAGGCTGCCGGCACTTTAATTTGGGGCATTCCTTTTCGAATCATCAGGACAGACAGGAGTCAAGAAACAGGAAGATGGGATCAGTGAAAGCATATCCAAAATCCAGGTCCAAAACACAGACAAACAGAGACCAATAATACTCAGAAGTCAGTATAACACACATAATTCTTTTCCACCAAAATAAATGTGGTTCTTGAACTGGTTCCATTCAGGCTTGTAAGAACTCTGGTGTTTTTACATCATCAACAGAGGGCGCTGCACAGCATCAGTAAACAGATGTGAGAAGTTGGTGGAGTGTATGGAGTGCCTGCGGGCATTTGTGATGTTATTATTTTTCACCATAACGCAAACATAGCTCAAACATGGATCAGCTTTTGGGGATAAGAAGATGTAGAACACGACACCATGTGAGACAAATGGTATGTCATTGCTACTTGATCCTGCGCAACTAGACACGACCTCTATGGTTTGAGCTGAAAAACATAATCTTTGGTTCCCGCCGTGAATGAACTTTTCAGGTTCTGGCACCTGTTTTTGTTGGTGGACATGCGCTGAACAGTTCAAAATTAGGTTTGTGAACCGGAACAGAACTTGTTGGTGGAAAAGGACCTACAGAGACTTCACACTGAGTGCCTCAAACTGAGGTGTCTAAAGAGTCCCAGTCCGTCCTTGCATGAGTTGCAGCTGTGTTCATGTGATGGGCTTCGGGCGAGGGGCCAGTGGAGCTCATGCCTTGTGCATGTTCTCTCCCACAGCAGAGGGAGCCATTACACCTACATAACCGTCATAATTAACATCAATTTCATAGGACCCAAAACCGAACCATGTGGGACTCCAAAATATGCAACACAGTTATTAAATAATTCTGCATATTTAGGTGGTTCCTGCAATAGGATTAATAACTGAATAACAGACTATGGTTTAACCTGCACAGGCCTGTGGGTCTCCAATGGTTAAAACAGTATTAAAATGGAGACTGTACGTAGTACAGTTTGACCAAACAGTGTAGGACAGTTTTCAATTAACATACCGTAATTGTGTGCAATGCAACACAATACTCCCAGTCTCATGAGGCTATATAAACAAAACAAAACAAAAGCTAACATAGATCCGTTTGGCCAAAACTGTAATGACTGTGTCCAGTGTCCACCTACGCATTTCTTGCCTGCGCCTCATGATTCATTCAAATTAACAAGTTTCCCATGCACTGAAGTGAATGAACAACATAAGATCATTTGATTCTTTATGAATTCTGGTATTAAATGGCATAAAACTGGCCTTGTTTTCTGATCTCAGCCCCACAGTGCTTATTTTATGCTACTACATCTGGTTACAGCCCTAAAGGAAAACAAATTCTACGACACAGGCCTGGTGAAGGATGTTTTAGTGACATAAACATGTCATAGGTTTTGACTCCATGTAAGCATAAGTATGTCACAAGCTGGAAAGAAACTATACTGCCTCTTTAAACCAGGACTCCTGTAATTCCCTAAGCTGTTAGGCATGAAAGCAAGCTTTTATTTACTGAGTGGACTGATGAAAAGAAAGGCACTGTGTGCTTTTTCCATGAAAGCTGAATCAACCAGCAGGGGTTTGGATCACTTGCCCCACATTGATTTAAATCATCATGAAATCTCAAATTTCACAATGGTTTCTCATTCAGAAATAACCTGAAAAATGATTTGAACACTTGAACATTTGAAGTCTTGAAGTATTGCAGAGTATATTCTGGATTCTGTTAGTGAAGTCATTGAAGAACCACTTTTGGTTCCATAAAGAGTCATTTCTATAACACCGCTGAGTGTGTTAGTGTAAAAAAAGGTCTAACAGTTCTTTACCAGTTTAAAGTTTCACAATACTCCCACATATCTTTTACAAAAATGGTTCTTAATGGAGCTAAACGTGTTTATTTATTTATTGGTCTACACATACTGAAGTCGTGTCTCTCAGTACAGCTTTAATACAACATGCCAGATGTCTGTGCATGAAGTTCTAGAGGTTCCTAATGGTGTCCTGTGATGATCCATCTCATGCAGCTTGAATGTTGTCACTCAGTTCTGCAGATGGTGTGGTAGGGGTGGAGTGTTGATAGAACATCCAATAGCATCCCACACATTTTCAATCAGGGATAGATCTGGAGATGTTACTGGCCACGTCATAGTATCCCTGTCTTCAAGTCAAGCTGATAATGTGCCCGTAATAATGACCAAAGGTGATCTGGCATTTTACACAATTGCATCCCACAGCATGACACCAGGCCTAGTGGACACTGACCTTGACTCTGACACCTCACTGAAGCTGACCCGCTGCCATTCTGAGTGATTGGCATGACTGATTGCAATCCGTTGATTCCTTCTTGGTGCAACTATTTTTTGACGATGACTGTGTATCACTCTAAAGAACCATTTGAAGCACTTGTGTGTAAGAGTGTATGGTGGGTTATACCTATGTGGAGGAATATATCCTGATCTTTTCCAACAAAACCAAACCAATATGTCCAAAACTAAAAAAAAGTGTACATACTTAGAGCCGTGCACAGCAGGGCTTCTCCATGACGTCCAAACCACAAGCATTACATGAAGACCCGCAAGTAAAGAAGAACACAATGCCTTTTTAAACCGTGACCCATGTCATCCTCCAAGCTGTTAGCATGAAGTCAGGCTTTCATTCCCAGAGTGAACTGATGAAAAGAGAGGCTCTGTGAAAGCTGAACCTCAACACTTTCTTAGTACCAGCTGAGTCAGGGGGGCTTACAGGCTGAATGTGGAGGGGAGGTTGGGCTCCAAACCCTCAAGCTAATTTGTACACACAGGGGAGGTCTGCAATTACAACAACAATACCCCCATAAAGTCTCAATGACAGACATGTGGCAGGGTCCCTCTGTGTGCCCTAAACCACCTCTTAACTGGAATTACAGGCTTGTGGAACAACCCAGGAAAGCACACAGCTCTGTAATTCCCTCATGACAAGCTGTTTTCCATGTAGTAATGGCTGTTAACACAAACACCAAAGTGCATTCTGTGCAATGCCCGCCTTCATGAACATGTAAACCAGGGCAGGGTTTCCACCCACGGTGACATGGTGGGAGTAGAAGAAAAAAAGGAGGGTGTGGCCAGGTCCACACATTCAGTGTTAGTCAAGAGTTTGGACAAAGACTATTTATTTGTTTTTTTAAAGATGTTTTCAGAACCCCCTGGATCAAGTGCTATCAGAAATCAAAACATTCAGACATCAGTGATCCAGTGGTCAGATTGATTATTGGTTAATTTCCAAAACTTCTCCAAAAATTCAAAAAATTGAATCTAAAGGCTTTTGCTCAAAGTGGAGTTATGGAGTTATGAGGAGGAGCAGATCTGATGCCCCTTCTTCCAACCCACTTCCCAGTAATTCTATCCCTACCTGCTGTGTGTTTTTCAGAGCCCAACACCACTTCATCACCTCTCCACAACGCCCATTTGGTTTTCCAGTACAGTGGTTCTCAATCCTGGTCCTGAAGTACAACTGTCCTGCTTATTTCAGTGTTGTCCTGCTGTAACACCTAGTTCAGCTCAGCAAGGGCTTGTTCGTTAGTTGGATCTAAAACAAGCAGGAGAGTGGTATTCCAGGATCAGGATGTAGAACCACTGTTCTAGTACATAGCAGTAGATACTTGAGCTCCAGCTGGAAGGTCTAAATTCTCCTCCGTTTCTGACAGTCTTGTCCCACATTACTGAATTTAGTTCAATTCTTTTTATTGTATTAACCAGTAATTAAAACCCTTTTAATTTATATATATATAAAAAATATATATTTTTTTTTTATTAAAAGAGTTTTAATTACTGGTTCATTACAGATTATTTTGTAGCTCTGATTTTTTTAAGTGTCATTTGTTATTCTGCTCATTTTCAGTATCTAAAAGTTGCACTGAGTGATAAACAGAGAACTCACATAAGCCCTGTGTTCTGTTTGTGGTGTGGTTTGCTGTGAGTCTCTGGATGTTTGTTCAGATGTGCTTCATTTTTCTAGTTAAGTGTAGCCGTGTAAACAACTATTTCGCTGTAAATTAAATCACCTTAACCCCAAGTTGCTCTGATTATGTAACTCAAACCCATGTGTTGTGTGTTGTGCAGGTGTCTACTTGCTGAGTGCTCATTTTTGAACCTGTCTGTATGGAAGTTGATGCTTTGCACGCCGTAATCATTAACACATGTTTTTAAATCATCAGTAACGCCTGTTTTCACAAATGCTCCAAGGGATATGACGGTGGAGTCTGGCACTGATGTCCAGATTCCATGCAGTGCTCAGGGAGAGCCCACTCCGGTCATCACCTGGAACAAGGTGAGAGCTTCTGGCCTACAGCGCTTTAGACTGGACATCCTGCAAAGGTGCAAATGTCTGTCCTTATTGTGAATCAGTTTAATTACAATAATAGAGGAGATGATTTAGCACTTATTACATGTATTTTTAAGAACTACCTTATATAAATAATACTAACCCAATAAAATCATACTTTAATGTCTTCCTCAACTTTATTATTTATAGCTATATAATATTTATTATATATCTGAATTATATATCATTATTATATTTATATCTATATATATTTATCTATATTTAATGTTATTTTATTTTACTTTAGTTCAGGCTATCTTTTACTACTTCATATCGATTTTGATTTTATTTTTAATTCATTTATGTGATTGTTTAGTTTTGGTTGCTTTACCTGTTGTCATTGCTTGAACTTCAGTTTTTCTTTTTGTTTTATTTGTTTGTTTGTTTGTTTATGTATTTATTTCAACCCTTTTGGTAATGGATGCAGTGCAAGTGATGTTCACACAATGTACATTCTTAAAAATGAAGATGTTACAAAGGCTTATTTGAATGTTCCTTTAGAAGAGCCACATAAGCTTCCATGAGTTTCCATAAAATCACGACAAACCTTTACATCAAGTCAAGGTTCTTTAGACCTTTAAAGGGTTCTTCAGTATACAACAAAATTTATGGAACCAAAAGTTCTTCTATGGTATCATTTAAAAAACCATTTGAAGCACATTAATTTTTTATGAGTTTTAATAAAGATTGATTGATTGTTGGTTGATTATCCAGAATATTCCAAAATTACTGCAGATTGACTGGCCATCTTCAGAGCCATGCATCTATGCATTTTCACAACCTCAGATGTTTACAATCAGACCTTCTTAACACACACTCGATCTCTCTTCTGTAGGATGGAGTTCAGGTGACAGAAAGTGGAAAGTTCCACCTCAACCCTGATGGTTATCTGGAGGTACATGATGTCGGCACTGCCGATGGAGGACGTTATGAGTGCGTGGCTCGTAACTCCATTGGCTACTCCTCAGCCAGCATGGTGCTGAGTGTGCAAGGTAGAGTAAGACTTGTCTGTATGGTTCTGTGCTCAGTCTCCACTAATACTCTCTTTAGCTTCTTCAGCAATGACATTTTCTTGGCCTGCTAGAACGCGTTTCACAAAGCACTTAGGTATGGTTCCTCAAAGAGATAGTTTTTAAATGATATCCGGAATTATAAACGTCATCTTCAGCAATATGTTCCTTTAGTATTAGCTCTTAGTGGTCATGTTTATCCTTCACAGTAAATGTTTTACTGTAGATATGGAATCTTTAGAGATTCCTGGCTTTATATGAATTATCCATTATACTGCTACTATCCTCACCACTTTGGCACAAATCATTGCTTTTAGGCCCACTGCCCACTGGAGATCTGTTTTGTGTTAGATGGCCCAGTTAATGTTATACTGTCACAACAAGCTTAAGGTTATGGTTGGACACATCAGGTGGCGGATCATATGGCACACTCAAATGACTTCCACTCGCTCAATAAGAGTCACTTTTACCAAATAAAATAAGAAATCATGTTATATATCAAATACATGAAGCTTTTAGTCTGGATATGGTGCCTATTTATAATCAGGAATGAGGGACTAGAGTAAGACAGTCTAGACTACACTTGCCCTTATGACTCTCCTGTCATTTCCTCTGCTGTTTCTTTGTGTAATATCTAAGGCACATAGGCAGGAAGTAAACAGACGGTCCTTCTTTTCATGTCTAGATCATCAGCAAGCAAGACTAGGATAAAAGGATAAAAACAAATCCGAACAAGAACGTCTAATTCCAAATACACTGAGAACAGCTAAAAGAAACACACACGACATAACAATAATACACAAGACACAACATCCGAAAACAAGCACAATGTACAACAAAGGGACACGTCTGAACAAAGGGGTATATATTTACATTGAACACAGACAAGAAACACCTTTGATGAATGATGAGAGGGCAGGGCTACAGATAAAAGACAATTGAAGGGCGTGGCAAGGAGGCGGAGCATGGGAGGAGCTAGATACCAAAATAAACACAGAAACACGTGGACAAAAACACATTGTGTGATGTAAAAACAAGAAAAAGACACTGAGACAAGGGGAAGACTGGGCTATGAGCTTGCCTGTATCATTCAGGCAAGAGTTGCATCATGTGATAGTTTGAGATTTGGTGTCCGAGAGAACATATAGCATCAACCATGACACTGCAACAACCTCCTTGATTCGATACTTCCATTTCCATTTTATGAGTCTTCTATTACCCTGATCTTCAACGGTCAGGACCCCACAGGACCACCATACAGCAGGTATTATGTGGGTGGTAGGTCATTCTCAGCCCTGCAGAGACACTGACATGGTGGTGTTAGTGTGTGTTGCGCTGATATGAGTGGCTCAGATGCAGCATTGCTGCTGGACTGTTTAAACAGTGTCCACTCACTGTCCACTCTATCATTTACTCCTACCCAGTCCCTCCACCTTGTAGATGTAAAGTCAGAGACAGAAGTTTATCTGTTGCTGCACAGTTTGTCTTGGTCATCCTCTGGTCCTTCATCAGTGCTCACAGGACCCTGTTGGTTGGATATTTCTGGTTGGTGGACTGTTCTTAGCCCAGCGGTGACACTGAGGGCTTTAAACACTCCAGCAGGACTGCCGTGTCTGAATTTTTAATTACTGTATTTTTATGTTTGGTATGATATGCACGGTTCGGTAAATATAGTTGACCATTTTGGTCATTGTGCTCATAACATGCTTTTTTATTTGACAAAATATAATTGATTGTTCTTGATATCATAAAGAACCAAGTAAGAACACAGGGAGAGCTTGCTTATGTGCTTACGGCTGTGTTTCTCTTTTTCTGCCCAGTGCCACAGGTCAGCAGAGAGGGTGATCCGTTTGTCTCCACATCTCTTGAGGAGGCCATCCGTAGCGTAGACAGTGCCATAGACTCCACCAGAAGGCACCTCTTTGACGGGTAAGCTGGCATATTTGCTCTTATCACATAGCTGGGCATATAAAAACATTTCTCAACTGTATGCGTCATTCTGGTGTAACGCTAAAGGAATTCAGCAAGACCACTTGGACTTAATGGTCTTTCCCTCTATTTCCATTCCTAACAAGCTGTTTGGTCTCTATCAGCTGTTGGTTTGTTCTTGCTGTCAGTCAAGCAGCATGCCAGCCCGTGTTGGATCAACAACAGTGTTTGTGTTTCTAAGGAAATGACTGCTGATACTTTGTTTCGGTGATTCAGTGCTCTGGTTCAAGGAAGCCATTTGCCAGAGTAGCTGCCAAAGTAATGGAAACACATGAACACTGAAGTCATATGAAAGGAGGTGCATAAACACAGGTGCCATTCTTCAGCTTAGCAATTAAAGTACCACCCTAACATACTGTAAAATCAAGAACATTCCTGCCTGATTGAGTGTGTGAACTCCTTCAGAATGATATAAATGGAGCTTTTCTTACTTGTTGCTAACTGTAAACAGATTCGGGACTAATTAAGGTCTTATTCTTTGTTTCAATAAAGCATGAATTATGCGTTTATAAAATATTCATTTATTGTGCACTACTGTAACCAGCCATTAGGGGTGTACTTTGTGCACTACTGGTGCTGGTCCCAAGTGCGGATAAATGGTGAGGGCTGCGTCAGGAAGGGCGTCTTGTGCCAAAACTCAGGCAGACGATCCGCTGTGGCGACCCCTAAAGGGAGCAGCCGAAAGAAGACGAAGAAGGTTGTGCAATAATATGTGTTACTTATGGTATATCATTGGAGATGTTGTTTGAAAATCGCTAATTAAATTACTAATAGTTTGTTGTAGTTATGCACAATATTGAGTTATTTCCAACATACACTAGTATGTCACTAGTTGGTGACTAAACATGTGCACTAAATATGTATTTAATGAGTTAGTTTACTATTACTGAGCGTTTGTGTTATATAATTAACATTACTGGTGCTATAAGTCACGCTCATCACTGTTTCCAAACTAAACAGCACAAAATAGTGAATGCATAGTGAATAAATATTTTATAAAAGTAGAAAGTATCAAAGAACAAGGCTGTACCCTTAAATTTTGTCCCTTAAACAGGATACCCATATACAATCATTGTCAGAAAACTGTCGTGGAGTCACTCAGAATGGCACCAGGTCATCGTCATTAATGAGACCCCCCCCCTCCTTTTTGTCTTGGTGGACCAACCCATGTGTTGAGGCACTATGGTCATCACCAAGGTGTTGTCACGCGTCACACACACAGAAGATCTGATGTCATGGTGTGGGATGTAATTTCGCACAATGCTAGATAATGAGGTCCTGCTACCAGTGACCCTACATTTTTTTGAACGCACACGCCGGTACACTGTTCCTATAGGACAGCGCTGGTCTGCAAACTGCTGCTGTCTCAAGAGCTTTCCGTGAAGACACAGACACTATGCCATGGCCAGTTGCATCTCCAGACCTACCCCTGATTGAAAATGTGTGGAATGCTATTGGACGAGTTATCAACACTCCACCCCTACCACACCATCTGCAGAACTGAGTGACAACATTCAAGCTGCATGAGATGGAACATCACAGGACACCATTAGGAACCTCTACAACTCCATGCAGAGACGTCTGGCATGTTGCATTAAACCCAACATCAATAAACATTGCCCAGATAATTTTTTTGACAAAGAGTGTTTTATGCAAAGACTCCTTTTATGCAGGGAAACACATCTGGAGTTTAAGTGGAAGTGTTTTGGCTAATGTACAAATGTAATTGGCATATATGTTAACTCTTCACTTTCAGCTTTAATCTAATAATCCACAGGACTAGTGATAATTGGGGGCTTAGTTTACTGTTCATTTCCTGGTGGGTTTACCTCTGCCAGAACCCCTCACAGTGGACCACTTCTGGCTTCTGAACGTCTCAATGATTTCACCATTCGTAATTCAGTGGTTTAGCCCATTTCTGTAACTGTAATGGTGTGTGTGCTCAAGTCAAAATCCACCACTTTGTGTGAAATATTACAGGTGTGTATTTGATTAAGTGTGCTGCACCAAACCCTGAGCATCTGTAATGATGCAAGTCTTACAAAGGCACACACCCACAGTTTAGGCAGTGTTTTATGATGATGAATGATGATGTTAGTCGTGATTAAGCATGCTCGGGATGATGTCCACTTCAAACTTAAACTTTCCAGTGATAAAGTGACACCTGAATGAATGAACAGTAGGAGTTAATGCTATACAAGCATTAAGATTAAAAAAATGGGTCATTTTTATTATATCTTTATTGAAGATCAACCAAAAATCTGAAGAGTCTGAATTATAAGTCCTGAGGTTAAAGCCCCATCTGCTGGCTTGCAAAAGAATAAGCATTTACCACTATTTATTCAGTATATAATTGTATATTACTGCAGTTTGATTGCAGTTAAACATAGCTTAAACAGCAAGCTGCAGCCAACTGTGCTGTTTAAGGTAGAATGGCTAATTCCAAGAACTAAAATAACTGTGGAACTGTTCAATAGAGGCCAGCTGTTTTAGCACATGGAGCTTACACTAGCTTGGAGCTTTCATTGGCACACAGAGCTTAAACTAGCTCTGAGCTTTCACTAGCATATGGAGCTTAAATTAGTTTGATGCTTCCATTAGCACACAGCTTAAACTAGGTTTGAACTTGTACTGGCAAATGGAGATTTGAATGGGCACAAAGAGCTTAGAGTTTAAACAAGATTAAGCAATTTTTAAACATTCTGTTCATCTCTGCCAGTTTACAATAAATTCATTACAAAACTATGAATAATAGAAGAGAAACATGAAAATGAGTAGACAGGGGCTTTAATGTTTATATCCCTCCTTCACCTTTTGGGCAGATCCCCTCGGACCCCTGGTGAACTGCTGGCTTTGTTCCGGTATCCACGTGACCCCTACACAGTGGAACAGGCCAGGGCTGGAGAGATCTTTGAGCAGACCCTTCTCCTCATTCAGAGACATGTCAACCAGGGTCTGATGGTGGACACCAATGGAACAGGTATCTCAGGCTGAAAGCTTTTCTCAGAACTAATGTAAAATAATGTTTAAGACACCAGTCAGCATATTCATATACAGTCTATTCCTGGAAGGTTGCTTTCAGCTTAATCTCTGTCTGGTGTCTGGTGTTCGTCATGGTTCCTTGTGCACAATTCCCACTCAGTTTACGTGTTTAGAAAGGAAAATAATCTGGAATTCCTCTTTAATATGGTTGAAATAGTCCAAGTCATGCTTGTTCTTATTGTGTTGGGTTTGTTTTGTTAAAGGGAAATTGATTGTACATTTATCTGTACCTGTCTAGCAAACTATAGTCTAGTTATGTGTAAAGGGGCAGCAAGTTCAGCAAGCCCATTAGAGACTGTGGCGCTTTGCAGAACCGCGGAGAGGCCTCACTGTTTTTACTGCTTATGACAACAGCCAAGCTCTCGCGGTCACACTGTGCTCTAACCAGACCTAGGTTTTTGGCCAGTCAGCATTCAATAATGGGCTCTGTTTGGTCTGTAATAACTTTAGTCATTAATTCACTATCAGACATTTCAAAAAAACAGCTTTATTTACTGCACAAGTATGATCTCATAGATGAGGAACATGGTTAAACAAAAGAATCTCGAATATTTACTGAGCAGGAACTCCCTATACATGGCCTCATTCTGTATAAAAGAGGGAGTTGTCTGATGGGAGGAGTTCCAGACTCTGTCATCATTATCCTCAGCTGACTGTCCACATCAGTTCTGGTTGTATAGTTAATCTTTTTCTATACAGTCCATAGCAGAGCTGGGGTATTCAGCGAGATACGCCATGGCTTTGTGCACGTACGTCTGGGAGTTATATTTATAATGGGTGCCCCAGCAGTGTGTAGCATACTGAAAGCTTAGCCTGCCTAAGAAAATTACATACATTTCTTACAAATCTCAAAGCAGATCAAGAGAATCAGATTAAATGAGACAAAAATATAAAAGTGATCTAATATTGCATATTTATGAGTGGCAAAATTATATGAACCTTTAGGATTAGCAGATAATTTGAAGGTGGAACTAGAAGTGATTGGATCGTGCAACAAGACAACAACCCTAACAAAGAGGAAAGGTTAAAGAAGCATAAAGCTGATGTGATGGAATGGCAAAGTCAAGGTCCAGGCCATATTCCAATAGAAATGTTGTGGAAGGACCTGAAGCAAGTAGTTAATGTTAGGAAATCCACCAAAATAACCAGGCTGAAGCAGTTTTGTGTGGATAAACAGATTGGATAAAATTACTGCAGTTACCAGAAATGCTTAAGCAGGTCACACCAGAAACTGAAAATAAGGGCTTACCTATTTTTCCCACTCGCAGATATGTAATATTAGATCAATTACAAAATAAATAATTAAATAAATTAGCATTTTTAATATTTTGTCTTTGATTTTTTTATTTTATTTCTTTGATTTGTTTCTCCTAACACTAAATTTAGAATCTGATGAAGTTATCAATAACTGTCTTTAAATCTAGAAATCCGTCTTTATTATATGTTGAATGTTTATAAGTATTTATTCTAATATTAGGTTGTTTTTTTACCTGTAAAATGCAAATAAATGGTTTTCAGCAACTGTGTGAGGATTTATTGTTCCCTTTTGTTTATTACTCTTTCCCAGCCTTCCGCTACAATGACCTGGTGTCGCCACGTTTTTTGGATATGATTGCCAACCTGTCTGGCTGTACAGCTCACCGTCGCTTCAACAACTGTTCAGATATCTGCTTCCACCAAAAATACCGCAGTCACGATGGCACCTGCAACAACCTGCAGCACCCCATGTGGGGCGCCTCGCTCACTGCCTTTGAGCGCCTGCTGAAGTCCGTCTACGACAACGGCTTCAACCTGCCTCGCGGGGCTACCGAGAGACGACACAATGGCTTTCCCCTGCCTCTGCCCCGCCTGGTCTCCACCACTATGATCGGCACTGAGACCATCACCCCCGACGATCGATACACGCACATGCTCATGCAGTGGGGTCAGTTCCTGGACCACGATCTGGACTCCACTGTGGCTGCCCTCAGCCAGTCCCGTTTTTCTGATGGTCAGCTTTGCACCTCAGTGTGCACTAATGATCCACCCTGCTTCCCCATTATGTTCCCACCTAATGACCCGCGGCAGAGGCGTGGTGGGGCACGCTGCATGTTTTTTGTGCGCTCGAGCCCGGTGTGTGGCAGCGGCATGACCTCACTGCTTATGAATTCGGTGTACCCACGCGAACAGATCAACCAGCTCACATCTTACATTGATGCTTCCAACGTATATGGCAGCTCGCGCCATGAGGCTGAGGAGATACGTGACCTAGCAGGACACCGAGGTCAGCTGCGTCAAGGCATCGTCCAGCGCACAGGGAAAGCCCTGCTGCCCTTCGCCTCTGGGCCCCCAACTGAGTGCATGCGGGATGAAAACGAAAGCCCTATACCTTGCTTCCTAGCTGGGGACCACCGGGCCAACGAGCAGCTAGGCCTGACTGCCATGCACACCGTGTGGTTCCGGGAGCACAACCGAATAGCTGCTGAGCTTCTGCGCCTTAACCCACACTGGGACGGAGACACCATCTACCACGAGGCCCGTAAGATAGTAGGAGCCCAAATGCAGCACATCACCTACAGTCACTGGCTGCCCAAAATTTTAGGCGAAGCAGGCATCAAGCTCATGGGCGAATACCAAGGCTACAACCCCAACATCAATGCCGGTATCTTCAACGCCTTCGCCACTGCTGCCTTCCGCTTTGGACACACCCTCATTAATCCCATTCTGTACCGGCTGGATGAGAACTTCCAACCCATCCAGCAAGGACACATACCCTTACACAAGGCCTTCTTCTCCCCCTTCCGGATTGTAAACGAAGGAGGAATTGACCCTCTGTTGCGAGGACTGTTCGGTGTGGCAGGAAAAATGAGGGTTTCCACACAGCTTCTCAACACTGAACTAACCGAGCGCCTCTTTTCTATGGCCCACGCTGTGGCCCTGGACCTGGCTGCCATGAACATCCAGAGAGGTCGCGACCATGGTATCCCCCCATATAATGACTACAGAGTGTTCTGCAATCTGACCTCCGCACAGACATTCGATGACTTGAGAAATGAGATTCGCAATCCCACAGTTCGGGAGAAACTGCAGAGGTAAATGACAGCTGTTTTCACTGTTACTTGTATTTTTCTTACACCGTGTCAGCTATGACGTGATTGGTGTCCCAAGTCTGCTTCTTTTTGTACTGTAACTGCAAGGCAAATGCAACTAACGAGTACTCTCTTAGGGAATTCTCACCCCTGAAAATTTGCACCAAAGTCCAGAAGAAGGTTTATATTTTGTTAAATTTTGTATAATTGGTCCAGTTAGATTGGGTAGTACATTGCAGTTTAACAAGTGTACTAAAGAACTTTGCTACACCCTCAGGACTGCCTCCCCTGAAACTTGACATTGATCTGTTTGTAAAGCAGTATTCATCTGACATTTGCATTCAGTCTAGAGTATATAGGTGTTGTGCAGAATTCTGCCTCTCTGCCAGAATCTGACTACCTTCAATATCTTTCATGTCACAGCAGAATGAGTTTAAGTGATTAACATTGGATTCCTTTGTAAATAGTGTCTAATCTACAGTTAAAGTAGATGCAGGAATCACAAGCCTAATCTATTGCACCCATAGTGCCACATGGTGCTCATGCTCGCATTTATGGCATTTAATTGGTTTTCTTATCCAGAGCAACTTACAAAGTTTCTCTTATTACAGATATGGGCCAGAGTAGGGTTGGGAGTCTTGTCCAAGGACTCTTATTGGTGTAGCACAGCATACTTGCCAAGACTGGGAATCGAACCCCAGTCTCCAGCATAGTGTTGTGGCTTGGTGGTGGTGTTATCTGTTGTGCCATACCAACCACAATACCCGTTCTTTTTCTATGTCTGTTGTTTGATGGGTGATGATAGCCTGTCTCAATCTGTAATTGGTCCACAAATCCATCCATAAATGTGTTTTCACACTGCAAATGAACCGGCCATGGTACAGCTGATCTGAACCAAGACCACCTCTTTGGATGGATCCTTTATGTTTTGTCTCACTGTAAAATGGAAATGAATGCGCTACCCATTAGTTGCATACTAGCCTCAAACCACATCAAGGTGCTGCAACATATTTCTCCCCTTTTGATGTGAACTAGAAGGTCCTGATCTTGATTAATGTGTGATCCTTAGTTTTACCAAAACATCCAGATCTTCCAGACTTCCACATGCTCTCCATTTTGGTCTTCTCAAAGCAATTGAACATGATAGCCAACCAACCTCATGAGCAGAAGTGAACTAGTAATCAAGTCCATTGCCTTTATTTGTTGATTTATTTATTCAACCATCCATGCCAACCTTTTCTATATTGGTGTATTCCCTGCACACATCCAGCAGTGAAATGAAGAGGCGCTCTTTCTTTAAAGCATTATCTTAAAAAGGTGGGGAATGTTAACTATCCATGGACAATGCAGGGTCTACAGCACCACCTGTTTAAAGTAGAGCTCATTTATTCCTGTTCATGCTGCTTCAGTGCTGGAACACACAGTGTTGGACACAGTGTCAATCAAGTGGGTTTATTAGAACCACAATCAGAGAGTAGTGCATGTTTAATATAGCACTAATTTTAGGTCCATGTCATGCGAACAAGCACACTCTAGTAGCCCACCAGACCATCCTTAGGGGGACAGAGTAGTCCATAGTGGGTCAGAAATGTAACGTGTAAAATATGTATTTACTACAAGTAAAAATGGAGGGTTCATACATGTTCAAATTCAAAACTTAATGCACAAAAACGTATCCCAGAATCAACGCAAGACCAATTAAATGTGAATGGTTTGAGACAACGCAGCCACAGGGACCTGATGCAGACAATTACCAAAGCAGAGACATTTTAGAAATGAAAAAAGAGTGGAGACACTGTTCCTCAGAAAACCCAGATTATATCAGATATGATGGGATCGCGTAAGTCGCTGGATTGTTGACATGGGCACTTAAGAAACGGGCTGAGAGGTGGAAAAGGTTGAGTGGGGCACAAACATTTATTGCTCCTTAGCAACATTGGCCTTGTAGTTACAGAGCAAAAAGAAGAGCCAACCAAACATAGATGTTTATGTATATTTACAGATACTATACTATACTGTATATACTGTTATACTTGTAGTAACTTGTAGTATGTAGTAATACTGTACTGTATTATACTTTATCTGTTTCTTGCACTGACTGCATTGCTTTCCTTTTGCTACTGCAGGATTAAAAAAGGATTATCTTATCTTAAAACATGCCTTGTCTGCTCAACTATTTGAGTAAGGAGGGGAATTTGGGTAAATGTGGTTATCGCCCCGATTATTCTGTTAAATGATGACTTTCTGTATTGTCTGTGTTCCCAGGCTCTATGGCACACCCTTGAACATTGATCTGTTCCCAGCTTTGATGGTGGAGGACCTTGTTCCTGGTAGCAGACTGGGGCCCACCCTCATGTGTCTACTGGCCACCCAGTATAAGCGTCTCAGAGATGGTGACAGGTGAGCTCCTCACTACTTACAGATCTCTCTTAACTGCTTTTGTAATGAATGACTCAGATCCAGGTTTAGGTTAAAATAACAGCTTCAGAATAGCTGCTTTTCCACTCCACGGTACCTACACTGTTCAACGCTTCTGGGATCTACTCACTTTTTGGTCCCTGGTATCTGTTCGTTCAGTCACTAGCACAGCTGCCCCTAAACTACAGCTGGTGATGTTGCAAAACGTAAAAGCAGTGGGTTGTGTAGGATTATAGATTCTAAAACCTGTTCTGACGTCCTAGGAAAGGTTTCTGGATTTAAAATCATTTCATTTAAAGCAATGCTATTAACAGAATAAATATTAAGAGAATCTGTGGTAAACAAATTGGTTTTGGTGGCTAGCTATGTCAGCCTCAGTTCCCTTCTAAGTCTCAATTTTAAAGGCTCTAATGTTTACAGGACGACCATATATTGGACGACGCAGTTCCAGCAGCTTCCGTTCTATGAAAACAAAGCCAAAATCATCCACCCTGTTGTTAAATTTGCAAAATTTGCAGACTCTGACGGCCGCAGACTCACCTCACCTCTCACCCACACACTGCAGAAGCCTGGGACCGCCCTCTCAAATCATATTTCCAGTCACAAGGCTGGCACTCACTTTATTCCTAAGCGTAACCCCTGAATAAATCTGCATAGCTTTAAGAAAATAAAATTGTGCCAGTATTAGCACTGTGGGAATTAGAGAGTGGAGATAGAAATACAGTATAGAGGAGAAAAGTGAGATTAAAGAAGCATTTTTTTCACTGAAATGAATGGGAACGGGAGTTAATCATCATACTGCAACCAGCCAACAGAGGCTCAAGACCTGTGGTGGCTTCACCTTTGAGAGACGATGTGTTGTCCGTCTTTAATTTACAGTCATTGGGTTTACGGTTTACGAGCAGGCAGATACAAAAATATTACCCAGTTCCTGGTTCCAGATACCAAATTTGCCTGATGGAAAACAAAAAAGCAGAGTAGAGTCAAGAACAGTATTGCAGGTACCGTGTAGTGGACAAGCACCATATGTAACTTGCACAGCGGCACGAGACCCCTCGCCAGAACTGTGCCGCACTGTGCAACCCAAGTCATGTTTGTGGAATATAACACCACCTCAATCCACATTCTTCATTCACCTCAGATGTCAGTTTTGTGTTTCTTCACTTGTTCTTACAGTAAATGCACATGTCCTGCTTCCACAAGCGGAGCTCAGAACATGATTTATATTTACGACAGTGGTGTAAATATGAACTATTACACCATTATTGAACTATGGTGTAATATTGAACTGCAGTGTTCAATGCAGTGTTTTCCTTTATGTAAAGGTTCTGGTATGAGAACCCTGGCGTCTTCAGCCCGGCTCAGCTGACCCAGCTGAAACAGGCGTCTCTCACGCGGGTCCTGTGTGACAACGGGGACAACATCACCCGCATCCAGTCCGACGTCTTCGCCGTGGCCGAGTTCCCTCATGGTTTTGGAAGCTGTGATGACGTACCCAAGATTGACCTGCGGATGTGGCAGGACTGCTGTGAAGGTAAGTCCAGATCAGATTGTGGCTTTGGTAACCACTCCAAACATCTCAACGCTGTCTGCATTTGTCTGCACATCTTTCATTTTCCGTTATGTAGTGAGGTGTCTGGGAGGTTTTATGGCTGGTGATTATGACGATTGAAGCTGAATTATTTACTTTATCTGTGTGTTAAATTTCTTTGGAAGTTGTATTTATGTGAGCGTCCCACAGAAAAGCCCCGTCTCTGTGTCAGCGGAGCTGTAGGGATATGGGTGTGGTATGAGGGTACCTGTGTAGTCCAGTCTTGCATTCTAAACCACAGATGTAATCAGTTCCAGGCCCTGTAGTAGCATGTTTGGATTATAATCTCTAGATTGTTATAATAAAAAAAATGACTAAGGATTTAAGGTTTGTTGAATTTATGAGTGTTAGATTTGTATCAGATTTCACTCTAAGCCTCAAGTGTTCTGAAAAGTACTTTAAAAAACTTGTAACAATATGAGTGTGTGAGGTTCCATATATTTTCAAAAATTAGAAGTTCATCCATGGTTATAATTTCATTCAAAAAGTTAAAATTACATATTTTATATTGAAGTGAACCAGCCATTAGGGGTGTACATTGTGCATTTCTGGTGTCGGTCCCAAGCCCGGATAAATGGTGAGGGTTGCGTCAGACAGGGCAAACTGTAACCCCAGGCCCGGGTTGGCGGCCACCGCCTCCGGTGCTGTTGACCAGCGGGGTGCCGGTGGAAATGTAACTGCTGTAGGTCGAGGACCATCAAGGAGGAGAGGAGGAGTGTGGGTTGGAAGGATGATTGGTGTAACAGTGGAGGAGGCAGGGGATTGGGCAAGACGGAGGCAGATGATCCGCTGTGGTGACCCCTAAAGGGAGGAGTATCAACATTAAAACAAGCAAATGAGTGTTTACATTTCTCCACTAAATTATGAACATATTTATATTTGCACCAGTAGAACCATCTACAAGTCAAACTACAAAATTATGAACAGAAATGGATCGTGTTGGAGGTGCACTAGTAGAACCATCTACAAAAATCCATTTTCAACAAAGAACCACGACCTTTACTAAAGAACCCCGTTTTGGTGGCTTATTGTGTAAGATAGTGAAGACCCTAGCACTGTTCTGATCAAACCCAAGGCCCTGTGATAAATTGGGCCAATCTTGTCAGATCCTGAGTGTGAACTATTATAAATAATTAGCTGTTTACTTCAGCTTAGCCCTTCATTCTTTCATTTAGATTGATGAAGCGTGTGTGATGGCACCATGGGGTTCTGCCGGTCATGGCATCTGGGGAATTAAGATTAACTTTGTCTTTCTTCCTGACTGAACACTCCGAGCTCCACCAGTACAGATTACATTTGCAGATTAGAGTTGAAGTTTAGGTTTATGGAGGTGTGTTTTGAATTATGCTTATTGTGTGTGTGTTTGTTTGTGATAATCATTTGTGTTGATGAGAAGTACAAAGATATACTGGTTTTGCAAAAAGAATATGCTTTCATTTAGTAATCGTACTCCTTTGTTGCCGTACCCACCACCACTCATCTACAAACCCAACAGTTGTTCTTTGTATTAAATTACACAACTAATAGAACATAGAACAACAGAATAGTAAGTCAAATTAAATCGAGTTACAGAACTATGGTACAGACATATCAAAGACATTTAGGACCTAGATTGTCTAAACTTTGAGAACATAAGGGATGAGAAACACTGCCAAAATAATAAGGAATAAGTACAAAATCTTTAACACAGCCTTGAGTTTGAGATCTTTAATACACTCATCATCAAAAATAGTTGCACCCTGAAGGAATCTATTATGGACTTCAATGGTCATGGAGTCACTCAGAATAGCAGTCTCACTTTTGTCTTAGTGGAGACAACCAGTATATCCATGTGTGGAGGCACTGTGGTCAGTACCAAGATCAGTGGTTTGTTATACGTCACATGACCAGAAGGCCTGGCGTCATAGCGTGGGCTGCGATTTCATACAATGTCAGATCACGTTGGGTCTTCATTACAGGCACTTTGACAACCCTGTATTAGGTTAATGAGGTGTGGGATGCTATTGAACGTGCTATTAACACTCCACCCCTGTCACACAATCTTACTGCGAATATTCAAGTTGAATAAATATTTGTAATCATTTCTAATCACCAACAGCTCTGCAATCCGACACTCTCTTCTGGGTGCAGCTGTTTGTGCAGGTGTATGTGCAGATTGAATGATCACCACCGCTTTTGGCAATCAAATAGAACATTATGGATGTGACGAGCCGTCAACTAAAAACTCCTTTTATGTTTTATGTAAATGTAATTGAGTAAGACTGAGAAGCCCTGTATCAGTTTCTCTGAGAGATGCCGGTGTTGGTTTAGTGGTTTGGATTAGTCTGTTGTGAGTTGATGATGGAGAGACTGCAGACAGAAAAATATCGTTTGAAGTTTTATCAGAATCCTGGCATTCATTCCATATTTTATTTTAAAACAATATGTTTCTCCTAATGTCAAACATCTGTATGCAGATGTTTATTTATAACTCCTGAGAGTTGTGGGGGTTTTGTCTTCTTGTCCTTTGTGGCCAGATTTCAAGCTGTCAGCACAAATGAATGTGAGAAAAGGCACATTTAATAAAGCGAGCTTCCTGTAGAAAGCAGCCTGTTGAGAGGTCAGGGAAACGAAGTGTTAGTAGCCATTCATTCACACACACGGAATAAAGTGTTTGATTTATTTTAGACTTGTGTTTGTCACTATTTGTGTGGGAGATGGAGAGCATTGAGTGATTGGAAGACTGAAGTGAAAACATTTAACATGTAAAATACTGTTAAATAATCACAGCCTTTATATAGTATTTGATTTAGGTGTGAACATATCAGTCCTCCTGTAATAGATGCAGCTGAAGGGGGATGTTTGCAGATGTGACGCTTCAAAGATGACTTTGATTTCTGTAATTCTGTGTCTGTACAGAGCTGACTATAAGACCTGTTGCTGACAGCGTTGTCTTTCATGTGTCTGTTACATAAGTGCTGTTATTGCTCTGCTGTGCTGGACAGGTCCTTTACATCGCTTTACCAGATTAAAGGGGGTTTATTCACACAAGCATTGCATATGTAGATGCTGTGATCTGTACATCATACACAAGGCACACAAATGTAATTGAAAAGCTGTAAATCCTTTGATATTTCTTAGAAATAGTTTGGTGTTATTTTAGCTTTGGATGGATGGATGGATGGATGGATGGATGGGTGGATGGATGGATGGATGGATGGATGGATGGATGGATGGATGGATGGATGGATAGATGGATGGATGGATGGATGGATGGATGGATGGATGGATTCGATGGATTCAATCTGCCTCCATTTTGCCCTATCCCCTGCCTCCTCTACTTTTACACCAGCCATCTCCATGTCCACCTTCACTACATCCATAAACCTTCTCTGAGGTCTTCCTCTTCTCCTTCTGCCCGGCAGCTCCAGCTCCAAAATTCTTTGTCCAATATATCCACTATTCCTCCTCAACACATGTCCAAACCATCTCAACCTGGCCTCTCTGGCTTTATCTCCAAACTGCTCCACCTTCACTGTCCCTCTGATCTGCTCATTTCTAATCTTGTCCATCCTTGTCACTCCCAAAGAAAATTTCAACATCTTCATCTCCACCACCTCCTTGTCTTGTAAACCTTCCCTTTCACTCTTGCTGCTCTCCTTCTGTCACACATCAGCCCTGACACCCGTCTCCACCCACTCCATCCTGCCTGAACCCTGTTCTTCACGTTATTGGCTAATAAATCAAACTGAGAATTACATTTTCCTTCATGTTCCTTTCATTTTGTCATCATATATGTCGTCATATGATGCAGTGTATATTGGAAACTCCTGTCTGACCCAAAGTACACAGACAGCATTTCCAAATGTAGTTTAACTCCAGTCAAAATCCTGTTTCTGTTTAAAAAGAAGAAATGTGTTTAAAATGATGGTACACTTCCATCACGCCAAGGAGCCTGGCTCAAAAACCTGTAGCCAACACACTAAAGTAGCACTAGAGATTTTGGATGAGGGCTGTAGCCTGTGCACTAACAATAGTGATATTGGAGAAGGTTGGTGACCAGCATTGTAACCCCAGGTTTGCAATTTTGGATACCTGGCAGACAAATTCTGCCAGCTCTGGCCGGCGTACTAACCCCACATTATCAGTTTTGGACAAGATCCATAAACAGCTTGGAAATGTCTCAGTAGTGCTGTTTCACAGTCAGCAACAAACAATACTAAGTATCTAACATGGCTAATGTTATGATGTTTGGGTCATAGGTATACATATAAGCTGCGTCCCAAAGCCTAGGCTGCCGAGTAGGTGGGGTAGGTTCTTGGTAGGACTTCTTGAAGACTCCCTGTTAGTAACGTATTGGTCACACAAGTGTCAATTCAGTACTTCAAATCAGGTACTTGTGAAACAAAACACTCGAGTCTTCAATTTCCTCCAATCCCGTGGTGTTTTTTATTCTTCCATTTATGTGTGAGGTTCACCAAGAATTGTGGGTAACCAGGGGCAACAAAGCAAAGCATAGTGTACACGAGCTGCATCCTCCAAATCACTCTCAATGTACGCTCAACTATACGAAGGATGTTCCCTGTGCAACAGCATATTTCAAACCATGACGTCGGTACAAATGCACAATATTGGTCTGTAAATGTATAAAATCTCATCATGTTAATATACATGAGAGGTTTTATCACAACAGCAACAAGTAAGGCTTCTTCAACTGTGAAAAAAGAGAGAATACTTCTTTTTAACCTTCACAGACTGCCGCACCAAAGGTCAGTTCAATGCCCTGTCCTACCACTTCAGAGGCCGGAGGTCAGCGGAGCACAGCTATGCAGAGGAGAAACCTTCTGGGGAGCTTGAGAATGATCACCGGTAAAACTCAGTTTTAGCTCCACCTGCAAGTAATTTATCTTATATATCCTTGAAAGGATTAGAAAGGGTCATCAATGGAATGTACACATGTTGAAATTGTAATACATCCAATGTAGCCCGAGATTAAATTACTATTCTTTGTGTGTGTGTGTGTGTGTTGTTCAGCTTTGAAGATGACAGGACCGCAGTAAATGTAACTGTTACACAGAAATCAAGCACTGAACCCTCTCTGAACGAGTTCCAGGACTTTGTTGTGGACATGCAGAAGACGATCACTAGCTTACGAAAGCAGGTGAGCCTTTTGATGTCTTTTTACCCACATACACACTGGTGCATTCACACACTAGGGGGCAGTGAACCCACAGCACATGGGGGACAGTAGGAGATTTAAGTGCCTCAGTCATATCCTGCCAGTTCAGGGAATCAAACCAGCCACCTTCCAGTCACAAGGCTGGTTTTCTAACCACCAGGCTATTTTTACCCCCTTAAAACCAGACAAACATCAGGTTTTCAAATGCAAGCAAAATGTGAGATATATTCATTCATCATTCATACCTACACTAAGCCCGGACAGTGCTGTTTCAGAATGCTCTAGAGAGGTGACAGCATGAACTCGCCCTGTTTGTACTGAAACAAGATACCCAAACCATGTATCAGCCAACACTGCACATTTTGAAGAGTTTAAGCTGTGTTTGTGAAGGCTATAGGCAAATCCAGGTTTGAAAGGCATGGCTTTAATTAAGGCATTTACAGCGTAAGAGATGTAATGGATCTGCAGCTCACGTCACAGCCGTAAACTTCAGCAACTGGGGACTTCAAATAGGTGATTTTGATTTTAAGCCTTATAATGCAGGACACTTACAGTATATGTGATGTGCTTTTACGATGCCTCTCTGTCATTTCTGAAGGAAATTGTTCGCAGGTGGCTTTCACTGCTCGGGTTTAAAGCACAAATAACTGGTAGATCAAAACGCACTACTTGGCCTCACGCTGATCGAGCTTTAAGACATTCCCCAGAGATACTCCTGTTCCTGTGCCATGTACTAATTCAGACTGAGGTGCCAAGGCCATGAAACTCACTCTCTGATGGCTTGCTTCACCCTTTGCCCCACAGATAAAAAGACTTGAAGCCCGTCTGAGTAAGACAGACTGCACTGATGAGGACGGAAGAGAGCGGGAGGATGGAGAGAGATGGAAGAAAAACCCCTGCACCACGTGCGAGTGCAGAGTATGTACACACGTTTCTCCATATGGTGACAGGAAGTTGTTGGGAGTAGGACCTGCTTTAACAATTTATAGGAGATTCACGTGTTTCCACTTTAAAGCAACATTATGCAAGAGTTGGTATTTCTTGGGCTCCCCCTTCAGGCAGGGAGTGTAATTGGCACATTGTACCACACCTTAAAGGACATGCATTTCTATATATTAAAGTGACTCAGGTTACGCAGTGTTGTGCAGTTCTCATGAGGACTGTCCAAAGTTCCATGGTGCAGTTAGCAGCGTGCCAAGCCTCCTTACTTCAGTCAGTGGAGAAACACCAACTTGATTTTGAAGCTCGTGTATTAAGTTATAAACTGCTAGATAATGCTGCTTTAAATACCACCCCTTGAAATATTAAGCAATCTATTCTCAGAGTTTCTTGTTCTGTTAGTTTCTGTAGGAAAATTCTGTTTTCATGTACTCAATAATCTGAATTTGGCCAATGTTCTGGTTATAGAAATATATTAAGTATACATGGCAAAACTTCAATCTGTCTACCAGTTTTAAAACATTTAACAAAAGCCACAGGAGAAGCATTTTCCAATGTTTTATTCAATATATTTTAATTTATTAACACACTGTTTAAGGGATGTGCTGTACTCTTGAGGAAGCTGGTTAGATGAACTGCGGCAAATAAGCTGTGTAATGTAAACATATTGCTGACTCTTGATTGGTTCTTTGGCCAAACTGATGTCAGATGGGCCATATTTAGTTCTGATTAAATCTAACAGAGGAAAAATACAGAAGAAAATCCTTTGAAAAATCTCTCCACAGAAAAGACCGACATAGTTTTATCTCTGACTGTTTACCAGAAATTCATCACAACACTATAGATGGCTGAAGAGAATCGTGAAAATGAGTAGACGGGGCTTTTATACAGATATTTAGTGATTTACCAGTGGATTCACTAAAAAGTATCATCCAAATTAAGCATCATTTTTAATTCTTTTTTGATCCAAAAGAGATGTTCAGAAGTTCTGAAAGTCTTAAGACACTGTATAGTGAGGAGAAGACAGTATTTCTGATATAAACTATAGTATTTGCTGCAATATCCAGCAGTTGGTTAGTGGTTTCCCAAGCGAATTACTGGACTGAATGAAGGAATCACAGTACTGTGGTGTTGTTCATACATTTCCCACCTTAAGCCTCACCTTAACATCTGGATTCAGTCAAATGTACATCTGGAGCCGGGGTGAAAGAGGGCAAAAGGTTTTGTGCGGCGTGCTTAAAAGTAAAGGCAGTAAATCCCACCTGTGCTTATATTCATTTTCATCTATTTGAGACACAAAGACTCCAGTATGGGTGGGCTTATTTAATTGCAGTGGCAGCACATACCACACACACACCACCAGTTACCTTTTTTTAGGTGGCACCAAATGCCACTTTGTTCAGCCGTGCTTTAATCTGCCTGGTACGACTGCCAACTATGCTTCAGTGTTTTTTCCTCAGTTCATCAGACCTTTAACCATGTGCCAAGTGGCATTCTTTCAACTGGTGGCCAAGCGATTTGTAACCTTTTGCCTTATCACTTTCTCCCAGAATAACTTGGCTTTTCCATTGTGTCTTTGTGTGTCTAATCAGGAAGACAAGTGGTGGTTTTGTCTGGCTTTACTTGGCTGTAAAAATGACTAACGTAATACCCTCTAAGGAATTTCAGTAAAAGCCTGCAGTGGAGCATGATGACTGTAAACAGATTTCACCCCACCTTTTCAGTGCCTGACTCTGTTCTTATTCTGCTCTGTTTCTGCTGTGTGTTAGGAGGCCCAGGTAACGTGTTTCGTGGAGAGATGTCCACCGGCATTATGTCCAAACCCTGAGACACTGAAAGGTGCTTGTTGTCCTGTGTGCCTCAACCAGCCATCAAAACTGCAGGTCAAGGAACGTCATGTATAACCTCAGGACCCCAAAAAGCATCCTAAAAAAAAATAGACCCAAACAATGTGGCCTGCCACCACCAGGTGCCTCATTATTTTTGTTGTTTTTAGTTTTTTTCCATATCTCCAGGCATGGCATCACGTCTGCTGCCAAGAGCAGAGAAGCTGCCACCTTCTCAGCCTTTAAAATAATGGATTGACGAACGAACGGCCGAACGGATGGATGCAAAGGGGATGTTCTCTTCCTCCATCAGGCCTAAACAAAAGGACCAGAGGCCTTTAGAGACCACCAAAGGAAAAGGTGTTGGCCTAACAGTTACTGCCCTAATGCGTGCACTGAAGAGGAGAGGATTACATCACAAACAAGCTTGAACGGATCCTTCAGAGAATCGTTATCAGCCATGCAGTCTCTAAAAAGCGTTCTCAGGTTAGAGATGCCAGACAAATGGTGCTACTCCCCCCTACATTAATGACACATGCTTAGTTTATACAGCCTCAAAAGTATTGTTTTATTTTGTACCTTTTCCATGTTTTTTTTACACAATATGCAAAATGTAATGTACACTCATGATGTGCCTTTTGGGCATATTCCTGGTTTTATAATTACTCAAAAAGACATTTTATATGAGAAATGATTAGAGTTACTCCAGCTTTTACTAAATGTTTATGGTGCTTTATATCATTTACTGAGTATATGCATATTACACATACCCCACACACCTTTGTATTGACCTCTGTGTGAAGATAATGTGAATATCTTGGGATTAAAAAAAAAAAAACAAAAAAAAAAAAAAACAAATGTAATTGAAGAAAGTCTACTGATCACCAAGTGCTAGTTTCCAGCAGTGACTGCTGGGTAACATCTGGTGTTTTTCATATTTCCTCGTTTTACCCTGACAATAAATGGTTTAAACAGGAGTGAAGGTGTGGGGACTGAGGTATAGAAGTGTTAGATTTACATCAGGGTCTTACAGTTTTAGCTGTTATCTTCCTGCTAACTCACCAGTGCAGTATTTCCAGCGTGTTCCAGAAAGGTAGTTCCCTTCTGTTCTTCAGTGCTCGAACAGGCTCTCTCAACACTGTCTGAAGAAGAATGTTGACCATGCAGTGCCTCAACACAGTGCAGTACAAGCCTTGAACTCATGCTCTCTTCAGGATCATTTACTGTCTCAAGTTATCACTCTACTTATCCTCTTCACCTTATGCCGTACCCGGTGCCCTGTTTAACCTGGCCAATGAGATGCCTGTTTTTTCCTCTCTCCCTCCTTTTTGTTTCTCCTCTTTTGAAAATACTGGGTTAACGTTGGAGTTTGGAGACCTGACAGCTCATGGATCACTTCCCACTTTCTCTCTTTCTCTGTCCTCCCTCCCTTCTTTAATCACATGTCCTAACCGTATGTAACGTGACTTGCAGACCTCTCTCCTTTCCATCTCTCACTGGCCTTGTTTTGGATGGTGAGAACGTTTGGCTGCGGTCTCCAGAGTTAGCAGGAGGCATGTGAACAGCGCTGATGTCATGTTTGAGAGCATGATGCTCTCTGACCTTACTCTGGCTGTAATCAAAGCCATATGGAGAGGAGTGCGGTGGGTGGAGAGATTGGGAAAAGATGTTGCTTATTGCATGCTTTTGTTGAACAGCAGACGAATACTGTATGATCCAAAAGGACTGAGAACAAAGAAGAAACAACAGGCACATATTTCCGATACTCTCTTATACCACTCAAGGCTGTTGACTGCTTTAGTTATATTGGTGTTTTTGCTCTCATCTGACCAGCATGTGGTATCCTTTGCAGGTTATGTGTAAAAAATAATCTGAATTGATGTGTTGGACGAATGTATTGCTGGCCTACTGACTGGTCCAACAGCTTTAGTATTCCTTTTGTTTATTCTGTATTATGTAATTGCTTGTTTTTTTTTCTTTATCTGTCCCCCAAACAACTTGGCCAGGACAGCTGACTGTTCAGCTGTGGTCCCACTCTACTCCAACTCTGGAATCATGTTCATGGTAATTGACCCCTTTGGCCCTTCCTCTTTGGCCCAAATTGAACCCATTTCCAATGCAATGCACTGCCCAGCAAGACTGAACAAACTGACACAACTGGTCAAAGTGATTGCATAGTATTTTGTATTGTACTTCTGCCAAAGATTGTTTGCACTGTATTGTATGCCTCTCAACAATAATAAAATGAACACATTTGACATAAAAAAAAAAATAAATCAGCTGTTCACTCTATCAAAAACATCCAGACCTGCTTTGATCACTGCACTCCAATAAACACGTTCATCACGGTCCATAAAACTGAAAATAGTAAATGGAAAGGTTTGTGATCCAGACTTTCAGTTTGTTTTGGAACTGAAGTGCAAGTCCTGTTTTCCAAGCTCACACATGACTGAAATAGTCCGTAAATTCCACCTTTTTATGCCTTGTCTCCTTTTATGGGATCTGGCTTGTAAATGTGCTCATCCAGTCCCAAATTGCAATGTGGTGAATCTGCCTTTCCAGTTTATACAGTATACAGTTGTATGGAAAATCACAGCATGTTCTACATATATCATATACAGTGGTGCTGGAAAGTGTGTGGGCCCTATAGAATTCGCTGGATTTCTTAAAGTAGATACGGTTTAAAAAAGTAGATAAATATGACACTTGCTCATTTATTTCTTGAGGAAAATGATCCAAGATTACATATCTGTGAGTGGCAAAAGTATGAGAACCTTGAGGTTTAGCAGATCATTTGAAGGTGAAATTAGAATCAAGTGTTTTCAGTCCGTGGGAGAAAACACTAAGGCTGCACTAGGAACGAGGGTCGTACTTGGCACTAATGACTAATCTCATGTATGCAGGAATTGGTGTTAAGAAAAAGCCTTTATTATTTAAATTTAATTGTTTTAGAAATCATAAAGATGGATCAACCTAAAATATTCACGTTCATGCATGTTTAGCATCAATGCCATTGATATTGCAGGCTAATCACGGCAGTCCTAGTATAAACAGAGGAAATTCAAGACATTATCCTTTCCAGGAGTGCTGGACTAGTAAAGATAGTAGATGTAGTCTACAAGCTCTAAGCATCTAAAGGCATTTCTCACACTAGTTAATGAATCACCCATCAAGAGAACACTGAACTACAATGGTGTGCGTGGCAGGGTTGCAAGGAGAAAGCTGCTGCTCTCCAAAAAGAACTTTGCTGCCTGTTGGAAATTTAATAAAGATCACTGGAACAATGACTTGTGGATGGATTAGATAGCATTGGTTTAGAAATAGCATTGGTTTAAATGAGAAGTTTGGAGAAAGAACACACTGCATTCCAACATACACACCTGTGAAACACAGTGGTGGTAGTATTATGGTTTGGCCCTCTTTTGCTGCATCTGGGCCAAGACAACTTGACATCATTGAATTCTGAATTATACCAGCAAGTTCTGAAGGAAAATGTCAGGGTAACCTGACCCTAGTCAAACACGTTTTTCTACAAAAGAATATTTAAAAAAATAAATGTAATGTTTTTGAGTTTATTCTAGAAATGCCGTGAAAGGACCTGAAGCAATCAGTTCATGAGAGGAAACCCACCATCACAGTTGAAGCTGTTTTGTACAGAGGAATGGACTAAACCAGTATATTATAAGCAATGTTTCCCACTCACACTTATGTAATATTGGATTATTGTTTATACATCTGTTCGTTAACTGTGAATCCATGCAAATATTTT
This sequence comes from Acestrorhynchus altus, assembly GCA_034509495.1. Lineage (NCBI taxonomy): Eukaryota > Metazoa > Chordata > Actinopteri > Characiformes > Acestrorhynchidae > Acestrorhynchus > Acestrorhynchus altus. The sequence continues at coordinate 5,284,006 of CM067513.1, forward strand.
CCAAATATGTTTTCCCTGGGCATGTTTCCAAGGAAAATGTAACTATGCAGCATTCCTACCCTTAAAAATAAGAGTACGAGTGTACAGAACCTTCATTTCACTCATCTCCTTAACAAACACGGTTCTTTATGGAGCCGAAAGTGGTTCTATGGTATTTTGAAGAGTGAGTGTACAGCATTTCAACCAGTGATACAGTTTAAGTTGAACCTCATTAGAAGTTGAGATTACTTTTTTAGTACAAAATAAGAATAATGATAATAATAATAATAATAATAATAATAATAATAATAATAATAATAAATAAACATTTTTATGATGTATACAAGCTGACCATTAGATTAAAATAGAATTAAATATACAGCCTACACAGCACATCATGAGACACTCTTTTATAATGTTTGATTATACATTTGACATCTTTGCTTCAGGTCCAGCCAAACTAATGATAAAGAGGCTGAGATTTGTTGAGCTATTTCTCTTTAGGCCAGACTATAAATCCATAGCTCAGAGCTGTTGTATCTCACCATGTGTCAAAACAGCCGAGCCATCCAATGAGTTCTTTCTGCAACGGACGATTGGTTCCTCGTTCAAAACTGTCAATTCATTCAAACCCCCAGGTTTTCTCTCAGTGCTCTAAGTGTTCCATCACAGTTGTGTTGAAATGTCTGGTTCTACGTTTAAGGCCTTTAAGGTAGTTTTTACGACGGTGACTAATTCATAGGTTTTTATAATGTTGAAGAGAGTAATGTAGCTAATAAAGTCCTCTAACACTCAGACTGGAAAGCTGGATTTCTGCTCTCCACTGGCACGGAAGTGGACATTAACTCAGTCAGACAGATAGGCCAGTGGAAATTGGATGTGGAAATTAGCTTTCCAGTACTGAGGTGAAGGAAAGGGACTTCCTAGACTAGTCCGGGAATAACATTACAGAAAGCAACATGGGACCACAGCAGCACAAGTAGGCCAGAGTCTGCTCTGCTTTTGAAAGAAGCAGACATCATTAAAATGTACTCACACAACCCTACAAACAGGTCAAAAATAAAACTGAAAGCTGCACATGATAACATTTTAACATGTAGTGTCAGGTTCCATCATCAGCCGGTCCAAATATTGGCCACTTCAGGGTCTTGTGCGGTTCCTCTCAGTTCCTCTCTGTCTTTTGATTCTGGACGGAAACCGTGGTCAGCAGACTAACTGCTGATACCCAAAGCCTACGCCATGGCAGAGATTCTGGACAAAAACCGTGGTCACCAGATTAACTGCTGATACCCAAAACCAAAAGCCAATTTACTCTAATGAGTAACTCAACTGTGAAAACTTGTAGATCTACCCTCAATTAGCATCGAAATGTAGGTTTGTAAAATGGTGTTTTGATGACCTCTAAAATAAAATGTTGAGAATAAATTATATTGTCTGGGGTTTTTTTGTGCCTAGCTTTATCGTTACCCAGATAGCAAGCATGTATCAGCCCTACTGACTGTTTGCCACCACTAGTCCACGCTTGGACCACCAGAATTATGTCATGCTTACAAAATCGAACCTGTGTGTATCACCAGTGCATCTAGAAATGTGCATATAGATCCACTTTGCTGCACACAGGGAAATTTGTTCTCTGCATTTGACCCATCCATACATTGATACACACACAGTCACACTAATGAATTCAAACACTAGGGGGAGTGAGCACACATGCCCGGAGCAGTGGGCAGCCCTATCCACGGCACCTTGGCAGCAGCTGGGGAGTTAAGTGCCTTGCTCAAGGGCACTTCAGTCATGCCCTGTCAGTTCCGGGAATCAAACCGGCAACCTTCCAGTCACAAGACTGGTTCTCATGGCTACCCAGCCAGTATTATGCTGGCAGCTTCTTTCCTTTGGGATTACAAGGAGTGTAGGAAAGATGAAGGTACTGTTGGGCCTGCTGGTGTTGTTCTTGAAGACCTAAAAGATTCCAAAAGAGAAAATTAGAGCCAGACAAACGTCATGTTTTATATTGAACTTCATCCACCATCTATCCATTAATCAAAGTGGAATGTTATATTTTTTTATTGTTTCTTGTTTGGCTACTTTACTTCAATGAAGTAGCCATACTTTTACACAAGTGTGGGTTTAGACTTCCATAGCCCTTCCTTCAATTATGTATTTACAAAACAATTCAACCATCATATTGTAATCACCCCTCGATTTGAATTGACCACACTTCTGAAATGGCTTGGATTTTCAGTCCAGTTTGTCATTGACAAACACCCATTGTTGACATAAGTGTGGAAATGTCTGAGGTGTCTGCGGCCAGCTGCAGCTGAAGTTCTTTGAGGTCAGTCTTCTCCAAAGTTCTGGAGGATGTTGCCATTCTTATGCAACTGGCGAACCATCTGCAGGAACCTTTCTGGACGCATAGCTCTGCATGTAGATCATTTCCCGGTCTCTGCAAAAGCTTCAAGGCATTTTGAAGGCTATGAAATTCCACAAATTACACATGAAACTTTCCAGGAAACTGATACGGTGACATCGAAATTACAGCAAAGTGTTTTGTCAAACAGAAACGAATGACATTTTGTGGCCTGAACCACTCGTATCCATAATGTAATAACTGTCTGTGGGCAAGAGTTTAAGTGAGTTCTGCTTCTTTGGTTCTGTGAAAGTGATTCATAGCTTGGGAGTTTTCACTCAGCGTTACCATATGGTCAGACACCTTGCCGTCCAGATGCCCCAGATTCCAGCTTTATTTCACCCAGAAGGAGGTATGTGTGAACACCTGGGGAATGTTTGGACCAGCACCACAGTGTATTTCAACAAGTGTCTCATTTAGGAAAATGCTTACGAGTGAAGTGTTACTTCACTAGTGCAACTTTAGCACAATTTAACATCCTTCCCTTGTGGCATAGTTGACTGTGGTCTGGTTGATGTCCTGTCTTGAACATGTCCACTGGATTTGCCAACTTGTATTTTGCTTTAAAGTTTAGTAGTGTCTGTTTATTGATATTTCCCAGTGCAAGGCTTGAAGGGATATTGGGAATTTAAAAGAAATTGCCTGATTTTGGCAAACAAATCCTATTCTGGGAATCAAATCCAAATACAACAAACCAAATATGCATCACCCCTAAAAGCTTATTTCTGGACATTTCCTTCCTGAACATGACTATAGTGAAACGTACTAAGCGAATGACCAAACAGTCCGTCCCAAATGCACTTTTTCATGGCAGCAGTTACTAGGTTGGACAAACTTTACAGAATATGGGCAGTAATCTCTGCCCTAAGATGTTGCCATTTCCAACCCATGCAATAAAGCAGCTGTTCAGGATGCTCTCTACATTCCCTCTGTTGACCACAGAGAGAATGGCAGGTGGAGATGAGTTTTCCCAAGTCTCCACAGGGAGTATAGGAGCTGCTGGGCTGTTTTGGATGGAGCTATGGAACTGCAGTCCACGTGAAGTTTTCCGTAATATGAACACTAAGGACATGAATGGTCTTAACGATTTCCCCAGCAGAACCTTTGATCAGTCTGTACTCTCCTAAAACAACAATCTCTATCTCTCCATAACCCTAGTTTTATCCAGGTTGTTCACTCTGCTGCATCTCCTCCTGTCTAGCTGTTCTCAGATGTTCTCCGGTGATGTAACTGGTACGTGGCAGGAACATCATTAGTTCACTTGCAAAAAACAAACAACTGATGCTGTACAGTATAGAGTTTTTGTTCTGACAAAGTTGGACAAGATTAGAAATGAGCAGATCAGAGGGACAGTGAAGGTGGAGCAGTTTGGAGATAAAACCAGAGAGGCCAGGTTGAGATGATTTGGACATGTGTTGAGGTGGAATAGTGGATATATTGAACCAAGAATGTTGGAGATGGAGCTGCCGGGCAGAAGGAGAAGAGGAAGAGCTCAGAGAAGGTTTATGGATGGAGTGAAGGTGGACATGGAGATGGTTTGTGTAATAGTACAGGAGGCAGGGGATAGGGCAAGATGGAGGCAGATGATCCGCTGTGGCAACCCCTAAAGGGAGCAGTTGAAAGAAGAAGAAGAAGAAGAAGAAGAAGAAGAAGAAGAAGAAGAAGAAGAAGAAGAAGAAGAAGAAGAAGAAGAAGAAGCTGTACAGTCTTCCAGGTTGATGGAGTCACCATAGGTCGCAGCCAATCTAAACATATAGTTGGTGTATCATAGTGGGTAATAGCACCACCCTCCCATGTTTGTTGAGGGTGCAGGCACTGGGATGTGGGTTCCTGTCGGCACAAACCAAGCCTAACTAACATCATGGACTGGAGGCCTGGTCATCAATGCAAGCCAAGCCATGGGTGTAGGACCAAATCTTGGGCTTTGTCTGCAGCCAAGCTTTCTGATCTTATTGTTGTTCAACCAGGATGTGAAAGAGGGTTGGTGGGGGTACAAAGGTTCCTCTTCACTCCCCCGCCTCCATGCCCCCAAGACAAGAACATGTAGCTTCTCCTGCAGACCATCTGGGAGGTGAGACATTGGCTGTGTTAAAGTGCTCTGGCAGTGGTAGACTGTTAAGGTTGGGGTGCAACAAATCACACCAAACTGTCAGACCCTAAGTTCTTCTCAGACAGCTTAATTCCTTGGCTTAGCCAATAGAAATCACGAATGAGCAAACAACAAGCTACCTCATAAAAAGGATATGCACTAAGGACTGTGGAATGCACATTGGCCTTAATGTTAGGAGATTGAATGTTTGCCACATCTGTGGCCAGGAAACCAGTGTGGGCATCCAAGGTCAATGTGAGCTGACCTAACAGAAGTCTGCTTTCCTCTATCCAATGACGTTGAGCTATTTGGCAGTTTAAAAATAAGCAGGTGAATCAAGGTACTGGGAAGAATCACATGCTGGTCTTCACCTTGCCAACTTGGCAAAATTGTGTTTGGGAAGACCAAGAGAGTGGTGGACAAGGACATCACTAGTGCTTTATCCAAGATGAAGCATTTTCTATTTGACTTAACCTTTTGTCCAAATGAAAACTCACTTAAAATGGATCTTTTGCAAAGGCTGATGGAAACACTGACGTCATAACATCTTCATGTTTTCGGCTGAATCCCAAATACATGTGAACTATACACACGGATAACACAGATTTCCGATTTCAATATTATGAATAAATGTATATACTGTTCTATTACAAAAATATCATTTTCTATTTAGATTTAGAATACGTCGTTTCATAGTACACTGCCTAGGGTGCAGTGACTAATAAGGGTTTAAAGGTTCAAATTTATTTTAATGTCTCTTTTTCCAGCGGTACTATCGCCCCCTACAGGTCAAGCATGCTCATGCAAGCATTTTGGACTTTTCGAAACCCGAAGGAGGGAAGTGTCAGCTTATACAATTACCCGTGTACACGTGGACAAGGCCTAAGTAATAGTTGTATTTTAAAAATGTCCTGTACTGTCTTTCTTTCATTTTAAATTTCATTTGAAATTAAAAGCAATTAATTAAACTGTTTTATTAAAACTGAGCTGTGCACCATCATTTCTCACTAGGTGCAACTGCATTTTCGTGAACATTGCAACAGTTGCTACAAAACCCCCCATTAGTCGGCAGAGCTTACAAAGGTCATTTAGAATTAGACTTGAACTCTTGGACGTGCTGAACAGGGAACACATGTTAGCTGAATCTGAAATGGTCTTTTCCAGTGAGTGGATTAATTAATTTTCCCCATATTAAAGTCACAGCAACTGAATTTATGGATGAAAGCTGTGCCAAAAGGAGTGATATTCTTCAAGTCTGGCCATCACCTGGACCCTGAACTGTATGGAAATGCCAGCCATCCTTTTCACCGTGCAGAACTAGTAATTACCTAAACAGAATACATCCTCTGACTGTCAGCTGCAAAAACAAGGTCACTTATGTAAGCTGTAATAGATTCCCTTTCATTCCTGAAGAGCCTTTTGACAGATAGGATCTTACAGTAATGGGAGTGGTCAAGATGGGGCACAGAGGAGATCCATGAAGTCATTGTTGCTGTTGAGAAAAAAGACATAATGCTCGTCTGAGGAGTGACTAACTGGCCCGAATTCCTTTGTGGAAGCCAAGCGAGTTCAGCCTGTGCCAGTAATAATCCGTTCACTGCCAACACTCTTCATAAGCTGACAGAACTCCAGAATAGCCTTTATGCAGGTACTTACACAGGCCTTCATAAAACACACACACTCACACACACACACACACTTTCTCTGAGTGCCAGAGGCGACCTGCTCATCCCAGTCATGCACCGGAATGTAAAAAATGTATAAGAAATGTTGAGGGCCCACACAGAAGATACAGGACTTTGAAGTGAGATCTTTAACAACTGAGATGCCGTTTGGAGCATAAACACATTTAAAGAGGTGCTCAGGCTTGATGTACTTTAGGTTTTCTGAGGTATTTAGACTCTAATCTTCCGCCAGATCACTGACAAAACTGTAAAACCTCACAGTAAACACTCACTCACTCCGTCTCTCAGCTCAGCTCCAGATGGCCATGGACTTTGGCCCCTCTTTGCTGCAGTAACAGCCTCTGCTCTTCTGAGAAGACTTTACTGTGGATGTTGGAACATTTCTCTAAGGGTTCAATTGCATGCAGCCTCACGAGCATTAGTGATGTCAAGCACTGATGTTTGATGAACAGTCTGTCCACTCCAAATTCATCCAGAAGGTTTTGGATGGAGCCCCACTGATCCAGAGAATGTAGTTCCACTGCCCCAGAGCCCAGTATCCAATGCTTGGCACAAATAGTCGCACCCAGAAAGAAGTGTTACATTGCAGTGCTATTGGGAAGGAAGATAAAGGTTACCAGGAATAACAAACAATTAAATGAATGGCATTGAGTAACGTAACATCCCAGATGTCTCGGCATGGAGTTGTAGAGGTTCCTAATGGTGTCCTGTGATGATCCATCCCATGCAGCTTGAATGTTCTCACTCAGTTCTGCAGATGGTGTGGTAGGGGTGGAGTGTTGATAGAGTGTCCAATAGCATCCCACACATTTTCAATCAGGGATAGATCTGGAGATGAGACTGACCACGGCGTAGTATCTGTGTCTTCAAGACAAGCTCTAGCCACTGGTTGCAGGACCTCATTAACATAATGTAATGAAGACCAAAGGTGATCTTGCAGGAACTGAGTGAGAATATTCAAGCTGCATGGGATAGATTATCAAAGCAACTCCATCTGATACACACTACTTCTGTATGTGTAGATCAATAAATATTGATCATATCTGTCTAAATTTTAATCATTTATTGTTCCTGGTAACTTTTATCTTCCTTCCCAATCTGACCAACTATTTTGTTAATCATGAGTATACACACACACACACACACGTGTTTATGTTTCTGTAGTGGCGTTTAGTAACATCTAAACATCCTAATGGAGAAGGCAGGTGTGTGTGTGTGTGTGTGTGTGTGTGTGTGTGTGTGTGTGAGATGGATGAGATCTATGTGTCTGCAACATTTTAGTGCTCCTTCTCAAATGAATGCATTTTTGGCCTCCACTCCCAGAAAACATCACCACAGTGTAGTTCAAAATCCATCTGTGTGTGTGTGTGTGTGTGTGTGTGTGTGTGTGTGTGTGTGTGTGTGTGTGTGTGTGTGTGTGTGTGTGTGTATGTGTGTGTTTGGTGGACAAAAATATGGCACGGTCTCTTCCCCAAAACAAGTGGGCAGATTGTGCAAATATGATGTTGGCTCGGACGTGGAAATTTTCTCCTCACTTGAAATGTTTTCTCTTCAGGGCTCAGACTGGGAGTGCGGCCAAGCTGCACAATTAGGCCACGCAGTTCTTCCCCATCTGGTGGGCTGACAGCCAGGTGACGAAGACCCCTACTCTGTGGCCCCTAACTTCAGCTGGGTCCCACTTTCCACAGGCATTTGGACCTTCTCCTCAAGAAAAAAGGTCTCTTAGCAGCTGTAGGAGAAAGGGTCTGATCCCAGGCGTGAAAAGCACAGCAGCACAGGCTGGAGCAGATCTACAGCAGGAAGTGGGGCAGTGGAGCACTAATGAAAAGGCTGGTTTCGTCATAAGGGCAGAAGTCTTTAGCATTCCTTAAGAAGACACTGTTTATGAATTGGATGAAATCAAATACTGACTGTGGAAATCACTTCTTGGAATATGTTGATGTTTAAAAAATTATGTTTTATATAAGAACCTGTGAAAAGACATTTGTCTGATCTGTGTATGTTTTTGACTATTCAATTTTTCTTTCAGTGTTAAAAAAACAACAACAAAAGATTTGTGCCCAAATAGGAACTGGATAAAGGTAAATCACATGTTATCTGATTTTACATCTGAGATTTTCAAAGAAAACAAATAATACTTGCTTTTTAATCAGCATGTCCTGTTTTGCGTTTCATTGGCAGAAGGCGTCCCAGAAGTGATCCAGCACAAGCTTCTGTTGGGAAAAGAGGAACCTGGTAAAACAGCAATTCGTCAGCCAACAAAATATGTCCTGTATATTCTGTTCTTTTATTTTTCAAATTCATTATTATGCTCTCCTCCATCATACTTTAAGAAAGAGTGAAAATGAATTCCTGACAAATCCCTATGATGGCACATCGTCCACATCAATGGACCAACAACCACTGTTTCATCATCGGATGTTTAATGAACTACATGAAGCACTTCATAAACAAAATTGGAATAACAGGTCATTTTATGATTTTATTTGCAAAATTTTTTTTTTCCATCTGCAGTAAAATGACCATTTTGGAGACACAAACAGGTTTCGTTCAGAGGGAAGCAAAGCAGTGTGTCGTCCCAGTGTGTTAATGCTCAAACCTCATCGTGTGTAAATCTTCCAGCTCGCTGTTGAGCTGAAAACACAGGGTCATATATCATAATGTAGTTAACGTCATTGCATAAGAACCGTGTTTGGGTGAGTTAAGTCAATTATACATGACTGATTCACACGAGCCCCTCCTAAGAGAAGTACTGTAATCAGTTTGTGACCGAAGGCTGAAGTAATAACGACTGGAGCCATTTGTGATACATGGTCAGAATGTCTGCCATTTCAGATAAGCTCAGCAGAAACAGATGTTCCAGGCCTGCCCCAGTACTTCAACATGTAACATCCTAGCCAGGCTGGGGAAGAGCGCTCTATGCAGAGTGCAAACACGCAGGCCAAAGACCCTGGACCCCCTCTAGAAGATTGATTTTGATAATGGAACATCATTTTGAGGAATGGTGAAAGGAAAGTCTGGGATTGTCTTGGGAATCCTGTAAATGCCTTCTTGGCTGTTTGTAGGATACATTTCAGAGATGTTCCACCACTCCTTTCTTCTCACAGCCAAAAGCTGCTCCATTATCTCCTTATGATCTCACCACAGTACTGACATACAGGGTGAGGGAGCAGGAAGCCTCACAAATCTTTCAAGACTCTTTCAAGTAAAAGATTTGGTAGCAAGTAATGCAGTGACAAAGCATGCAAAGGACCACAGACTGCTTAGGAGTTGTTGCTTTTTAGGTCCATCTAGTGGCAAACATCTGTAGATACAGTCTTTCTCTCTGTCTTAAACTGATATGTTTGAATGAGTTTCATAAATAATATGAACAGATGCTGTGGTTCATGTTTCCTGTGGTACAACCATGATTTCGAGTGTGGGCCTGGGCCTGGCCATGAAGCACTCTCTAGTGGTCCTCAGGCTCATCCTCAGAGTGAGGCAGTAGCCCATAGTGGGCTGGAAATACCACTTTAAATCATAATCGTTAAGTTTAAGTCAAAGAAATTATTAAGTATTAATGAAAATTGAAAGACCAATCAGATCTGATATACAGAGACAGCTAAAGATCTAAAGATGTGCACGTTTTTTTTATTATACATGTCTGATGTTAGTAACACATCTTTACTGCTCATGTTTGTAAGCCATTTTTAGGCCCAAATTCTCACATTTCCATTGTTTGAGAAATAAAAGGCCAAAACAAATTTATGTTAAAAATTGAGTTTTGTTTTCTTGTGGGCCGTTTTGCTTTCTAGTTACAAACAGATGGACCATGAAGTGATAAAAGCACCCTAATATGCCTACAGAGTGATGCATAGTAATAGCTGAGATGCCAAAATATCCAGCCTATACTGAGACAGAACACCATTAGATTTTTGTCCAGACAGGAGAAGGAAAGTCAACACAAATGTATCTAATATGATTAAATTTTTGCTCTTTCTGTTTAATATAATAAACATTTTTTCCCTGTAAACTTTTTCCTGTAAATCTACAGTTTATGGTACAAATCAATACAGGCTTATCAGATGAGCGCTTAGTTAATATATTCTTACAGAATGGACTAAATAAACATACCTTAAAGGTTTCCAAGGTATAAACATTGTAAATGTACTCCTGTACTCTGAGCAGCTCAGTGGTCTACAGCTCTAACACCATGCAGGTTTGAAAACTGGATCCCAGTCCCAGAGAGCAAATGCCTTGACGAATGAGAGCTGTTACTGTGTGGCACGATAGGGACCTACACAGCAGTAACAGGTTGTTGAAACAGATTTTCATTCACTTTTACACCTACAATTTTAAAAATAAAGGTGCTAAAGGTGCTATAGACCTGAGGTCTTCTGTCTGGGTCTTGAATCCAGCTCCCAGTCCTGGACTTTAATACAAGAAATAAGATAAGATAATCCTTTATTTGTCTAGCAGTGAAGAAATTCACTATATTGGCCAAGCAATGGTAGGTTTTCTTAGTTTGATGTACTTTTATTTAAAAATATATATATTTATAGGAGACAATCACATAAATATTTGTGTATTTAACTATTTGTATATTTAATTTACTAAATTTACTTTACATTTTGTTGTGTTTTTCTTTTTCTTATAAGAACTTAAACACTTTACTTCACTTTCAAAATATCCTGTTGAAAATGGATCAACCAGCATGTTTTTGAGCTGAAAATGCAAGAATTGTAATTATTTGTTATGATTAGACTGACAAGAACATTTATAAAAATATGTTCTTGACTTGATTCAAGGTCTTAACAACTTGAGCACCCTGTATTATTTTTTAAGTATGCATGTATCTGTATTATCCCTGCACAGGACTTTTATTCTGAAATTTGAACACTGTGTGAGCAAAGAAAGAGAGGAAACAGTGCCTCCCTTCTTGTTTTCCTCAATAACCCAATATTTGGGCCAGTGATGTCATCAGCCCCACCCCCTCCTTATGATCAGTCAGAGTCCATCTGCAGGTGGAGCATGTAGACGTGTACAGAGCAGTAAACATGCACTGGAAGCTCCTTTGACATTTAAACTGGGATTTAATTCAGTTGAGAATCGAGAGTGAATTTTAGCTGTTGTTTGTTTTGAAGTGTATATCATGCCTGTAGGTTACTCTGATCCTGAGATATGTAGCCTAGTAAACAACATGCAGCTGCCCACAGAGAGCAGATCTCTGGTTGAAAAAGTTAAATTGTCTCTTACTTTTCAGTGACAACAAAATTCAGGACTGGATTTAAGGTCTAGATATAAAGACCGGGATCATTGAAGAATCTTATGGACTTTTGAGTCCATAAATAACCTTTTTGGGCATATCGCTGTAATCCCACAGGTTGCTTTTACCCAAACAAAGGAATTCTGTTTTGCAAAATGATATTTCCCTAATTTTACTCAACTATTTTGGGGTGGATACTAAAAAGTGAAATTCCCAAAAGCCTTGTGAAACTCCATCAAACTTGGACCAAATCTTACTAATGAAGAACCCTCTGAGAAGGAACATGTGTCGCTTCTCCACAGCATTCCAAATCATTCATCCATCCCTCCTCTATGTAAGGCAAAGGCGGCGATATCTCATGCCTTTCTCCTGGATTTTATTTGTTTCATAAGATGTCAGAAACACGCTGATCACATGCTGCAGCACATTCTCCTGTAATGAACTCCTGTACTGAGAATCAATTCAAATAACAGCTCTTTATCTGCTGCTCCATCTTCCACACGTCTTTGATCCTGACCTGGTTTATGGTACATTCGGCCCACACGGACACAATAGTTTCAGTTTTGTGTGACTTTCATTACCATAACACAGATATCACAGCTTTATCAGCTTGTCTGAGGCAGCAGAAGGAAAATGCAGGCATGATAAATCAGCTGTGGGCTGCTTTTGTGCAATCGCCTCCCACGCTGCCGCAAGACCACGGACGCTTTGTGGCCTTAAAGAGCGGAGTGGAAGTATCACAGCGAGTAAACTGGGTTCTGTGGGTTTGTGGGAGGACACTTTTGGCCTTTGTGACAGTAATATGCAGATTTACAGCCCACTGAAACAGATATTCCAGACCTTGAATCTCGAATTACAAACACATCATCATATCTTTACTTTCAGGATTATTTGTGTCCTTTAACAGAGCCCCACTGGTGAAATAGTCATGGGCTATTTCTGAAACTGGAAATACCAAGCTGACCCAGTGTCTGAATCAAATAAACAATGCGTCCTGATGTTACTCAATAAAGCATTGGAATGACATTGACTGCTTATTGCTGCATTTGGTTTTCACTCAGACATCGGACGGCATCCTAATGTTACTCTTTAAAGGACGGGAACAATGTCTGCTCAGCCTTGTGACTGCAAAGCTGCTGGGTTGATTCCCTGAACTGGCAGGATAACTTTCCTGTTACTCCCTGGGTGATGTAAATAGGGCTGTGGGCATGTGTGCTCATTGCCCGCTAGGTGCACGCGCGGGTGCGTGTGTGTGTTTCACTGCATGGGTGGGTTAAAGGCAGAGAACAAATTCCCCTGTTTGTAAGCACAGTCAACCTCCAACATGGATGCTGCCTGTTCAGTTTTCACTCGGGCTGGATGATTGTACATTGTGTAAATATAAGTATACAATGTTACATATGATTTAGGTTTTTTTTTTTAACTGGAATCTCTTCAATAACTTTGAGTTTCATTATTCAATTAGGCTAAAGTAAATACAGTAAGTAGGTACACACACACACACAAACACACACACACACACACACACACACACACACACAAACACACACACACACACACACACACACACACTACTTTCAATATTTTCAAATAAAGAAAAATGTTTCAAATCAATTTTTTGTTTGTTTGTTTGTTTTACTTTTTAATGCACCGTATAACATTATTTTATTATTTAAATAACACAGACCAGAGCTGGGTGATAAAAAAAAAATCTGGCGACATACAATATGATATGAAAACCATAACAAATTATAATGTTAAAGTAAATGATCTGTAACACCAAAAACATTTCCACACAAACAACCCATGCATGATTCAACGTCCATAAATGATAACCTGTGTAGCAGGTGTGATATCACAAATATGGCCAGTTTTGTGTCTCAGAAAAAGTAGGATTGAATATATATGGATATTTATGGACAAAAACATTTGGGTGCTCTCTTTTTACAGGGTGAAGATGAGGTTAGGGTGGTGGTCCAGATCAAATGTGCAGATCTGAAATGGTTGAATGTAAATGTTCAAAAGCAGTAATTTAATACTAATGCAAATGATCCAGTGTTTTATGATCTGTGTCAGTTTTATACTGTATAAACCGTGACAATTTCACATTTTTCACATGTAGAAATATTCGTGTTTGTACTGAGAAATTCGGTTTTGGTTTTAGTACCTGGTACTAGTTTGAACAGAAAATCAGTGTCATGTCATCTCCCTAATGCCTTAAACCAGGGGTGGCAAATTCATTTGAGGTAACAGGCCATGTTCAGAGGCGCCTGACTGATTTTTATTGGAAAGCCAGACAGTGTCCACTTCTCTTGAAACGAAGCATGAATTTCCTAGATTACACACGTTCTTAGATTACGCAAGACATTATAAATGTCCTTTATGCAGTTTAGCTAAAGTGAACAAATGAAACAGCGGCTGATTGAAAAGGGAAATGACCTACTAAAGAGCTACGCTCAGGAGCTACCTTTGGTAATTAACATTTCTGAAGGACATCGGGTTTAAAAGTGGTGAAGTAAGCAGTAAAAATGGTGTGAAACACTCTTGTCTGAGTAAATTCCACACAGTGAGGAATACAGAAGGAAGGTCATGCGGGGCTGTGGAATGATTTTCTCTTTCACAGCTTTCACAGGCAGAGGTGGCAAGTAATTAAGTACAAGTACTTTACTTGAGTATTTCTGTGACTAATGTTTTATTTCAACTTCCTACATTTCAAAAGACAAATCTGTACTTTTTACTACACTTTCCGAACACTCTTTAACTCTTAGAACTCAAGATTGCACCGTACTTCGCAGACAGTTACACTCCATTTCCTAGGCTGTATATCAGGATCAGCGTGACCTACAGACATCATACACATATCATAACAAACTACACGTCCTGTCCATCAGACCGTCATAGTGTGATGAATTATTAGTGAGTTACACTCATTTCTATCAGAATTAAATGTTTACTGCTCTGTTCAGGTGTGCATGCTGAGAGAGGGGGTGGGGCTACTGACAGGTACTTGGTTACAGAGGAAGGGGCTGTTTCTCTTTCTTTGCTCACAAATTTCAGAATAAAAGTCCTGATAACGGACAATACTGATAAATACATAACATTTATTCAGGTTATCTTACTATTTTATTTGGATTACTGTCAAATACTTTGAACAACCTATTATTATACATATTCTTGTCAATCTAATCCATATTCATCTCAAAAACACTAGTTTTTTTAGTAGGTCCAACTAATGTTTTTATCAAGCCTTGGTCTGATTCATACACATATTTAAATTCTCATATTTTTTACATCTCAAATGAACACAAATTGGAGTAACTGAGTAGATAGCTTTAATGCCAATGCAGTAGCTGCGTTCCAAATCCTATTCTGCAGCACAGATAGTCTGTGTCCTTGGTAGGACTGTCCTATGAAGACTCCTTCTCAGTAGCCTATTGGTCACACAAAGGGATCAATGTGAAAACAGTCTGACAAAGCTTTGTGGCGACATCACCAGTAAGGTTCCATCTCTTGCATTTGTGAGGGGATTCAAATTCAATACATTAATTTAAGTATGTGAAAAATTAACATTTTCAAACAAACTCGGAGAAATGTGGTCTACGTCAACGCCTGGATGCAACTATTTTGCAATCATGTGACCTTATAAACATTCTGATGCTAAACCCAACGCTCATCTTGTGACTTTATTGACTTAACTGACACCATGTGATTGTTTTGGGAAAACAGGGGCTGTGTCTGAAACATAAGAACTGCTACCTGCCTATACAGTCTTCTTTAAAGCAAGCAAAGTCTAAATCGAAGGTTTGCAATCTAACCTTCAGTGCTATTGATACTTTGGCAACATCTGGATGTTTTATGGCCTTTGGGATTAGGTTACAGAGACGTTCATCATTAAACTGAGACATGAAAGGCAGCACAGAATCAAGTCATTAAGGTGTTTCCAGTTTAACACTGTTTAAGTTCCCTATAGAATGGAATGCAGATCATGTGAGAAACCTGTGTTGCTTGAGTGGAACATACTATAACCAAAGCAGGGGATGCGTCTGACTACTGCTGGAATCCCACTGTAAAATTGCTATTTTATTGTATGAGTTACGAACACTATTGGTTACATAACGACATGCATCATCTATCACCACATCCCTTGGTTTTCCTCCTAGATTGAGTCCATTCACTATACTTCCTGCCCCTGCAACCCCACTCCCCAAGACGTCATTCCACAGGCCTTGTGTTGGCTATTTAAGCAGCTCGGCAGACGGTGTATGCTTTGTATTGTAGCAGTCGCATCTCAGGGTAAAATGGCCAGTGAACACAATGTGGTCTAAAGTAGTTAGTGTTTTTACCCTGCTTTTACTTACCTACATGTGTTTTGGTGCACATATTATCACATATCTTGCTTTCATAACAAGCCTCTTGCTGTTGGCCCAGGGACGGATCCAGAAGGAAATGGCCTTGTCTAAAGGATTTGGGAGGGCTGTGTTAGTAACAGGCTGTGACAGTGGATTTGGCCATCAACTTGCCAAGAGTCTGGACAGCATGGGGTTTGTAGTGTTTGCAGGGTGTCTGTGCTCTGGTGGCTATGGAGCTCAAACTCTGGTCAAGGAGGGATCCAAGCGTTTAAAGCTGCTCCAGCTGGACGTAACCCGGGATGAAGACGTGAGGCTGGCTAAGGCCTTTGTGGAAGCGAACCTGCCTGCGAAAGGTACTTCACACCAAGAACACACTAAACTGAATCTTAACAGTTCTTACTTTTCTTATGTGTTTGCTTCATTTGTTCGTCTACATGTTGGAATGTGTTTGTTTTGGGGAATGTTTGAGATTAGATGCTTGATTTTGTATTTTTTTGATGTCCTGAACATTTGACCTTCTGTTCCAGGCCTGTGGGCAGTGGTAAACAATGCTGGTATCAGTGACTGGGGAGAGACTGAGTGGAATTCCATTGAAGACTACAAGAAGATTACTGATGTCAATTTATTTGGGGCAATCCGGGTTTCTATTGCATTTCTGCCTCTTGTTCGAGCAGCCAAAGGTTAGTGAGAGAAACTTAAGCATGTGTTGCTGTCTCCAATGTTGTAACTTTACAAGAAGAGGAAATAAAACTGTCTGTGAATGTTCTGTATACAATGTTCTGGGTGACATAAATTAGTTTTGTTGATTTAAGTGACTAAAACGTGAAATGACTACATTTCTATTGAATTTATATTTGGTCATGTGACCCATTTTACAGCATAATGGGACCCATCATTGGTCCAAACCAAGTTCCTCAATTTTAGCCACTTGGGAGTAACTCCTAGTCCTCCTCCTTTCCTTAGTCAATCGATATGAGTAAATTGGGAATTCTTTTGGACTTCCGTAGAATTTTCTCCAATTGACTGGTAAAGAGAGAAAATTTGAACAAGACCTGTGAACAAGTGGTGGATATTTGATGACGTGACGCTACATGTGCCATGCATGCCCACCCAAATATACAACCCCATATACAAAAAATCCTAAAGGTCTGTGGCACGTTTTATTCAACCTAATATGTTAAGTTCAGCAGATTACAGAAATTGTCCTCAAATTTGCGGAAAATGTCACATTTAAGTTTCATTCCAGTAGATTTTTTCAATACCTTTCGCTCACCATCAAAGCAAGTGTGTCCAAATGGTTGATCTTCTGGACCGTGATATGTAATAAAATTTAGGTTCATACCTCTTGCTCTTCATTTTCATTTCAATCAACCTTTATCGTCTTTTTCAGGGCGTATGGTTTTTGTGTCGAGTATTTTTGCCTTTTTTAATTGTTTGAACATGGGAGCATACAGTGTATCCAAAAGAGGTCTGGAGGCCTTTGCTGACTGTCTGAGGGTTGAGCTGGCCAGCTTTGATGTAAAGGTAAGTTTAATGCACCTCACAGATGCTCCCCTTTACTGCGTTTATTTGTGTACTGTGTTTGATTGAGTGCTGCCTGTCTGCGTTTCCAGGTCAGCATCATTCAGCCTGGAAACTTTGGCCCAGCCACAAACATCCGAAGTAAGAAGACAACCCAAGACATCTGGGATAAATTGGATAATGAAAGCAAAGTGACTTTCAGCAGACGCTACATTGAGGTTGCAAACGAATATTTCCAGTCATTATGCAATGCAGGCTTTAATGACAGCCGTGTGGTCATTGATGCTATGGTTCATGCTATTACTGCCCCCAAGCCCAAAACACATTACTTGCTGGTCTCCTCAATGGAGAAGATCTTTTTCTTGGTCTTTCCTCTTTTGCCAACATTCATCAAAGATGCAGTATTTTCTCTTGCCCCGATTTACCACAAACGCAAAGAGATGCTCACACCACCAAAACAGTCGAAACCATTCACATACTTAAATAGTTCTTTGCCTGGTTAAATGGTTCTTTGGATCCTTTGTAGATGGTTCTATATAACACCAATGAATGTTTTTTGCTTAAAGTGCACTGCTCAATTAATATGTACATCTTGATTCACATTTGTCACTGATTGAACATTATTATTATTATTATTATTATTATTATTATTATTATTATTATTATTATTATTATAAAGCTTCATTTGGTAACAGATGTAGAAATTTAATCATTTAGAAATTTGGAAATAGTTTATTACTGGCGCTCTGGCAGTTGCACGGCTAAGTTATGATATTTACATAGAAAGAAATGAATAGGTCACATCAGTGTACGAGCAGTTATGCAAAAGTTTGGGTATTAGTCAGATTATATTGCACTGTATGGACAAAAGTATTGCGATGTCTGCTCATTCAATGTTTCAACTTCTGTTTTCAAGAGTATTAAAGCATTTATTCTGCATTTGTTGGTGTAACGGTCCAGGGAAGACTTTCTACTAGATGTTGGAACATTGTTGTGAGGATTTGATTGCATTCAGCATCTAGTATTAGGCAAGTCAGGATATTTGATGCCCCACCTCGTCCCAAAAGTACTGGATGGAGAGAACACTGCTCCATAGCTCAATGCTGGGGGTTGTTGTACTGCTCTAGCCCATGCCAGGCATGAGGCATGGCGCCAATATGTTCAGATTTATCTGTTCCAAAGAGTCCTATTCTATTGGTAGTACTTCTCTACAGGGACTAGACAAGCTGTGTGTGCATTTGTACATCTGTGTCAGGCATAAATAAGTTTAAACATGTTTGTAATGGAGATGTGAGTGTAAACTTTCTTTTGATGTAGAGGTTCTTCTCATGTATACTTTCTTTCTTACATTTTCTTTTTTTCCCCCAAAAGAAAAAGCTCTTTTACAGAGAACACACTTTAGTGCATGAAAGTGTTTGTACATGTAAATTATTCTATTAAAACAATTTATTACTCAAACATCTGATAGTTGTTTTTGATCAGTCAGAATGTCCTGATGAATAGACCTGATGAATTTGAGAGACACATATTTTATTGGACAGCGTCAAAACGAATGATAGCTTCATCCTTTTCCAGATCTCATGGAGAAACTGAGGAACTGTATGTGTGAATGCAAACATCCAGATCAGTCGAACTGGTTACCCAAACTTGACTATAGTTCCTATTACAAAGTCTGGTAATGGTACATGGTCTCCCCCAGTAATGAAACTGGTGACAACCCAACACACTAAAGCGATGGGTTGTTTGTATATAAAGTAATAAAATAAAATCTCTATTAAGAGAGTAAAGAATTAGTGATAAAAGGTTACTTTTGCCCTCAAAACTCAGCACTATTTGTTATGAAGTCGGTTACATAAAAGTTATGCAGTGGCATGATGGTTAGCACCTTCCCCCTCCCATTACTGAGGTCTTGGGTTCAAGGCCCTATCTGGGTCAAGTCTCCATGTTCTCCATGAGGCCTTTTCCAAAGAACTCTTCTTGAGCTGTTTCAGTTCAGGCTTATAAGAACCTTGGTGTTTTCTAGCGAACTGTCCTGCATTTACACCAGTTTTACTAGAATATGTCATCAACTGAGGGGCTGCACCATGTCAGCAAACATAAGTGAGAAGATGGTGGTGCGTATAGACTACTTACGAACGTTGGTGCTGTTACAGGTCAGCATCATTCAGCCTGGAAACTTTGGCCCAGTCACAAACCTCTGAAGTAAGAAGACAGCCCAAGACATCTGGGATAAATTGGATAATGAAAGCAAAGTGACTTTCAGCAGACGCTACACTGAGGTTGTAAATGAATATTTCCAGTCATTATGCAATGCAGGCTTTAATGACAGCCGTGTGGTCATTGATGCTATGGTTCATGCTCTTACTGCCTCCAAGCCCAAAACACATTACTTGCTGGTCTCCTTTTGTTCTCCACTTGGTTTTCTCCAAAAATCAAACATGGATTCGTAAATGTAGAAGACCAAACCGTACGAGACGAATGGTATGTCATTGCTCCTTGCTCCTGTACATCTAGACACATCTACAGTGGTTCGAGCTGAAAAACCTAATCTATGGTTCTCGCTGCAAATGAACTTTTCCGATTCTGGAACATATTTCTGTTGATGGAAATGCACCAAAATTCCTCCAAAATTCCAAAAACATGCAAATCAAGGGAATGAGTGTGTATGTGACATGTCCTATGAATTTCACCAGGTTTACCTGGTTTTGTTGTCTGTCTATCCCCTTCTTATTTGATAGTATCAGGCACATGGCTTTAACTAGGATAACATTCACTCAAAGTAAACATTTTACAACAAGGCTACTTTATGACTCATCAGTTCTGGATCCATAACCTAGGGGTTTGTTATTGTGATGTGTGATGTCATTCCTATTGGGATATTAAACATTTTCCCATCTATCTTCATCTGCGGTTGGTGTAATTTACTGCACAATATCTCTTTGTCATTGTTGCTCTCTAGCAGGAAGGACACTACTTTCTGTTGCTTTCTGCCCCTTGTTTGCATGCATGTCACAGAGAGGTTCATCTTATATTGCTGGATGTCTGCAGCATAGATGTCTACATTGTGTCATGTTAACACAATCTGATCAATCAGCACTCAATGAGATTTCAATTTCATGTTTCACTTGGAACTACAGGGAGTATAGATACTTAAAACATACCTGGATTTAGGCCATGTCTTGCCAAAACCCATCCATCCTCTGTACCAGTCAGTGCTCTGAGCGCAAGGGCAGGAAACAACCCTAGACAGGGAACTAGCGCACACACTAAGGGCCACTATTAGAGTCACCAATTCACTGACCATGCATGTCTTTGGACTGCAGGGGAAACCCACGCAAACACAGGGAGAACATGTTGACTCCACACAGAAACTTCACAGGTCACCCCACCCATCGTCCTTGCTGCGAGGCAACAGCAATACCCACCACACCACATTTCCTGTAGTCAGAATATGTCTGACACAGATAAACTTCAGCTGTACTCTACATGTGTGAACGGGCATCTCCAGGTGCTGTCCTAATTTGCCAGACATTTTTCAGAACTAAAGATAATATTTATTAGTCTTAAAACCAATCAGTCCTAACATTGTCCTTGTTTCTACACTCATTGTCCATTCTGTCAGCTCCTCTTACCATACAGGAGCACTTTAATCCATAGTTCATCTGTTTCTCTGCATACATTTTTGGGCTTCTATCATACTGGTCTTCAATGGTCAGGATCCTGCAGGACCACAGAACAGCACTGCAGTGACTCTGACATGGTGGTGCTGTGTTTGTATGTATTGCTCGGGTATGAGTGGATCAGACACAGACACCGAGAACAGTGAGAAACATCCAGCCAACAGCGTCCTGTGAGCACTGATGAAGGACTAGAGGATGACCAACATAAACTGTGCAGAAACAGATGAGCTTCTGTCTCTGACTTTACATCTACAAGGTGGAGACACTACGCAGGAGTGTCTAATAAAGTGGACAGTGAGTGGACACAGTGTTTAAACTCACCACCACTGTGTCAGTCACTGCAGTGCTGAGAATGACCCACCACCCACATAATAGCTGCTCTGTGGTGGTCCTGAGGGGTCCTGATCATTGAAGATCAGGGAGAAAGGATAATAAAGTATGCTTAGAAACAGTTGAACTACCAAAGGTCAAACTGCAGAAGGAAATCTAATCATGGCCCCAGGTTTGCTGAATGGATTCTTCTCCTTTTCAGACAGCTGTGTCCAGGGTGGCTGTGTGGTGTAGACTGGCAGGAGTGATCGTGTCATGTGTATATCTTGTTACCCATTGTAACCCATGAATGATGTGTTTTTACGCTGAAATCCCGACAAAACAGGAAGAAGATCTGCTACAGTCAGTGTTAGTGTATTAAGGCCTCATGTGTTTTCATGTGAACTGATGTTTATGCATCAAAACTGGAAAAAAACAAATGCTTGATTTTATCTGAACTGTCACACTCGTGACCACTGATCTAGTACAAGGAAGCGTTTTCATGTTTTACATATCCAAATACCCTGGACAGATGTATTAATTATTGGCAGAGTGTTTGCCTATCATAGTAATTTATGTGTCCTAGACAGCAGTGTAGTATTTAGACTGATAGCTGCTTTGTGCAATAGAGTGTGGAACATTTTGGGGGCAGTTGGAGGCACAGCGAGGTGTGCTTTGCAGAAAAGTAGTCCATAGATATGGAGCACTGATATCAAAGAAAACCACAGATATTCGTTCTCTTGCTGCAGTTAGAACCTGGGTGCTACTTGGTAATTCCTGTTATCAACCCCAGATATAGACCTAAATGGTCTCAAAATGTCACAGCGGCATCTCTGAATCATCTTCTGTAAAACACCATTGTATTTTTTTTTTTTTTAGAAGTTGAGTGTAACTGTCTGTAAAACTTTAATCTGAAATGTTGTGGGTACGTGTGTATATTTTAGTTATAATATGATGTTCTAGAATATAAGGTTCTACATGCTGTAAGAATTTTTCTTCACGTTAGTGTTAACCAGCCACTATTTTACCATTATTAACATTTTGGCCATCATTTGTGTATGTGCAGAAATATTGGCTTTTTAGCAGTCAGATTGCACTTTTAAAAGGTCAGTCAGTGACTGAATGATCTGCTGCATTAGCACTATGATCCGAGGACCAAGGTTTGAATCTGGGGGTAATGCTGCCTGCCATGGGCAGTCTGAGAGAGAGCAACATTGGCCATGCTCTCTCTGGATGGGTAAATGGTGCTATCATCACATGTTGGCCTTTAAAAAAAAATAATAAACATTTTTTAAAGTTTTTACACTGAACCATTGAATTCTGCAGAATTAAAGAAAAGATCCAGCTTCCAGGAAAGGACTCAAAAGTTTGTTTTGATAAAGTTTGTAGATGGAGTTATTGAGATGTTGAGCAAAGTTTTTTTTCATCGTAAATTATAAATGAATCAATTAATAATAATAAATATGACATTAACTGAGAGTAACTGCCTTGTACACAAATGCTGAGTGTGTGCTCAGATGTAAAGTATGAGGTTAATGCAAATGCTGCTGGAATCAGGTGGCTCAGCTGCCTTTCCTTGTGTTAAACAGAAATTCTGTAACTTGTTTTTAAACTCTATTTACGGAACATGTGGACAAAATGCAAATGCTGTTTGAATAAATACACTGAAATCAACTGACTGGAGTTTAGTTTATTTAAAAAAACAGTATCCAGATTGTAAAAGTGATGCTGCAACAGTAATATAGCTACTGTACTATACAGTATGTATTAAAATGTATATATACACACAAAAACAATGTATCTTGATAAGCTGTGTGACCTGCTTTACTGATCCAAAATATAACAGCAAAATTGACAAAATATACTATACAGTTTCCCATCTCTACTCTTCAGGGAAGGTTTTCAAGTAGAACATTAGTGGAACATTAATGGAGTCAAGCACTGATGTTCTGATACCATTCCAGCTGGTCCCAAAGGTGCTGGATGGAGTTCATCTCTCCAGAGCAGAGGTTCTCAATCTTGGTCCTGGTGAGCTCAGCAAGGGAAAGTTGAAATTAGAGGAAATTCTAAAACCTGTGGTGCAGTGGTGTCCAGGACCAGGACTGAGATTGACCACTCCACAGAATGTAGTTCCACTGCCCTGCAGCCCAATGCTGAGGAGCTTTATACCACACTAGCCCCTGTACAGCACTGGACATGGTCACCTTTTGTGATGATGTCACAATACTTTTCTAAGGAGATGATGCTTTGAACTTTATAACGTAATAAAATACTTTGAACTATAAGGTTCTATCTGTGTTTGTAGAAGTTGTGAGATACTGAGCTTTAAAGATTTTACATTCCTGATGTGGAATAGGTTTTGGTCATACATAAAAATGACTCTTGGCACTCTAAACATACTCTAAATGAGCAATATCAAAATGCTATCAAATATGTTAATGAGATTTCTGGAAGAGGTTAAACATAGAACCTTCTAGCTCTAAAAATGACATTGAGTTTTATTCTTATGTATTTTTATATTTACATTTCTTCTCATTCTTCGTTTTAGGACAAACCTTTGTTTCTCATTAAAAAAAAACAAAAAAAACAAACAAACAAAAAAAACACTACAAATAGAAACATTTAATTTTGTACAAACTGCCTTGAAAAAAAACTCTAGTTAATTATAGTTATAGTTCCAAGGGGGCAAAACAGGCACATTTCAATGCAGAATTCACAAACAAATGTCTACAAATTGTTGGAAAGTACAGTAGTACATCAAATACAAAAATGTATGCCTTAAGCTGTAACAGGGAAAACAAAATATATCAAGAATCCCTGTCAAAGCAATCAAAGATTAATCTCCTTCAAACTGTGAATTTGCATTACAGAAATTGAACAGAATGGTTTCAGTTTGGTTCTGTACTGGTATGGAATAAACTACCTACTCGTGACAAATTCCAAGAGAAACCAGCACCTCAGAATCATCAGAATTTGGTGTTAAATCCAAACTAATGGCAGTTTATTGCTACAAATGTCATTCCCAGTTACTACTGGGATCAAGTTCATTGTACATCCTGTTTTTTAACATGCATTACATCAGTGGTTTTCAATCCTGGTCCTGGAATTCCACTGCAGGTACAGGGGTGTAACAGGACTCACCAGTTCATTAGTTACATCAAGTGTGTTGAAATTAGAAGACACCAGAGGGGAAACCAGGGGGCTGTGGTACTCAAGGCCCAGGATTAAGAATGACTGCATTACATTGTAAATGAAGAGGGATTGTCATGACTGGCTTCTGTGCTGGACTTGTACTGGACATGTGCTGGAATATAGAGTTCTGAAGTTTGCTGAGAGGAGCGTGCAGAGGAGAAGTACCTTTTCCCTATGCACCAAAGGTCTTCCACAATCTTGCAGAAATGATTCCTGAACTTCACGCCAATGAAGGCATAGAGGATGGGATTGACACAACAGTGGAGGTAGGCCACTATCTTGGTTACAGACAAAGCCAGGAGAATCTTCTGCTCTTCTGTGCAACTTCTTTCTCCAAAAAGGTTGACCGTGTGGATGAGGATCAGGACATTGTAGGGAAGGTGGCAGAGGATGAACACGATGACGACCGCCAGAACCACTCGGACTGCCTTGTGCCTCTGATAGTTCTGCGCACTGAGCAGGGTTAACACAATACTGAAGTAGCAGAAGCACATCACAAGCAAAGGCACAAAGAAGCCCACAGTGACCTGAGTGCTGGGCACCAAGACTTTCATCAGCCATGCTGTGTGACTTGACTTAAAGAAGAAGGCACATTCCACTTCTACCCTGCCTTCAAAGTCTTCCTCTTCATAACTTTCGTAATATAGGAATGTTGGAATGGACAGTGCAATGGTGAGTAGCCAAATGACTGAGCAGATGAGTCGGCTGTATATCTGGGCTTTTGTGCGAATTCCAATGGAACGCTTTGCTTTAACGATGCTCATGTAGCGGTCTCCGCTGATGCAAGCCAACAGGAGCATGCTGCTGTACAGGTTGATGCTGTAGATCCCTGTTAAGAGCTTACATGCCCAGGTGCCCATGCTCCAACTGTAGCGTTCATTGTATATGATCAGTGGCAGGGCAGTGACGAAGAGGAGATCCGCTAAGGCCACATTGACTAGGAAGATATCCGTCATGGTCTTGGCCTTTCTGTAGAATGCATAGGTGACCAGGACCAAAATATTGCCCAAGAGTCCAAGTGCACAAATGAAGGAGCAGAGCCAGACTTGTATTGTCATTAGTTGTTCAGGGTTCCCTCTCAAATTACATGGCTGTGGTTCATCATCAAATTCACTAAATGTGAAGTTAAAGTTGTCAGTGGTGTGAGTTGCAGTTGCAAATGTGTCGTAATCATCCATCTCTTGAAACAGCCTATAAAGAGAGAAGAGTGAATAAAAGTGAATGTGCATTTTTATGTCAAGCTGCAACAGATGCTTCTTTCTTGCTACAGTGCATCTGGAAAGTACTCACAGCGTTTCACTTTTTTGCACATTTTTTTTATGTTACAGCTTCATTCCAAAATGGATTCAATCAACTGTTTCCCTTAAAAACTCTACACACAATACCCCACAACGACAAAGTGAAAATTGCAAGTTTATTACAAACAAAACATGCAAATGTATTCACAGTCTTTGCTCAATGCTTTGTTGAAGCACATTTGGTAGCAATTACAGCCTCAAGTCTTTCTGAGTTTGATGCTACAAGCTTGGCACCTGTTTTTGGGAAGTTTCTCCCATTCTTCTTTGCAGAACCTCTCAAGCTCCATCAATTGGATGGGTTGTGTCAGTGTACAACCAATGTTTAGATATAATGATCCAAAATCAGGTTCAGGTCTGGGCTCTGGCTGGGCCACTCAAGTACATTCAAAGAGTGGTCCTGTGACTGTTGAAAGATGAACCTTTGTTGCAATCTGAGGTCCAGCGAGCTCTGGAGCAGGTTATCATCAAGGATGTCTCTGTACATCACTGCAGACATCTTTCCCTCAACCCTGAGTAGTAGAACAACATCCCCACAGCATGATGCTGCCACCACCATGCTTCACTGTAGGAATGGTATTGGCTAGGTGATGAGCAGTGCCTGCTTTCCTTCAGATATGATGTTTGGCATTTAGTCCAAAAAGTTGTTTTTTTGTTTATCATGGTCTGAGAGTCCTTTAGGTGCCTTTTGATGGGCTGTCATGTGTCTTTTACCTAGGAGTGTCTTCCATCTGGCCAATCTACCATACAGGGTTGATTGGTGGAGGGCTGCACAAATGGTTGTCCTTCTTTAAGGTTCTCTTCTCTTCTCATAGCAATGTTGGAGCTCTGTCAGAGTGACCATTGGGTTCTTGGTCACCTCCCTGTCTAAGGCCCTCCTATCTTGATCACTCAGTCTTATACATGATGCATAATGGATGCTGGGCAGCCAACTCTATGAAGAGTCCTGTTGGTTGCAAACAGACCTTCAATGCAGCAGATTTTTGTACCCTTTCCCAGATCTGTGTCTCAATACAATCCTGTCTTGGAGGTCTACAGACAATCCCTTAGACTTCATGGCTTGGTTAATGCTCTGACATGCAATGTCGACTATGGGACCTTATACAAACAGGCAGGTGTCTAATCAAACTGTAGAAACATCTGCAGGATGATCAGTGGAAACAAGATGCATCTGAGCTCCAAGGCTGTGAATACTTATGGACTTGTTATATTGGTTTTAATAAATATGCAAAGATCTCAAACAAACATTTCACACTTTGTCATCGTGGGGGATTGTGTAAAGAATATTGAGAGAAAAATGAATTGAATCCATTTTGGAATTACGTTGTAAGATAACCATATGGGCAAAAAGTCAAGTGCTGTTAAAGCTTTCCGGATGCACTGTACCTCTGAGGTTTTTCATCATGAGCACCATGATGTCGTGAAATATAGACATGATTCTACTGTGTTAATTACTGAATTAAGTGGAAACAGCTTGATTTGATTCACTAGACATGAAAAAAAGAATGCATTGTTCTCTTACTCAACAACTCTATTTCTAAGAAGAATACAGGACACGCACCCTTTCCCCAGAATGACATGGTTATTTGCATTGCTTTGGAACCATTTTTCAGATGACTGATAGCCAAAGGCACTGTGTTGTCTGAGGAGACACTACAATGTCTACAGTATATAGGTTAGGTTTTTGTCAAAAAATACAACTTAGTACAACATGGCCATTGGTAGTGCTGTTAATCCTGATAGTCCAGCTGATCACGTTGTGTCCAAATTGCATATTAATTACAAACACTGCATAGTTCTGAAGTATATTGCATGAAAAAGAAAAATTGTCAAAGTTTTCTGGAACAAGCCAAACGCAGATAGAACCTTCTAGCCCTAAAACATCCCCTTGGAATTATAAGGTTTTATCTGACAAAACATAAAAAGAAGCAACAAGTTTTCAAGATATTCAAACATTTTATGTAAAATTTACATTAAAAGATAAAATTAGTGCTGTAAAAAAGTATCAGGAAATGAAATGTAATGTTTTATATGCTATTTATATCACTTTTTATGACTTTTTTATGTGGCATCCCAATTGTTTACTAATTATAATAGTTATAGTTTTTAAGCATGTTGTATGTAAAATAGATAAAATTGTCAAAGTGGAAGCAAGATGAATCAACTAGTTAGGAGTGTCTGATAGAGTGGACGGTGAGAGAACACAGTGTTTAACACTCCAGCAGCACTGCTGTGTCTGATCCAACTTGTACCAACGCAAAACACTAACACACCACCACCATGTCAGTGTCACTGCAGTGCTGAAAATGACCACCACCCACATAATAGCTGCTCTGTGGAGGTCCTGTGGGGTCCTGATCATTGAAGATCAGGGTGAAAGGAGGAGAATAACGTCTGCAGAGAAACAGATGAACTACAGTCTGTAATTATAGAACTACAAAGTGTTCCTGTATCCGCAGTGGAGCTGAAACAAGGAGGTGGTCGTAATGTACAGGCTGATCAGTGTATATATGATAGATATGTTCTGAAAGCAACCCTTGATGCTGTTTGCTTCCTGAACTGCTGATGTCGTCAGATACACAGCCAATCTCTCATGTAAAAATGAAAGGACCTCTGTGCCTTAATTTCCTTGTCAGAGCTACTGTGCATGACAGTATGCTTGTCATCATGCTTATTCTGGAATTCGCGCTCTAACATTTTCTCAGACAACACAGAGAGTATTGAGAGCGAAGGTTGGTCTACAGAATGTACCAGACGACCGATTACCAAATTTGAAATGGCAACTTTACAGGAAAAGGAAAAACCCTCTGAACTTATGATGGGTATCAGTGTGAACAGCCAAGATTTACATAATAAAATAAAAAATGGAGATACAGGGTTTTTGTGTGACAGTTATGATCTACTAATTCAAGTAATCATTAAAAAGGCCTCCTATTGATCTGTGTAATCCTAATAAATAAATAATTGATTCTCTCATTTGAAAGGATTTCTTATGCATTTGAAAGCGTGAAAAATTTGAGGTTGATCTGCATGAGAACATGCCTCTGTATATGCACAGTGCCGTGAAGCAGAATGGCAGTCTTATTCACCAACATCGTTCTAAGCATTCTCTTTTATTTGTTCTTCAGGAAAAATCTGCGTCAGATGCGTGATGTGCTTTAAAACCGCAGAATTGTTCACAGCTATGCTCTTATAATGATGGATCCCATTTTGGAAGTCTGATGAATAACGTCCAGAAAGCTGTTTGGAGAGAAAATGTATGTTTTGTTCATTCTGGCACTGGTAAACAAACTCCTTTCAAAGTATTAGAAGCCTGCATGTCTTCCCAGATGACCCATGTGTTTGATCTGAACCAAGCCATTAAGCAGAGTCGGGCTGTAATTAGGATTTACTCATGAACTCATGCACTTACGTAATGTTTTGAAATGCTTTGTATGATCTTTTTTTTTTCTCACCATAAGCCCTCATCCTCAAGTTGTTGAAGGGCAAGTAAAAGGGATGTGAGAGTTTAAGATAGATTAGAGTAGAATTAGAACATTCATCTCACGTACCAGGAACAATTTGCACTGATATGGGTAATATTTATTGATCTACACATACACAAGTAGTGTCTCTCAGTATGCCAGATGTGACGGTACCAGCTTTACGCTGCCGGTGTGGTGGCCTGCTGCCCCGTCATTTCTTGGGTCTAATTCAGTGTGGGTGAAGATGATCATGCTCCAGGATGACAAAAGGAGATGGGCGAATGGGGTTAACTTGCTCTCTCTCTCTCTCTCTCTCTCTGGCTCTTTATTCATCCTGCACATAAATGTAAACAATCCCTTCAGGAGTCAGTACTCTGCAACCCTAGGGAGTCTCCCACATCACTCGCCAGCTCACCTGAAGCTACGGATTACACTACGTTTACATCTCAAATAATATATATATATATATATATATATATATATATATATATATATATATATATATATATATATATAGTTCTTTGGTGATATTACAGAACTTTACATATTTATACAATATTTTACAGAGGCAAGTTTCTTTTTTTCCCCTTTTTTTAGTAATTAACAAACAAAAACTTTAAATAATATGGACCACAGCACATAGATGTAAACAATCCCTTCAGGGGTCAGTACTCTGCAACCACAGGGAGTCTGAGTGTGAGAAATATAACATCCTCTATAAATACATGGAGGAATGACTAAAACAGAGGTGACGATCATTTCTTTCCATTAACTGAACACAGAAAGGTATATTTCTTCACTCACACACGGAACTCCACTACTACTCCCTGCTGCATCACCCGCCAGCGCACCTGAAGCTACGGATGGCGCGGAGGGCCAATATGCGGTTGCAGAGTAGATGCAGGGAGTTGTAGCCCAAAGTAAAATACATATATAAATGAACCTAAAACAAAACAATATCAACTAATTTAACTATAACACTTATGTCAGAATACACAAAAAATATGATTCTTATTAACTATATATATATAATTTTTAACGTCTTGAAATTGGAGTTGTGGAGGTTCCTAATGGGAGAGTGTTGGTAGTGCAGCCAGTAGCCTCACACACATTTAATCTGGAGATGCAATGGTCAAGGAATAGTATCTGTGTCTTCGAGGTATCTGAATAGTGCATCAGAGTGTATGTCCACAAAGGGATTCATTGGTGGACTCCACCAAGACAAAGCAGGACTCATCACTGCCATTCTGGTCCCCCTTCGATTTGTTCGGATAGGAGATTAAATCCAAGGTCCATCATCCCCCCCACCCACCTTCCAACACCCCTGTTGACTGCATTAGAACTTTGGAAACTTGTAAAAGGTGAAAGATCCCAAATACAATCAAAAAACGTTCTTTGGAGAATTGCTATGCAAGAATCACTTTTGGTTCCCAAGAAGAACTGTTCAGCAACAGATGCTCCTGGCATCAGTCCAAAACATTTGAAGCCCCTTGAGTTTTAAGAGTGTTCACCACTCAAAAAGAAGACCCATGTACTTGCGAGCTCTTACTGTCTCCTACCACTCTGTTTCTCTGTGAGCCTCATTAAAATCAGATAAACTTGATGTTCTCAAGTTGCTTGGCTCAAAGAATAAGTGGACTGTACCTGAGCTTGGACGTTCCTTTCTTCTGTAAAGGTAAGAAACAGCAGAGTGTTCTTGTTCCAACTAGTAGTTCAGTTTGGATGCCTGGGCTATGACTGCTGTGAAAGAGATGCTCCAGTGATGAGGTAGTACCTGCTGACAGCCTTTGAGGTTGCTCCTGCAGCACTGTTGTCGAGGCTTGTTGTCCTTTCAAAAACTTCCTTCGTGTGCTCACAATACATGTATAGTTAACAGGAGCCACCCACAAGATACCCACCTGCAGAGAGCTCTGATCCCACAGTAGATACACTTTAGCTGTGCTTTTGTTCAACAGGGCCCATACTTTTCAATAGAGTTTTTCACGTTTCAGTAAAATGTCAGTATGCTGTTTACTCGTCTGTAAAGTGTGCTGATGAACAAAAGGAGTGGAAACCTTCCATTTACCATCTCATGGTAGAATTTTACAGATGTTCATGTTCACCTTATTAAGGTTATTAAGGGTATTAAAAAGAGTTTATCATGCTTTTTTTTTTTATCTCAACTGCCTATGGAAGGCTGTCTACTAAATTATGTAGCATTGCTGTAAGGATTTGATTGAATTCAGCACCAAGACCATTAGTGACGTTAGTATGTTGGATGATGAACACCCCATCTCATCCCCAACTCATCGCAAACGTACTGGATAGAGCTCCATCGTTCATTCCTAAGAACTCTGCTCACTGCTGGGCAGCTTCATACCCCTCTAGCACATGTCTGGCATTACATGCTGCCAATAAGTTCATGTTTATCCGCTCCAGAGAGTCCTATTCTATTGGCGGTGCTTCTGTACATTTGCACATCTTTGTCAGTAATGGGTGCTGCTTAAAATGGCTGAATGTATTCGTAAGAAGGGGTGTCCATAAAGATTTGTATATACAGAATCATATTCATTTAGTTTCGTTTTCTAAATCAGTGAATAAATAAGTGAACTCCACAGTTAAATGTAATAATGTGCTGCTGATTTTCCTGCTCATTTTATAAAATTAACATAGCAATAAAATAGGACCAAGTTAGTGTTCTATTACTTTTGCAGACACTTTAAGGTTAGTTTTGTCATATGTGAACTTTTTAAATCATGAAATTCGAAAGTATAAACATCTATTTTTTTAAGCAGGAAATTGAAGACAAAGGGGAAAATGGAATAGAATGTAACTTTGGGGCAGCTGTGGCCTGGTGTTTAGGGAACCAGCCTTATGACTGGAAAGGTTGCTGGTTTGATTGCCTGAACTGGCAGGGCATAACTGAAGTGCCCTATGAGCGCCTTAACCTTTACTTTTTACAGCACTAGTGCCCCCCTGTGGTAAATATTTATTCTCTACAAAGCTGTACATCTTAAAAACATTTCTATCTCCTGTTTCAAACATTACTTTAATAACAAGCACTGAACAATGAAAATAACAATTTAATTTAGATGTAGATCACTTTTCATTAAAGCACAATGAAAGTGTTCTTATTCTTAAAGATAAAGGATTCTAATTTATTCATTTATAATTAGACAGACAGGTGAAGAGGGGAGATGACGGGAGGAGAAGAGAAGAGGAGAGAAGAGAAGAGAAGAGAAGAGAAGAGAAGAGAAGAGAAGAGAAGAGAAGAGAAGAGGAGAGAAGAGAAGAGAGGAGGAAAGGAGGGGAGAGGAGTGGAGAGAAGAGGACAGAAGAGAAGGGAAGAGAAGAGAAGAGAAGAGGAGAGAAGAGGAGAGGAAAGGAGGGGAGAGAAGAGGACAGACGAGGAGAGGAGAGAAGAGAGGGGAGAGGAAGGGAAGAGGAGTGGAGAGAAAAGAAGAGGCTTGTCTGTGTTATCTTTGTCCTGTTCACTCCTCCCTCTCTCTCTCTCTCTCTCTCTCTCTCTCTCTCTCTCTCTCTCTCTGTGAGGACATTCTTCATCAACAGAATAAACGGAATCTCCCTGCAGACAGAAATGAAAAGGAGACGGAGGTCGGTTCTGCTCTGCGTCGACTACTAAACTACAACACCCACAATGCACTGCGTTTTCAACCATTAGCCCCTACATTTCCAACATTTCTAAGTGTTTAGGGAGCAAGGGAACGAGTGCATCCTTTAGAGCAGGAAATGACTGGCGCGCTGATTCCAAGGCGTGTGATTGGATGAGGGTCCGAAGGCATGTAATGTCCTGATTGGAGCATTCGTGGGCGGGTTGTATTCTGGACCAATCAGAGCCAGACACGGTGTGTGTTCGTTTGTGTGTGTGTGTGTGTGTTAGAGAAAGAGAGAGCGAGAGAGAGCTGGTGGAGGTTTTGGGTCAGTCTGGCAGAGATGGGGTTATTATACGGTATGTATTTGTAATTTACCTCCAGATGCTGATGTTTACAGATGTGTTAAAGGTGGCAGATGCAGCACTGAGTTAGTGCTGGTTGTGTCCTGTTGAAACCTCAGACATTAGTTGTTGGGTGAAGGGTGTGGAGGCATGTGAGTGTAAGAGGGCTTTAAAAGTCATTCAAGACTCTTTACAAGTGAATCAACTGCCCACCTGGTATTTGTTTATTTGTTTGTTTTGACAGCAAGGCTTTCAAAGGTTACATCTCCCATGGAAATATGAAAACCCAGCTTTTCTCTCTGAGATGTGGAAAGAGCTGCCTGGAGAGGACCAGGGACCACCTGTGGGTCACTCTGTGGTGGTCCACAGGCCCATCCTCAGGGAGACAGAAGTCTCTAGTGGGACAGCTATTCCACATTAAGTCATAAAAGTCTGGATAGAAATTAGTTCTTTGCATCATGAAAGGGTTCTTCAGGTGGAGAATGTGCTGGAGAGCACAGCTTCTCAACCTGATGACCAGGGCTGTGGGTCACTCTCCGGTGGTCCACAGGCCCATATGGACACGATTCCATAGTATCAAAAACTGCCATCAGTCAGTCCAAGAATTGAGATCCATCATGTTCATATGATGACCATTATATTTAATTAATAGAAATGCAGGAATAACAAGTTAAGAAGTAACTGATCACTTTAATGATCATTTTTGTTCTGGTTCTAAACTGGTGCTGTGGATCACATGACTGTGCGTGTTCATGTCTGTGTGCTTTATGTCAATACCTTTATCTCTGCACAGGTGTTCTGGCGTCAGCTCTCTTCCTTACAGTCCGTGGATTCTACACAGCAGGTGATGATGTCATAGAGCTCAATCCCTCCAACTTCAACAAGCAGGTTCTGCAGAGTGACAGTCTGTGGCTCATCGAGT
This sequence comes from Acestrorhynchus altus, assembly GCA_034509495.1. Classification (NCBI taxonomy): domain Eukaryota; kingdom Metazoa; phylum Chordata; class Actinopteri; order Characiformes; family Acestrorhynchidae; genus Acestrorhynchus; species Acestrorhynchus altus. The sequence continues at coordinate 5,318,077 of CM067513.1, forward strand.
TCTATGCACCCTGGTGAGTTTGGACACATGCACAGCATTTCACCAGAAAACATCAAATATTAAACTTATTTGAGGTTGTAAACCATCTGTAGTGTGTTGGTTTATTGTCTAGTAAACATTACTTATCCCCACAAAACTGTAGATGTGGAGCTTAAGAGGTTCTTACTTTCAGTGGGTTGCTGTGGTGTTACCAGGTGGTTACTAAGCAGCATGATTGAATAGTTGTTCCCTCTTCCAGGCGGTTGCTAGGATGTTAATACATGGAAACGAGGTGAAGCGGTTTTGGCTGGGTGGCTGCTGTGGGGCAACAAATGTAAAACGATTGTGCAGTTCAGCCTTTAGAACCTCAGGCCAAATTTGTGGGATGTTTTCGTGATGTGACGTATTTTTATTCCCCAAAAAATCAGAAAAGTATTTATTGAAGACATATGCCAGTTCTTATTTTCAGGAGATCCTAGTGAAACGTGTCTTCATTTGTGATGTAAATATGGAATAAGTCTGGGACAAGGACAAGTTTGTAATGATTCGTGTCTAGTTCATAGGCTGGTGCTTTGTGGTCACTAGGGTGCAACTGGTGTTACCAGGTGGCTGCTATGGTGTACCATTACAGTTAATATAAATTAAATGTTAAATTTAAGCTTTTCAAAGACATCTGATCACACTTTAATCTCATGGGCCTTGTCCTGAGTGCTTCTCATTAATCCTGTCCAGTGCTGCCCTGCGAGAACAGGTCTCCAGGATGGTCTTTCAGTGGTTCTTCTTGCTCTTGAAACATTTTTCCTGTCTCTGCTCGTTATGGAGCTAGTTACCCATAACAAGGTCAGTGCATGTACATGCACTCTACAGATAAACCAGATCTTATCTGAATTGAGATGTTTCAGCATGATGGTCCTGCTTACCTGCCGAGTGCATCTGCACTTGGAAGATCTGTTCTGGTGGAGCAGTTTCCTATCAGCGGAATATGTGAGAAGAAGGAGGAGCTGCCAGAATATTATCTGAGCTTTCATTCATTACAGCATGAAGTAACTTTTCACAACTATGTTTGTCCTCACAGGTGTGGTCACTGCCAAAGACTTACACCGGACTGGAAAAAAGCTGCCACTGCCTTGAAGGTAATGTGTTTCTAATTCACTGATATGCCCTACAGATCTTTCACCACAGAGAACATCTCCACCGCAGAGCCCACTGAATAGGGTCTGTTTGTAATTTTCAGGGCATTGTGAAGGTTGGAGCTGTAGATGCTGACCAGCACAAGTCTCTGGGAAGTCAGTATGGCATCAGAGGCTTCCCTACCATAAAAGTCTTTGGTGCTAACAAAAATAAACCTGAGGACTACCAAGGTGAGTTCACAATAGCTTCTCAAAGCCATTACACCGTCCTCCATCTCATTCACTTTATGATAGTTCTTGTTTCTAAGCTACCAGCCTTCATTTTTCTTCCTCTTGTGTCTTTCCTTTCCTCAGGTGGTCGAACAAGTGACGCTATAGTGGAAGGAGCCATGACCGCTCTGCGCTCTCTGGTGAAGGACCGACTCGGTGGACGTACTGGAGGTTCTGGCCAAAGCAAACAGGCAGGGCTACATATGTTTCGTCCCTGTATGGTGTAAATTGTGTTTCCATGATCTGAAATGATCTGTCCATGGACCAGTTAAGCTACCTTTGTAGACGGACCAGTTCTAGTGGTCATTACCTGTATAAACATCATGAAGTTCTAGGTTCCTTACCAAAACCATAGTTATATATCATCAGTGTCATAAAAAGCTACACCAGCTTATCTGTGGCAGACTAGGGTTCCATTCCTCAGGCTTGAAAGCACACCATGCTACACCAATAAGAGTCCTTGGCAAACCTGTGCTGCATTATTCATATATATGTCGCATATGAAGTCTTAGATTTATCTCTGCTCCTGGAGAGCTGCGTTCCTGCAGCTGATCCAACTGATTGCTGCCTTCAGAAGTTCTTGATTGGCTGATTACAGTGTTAGATTTGGGTTGGAGTTGAAACCTGAAGGAAGGTAGTTCTCCAGGAGCAGGGATGGTGACTCCTGTCTTAAACCTCGTCCACAGGCCCACAATTCAGTTCACTCAGAACTACATTACAGTTCCAGTTAGCATCAGTTTCACAAACCCCAAAACAGAATTATACAAATTGAATTAATGAAGTGAAATAAAGCTTTGAAAAAATTAAGCTCCTAAGGTACAAGAACTTTTTATCGGTCCATTCATTTTAAAATGACCACAGAACGTATATAATGTGATATGTGATTTTTCAATGGATTCAATTCAGTAAATAAAAAGAAATTGTTGTAAAATTAAAATATAAAATGTCCGGTTTTCTGCAAAATATTTATATTATAACGTATAAATTATGTAATATCAGAAAGGGTGTCCAAACATCTGCATATGACTGTACATCTACGGTAGGTGTTCTGCACGTATACGTGAGTGACCCTGATTGTGGCTTGCTGTTTTCAGAGTGGTGGAGGCAGTGGAGCTGGAGATAAGAAGGATGTTGTGGAGCTGACCGATGACAACTTTGACAAACTAGTTCTAAGTGGCGATGAGGTGTGGATGGTGGAATTCTTTGCTCCTTGGTGTGGACACTGTAAAAGGTCAGTTTTCGCAGATCCCAGCTCTCATCCCAGCTTTCAGACCGTCCGTATTCTCTAACGGGTGCATGTGTTCTCCCTTAGGCTTGAGCCAGAGTGGACTGCAGCAGCAACAGCGGTCAAAGACCAGACCAAAGGGAAAGTGAAGTTGGGTGCTGTGGACGCTACTGTGCACCAAGGCCTGGCCAGTCGATATGGTGTAAGTGCAATGCTCAAATCGGACCTGAGTACAGCTCAAAGCTGAAGCACACGAACAGAATCTCTCACCTCAGTCTGGAAAAATCAACCTTAATCAGTGGAGCTTTTATAGGTGTGTGTGTGTGTGTGTGTGTGTGTGTGTGTGTGTGTGTGTGTGTGGCTTCCTTTTTAAAATCTCATATGGACAGGGCCACATGCATGGTGTGTGTTGTTTTTCATGTTGTCGTGTTGTCTCATAATGAAAGGTGGTGTGGTTTTCAGATCCGTGGCTTCCCCACCATTAAAATCTTTAGTAAAGGAGAGGATCCCGAAGATTACGAAGGAGGAAGGACTCGGGCTGATATTGTGGCCCGAGCCATGGACCTGTTCTCTGCAAACGCTCCTGCACCTGAGCTGCATGAGGTGTGTATGTGTACAGTATGGGTAAATAAGTTTAGAGAACTTACTGAATAGAATAAAATAGAAATAAATTACTGAATGGTTTAATAATGTCTTAACTAATTATTATTTGACACAAGAGGTTAAATAACTGAATATTTGAGTAATATGGTATTTAAGTGGCAGCCAATTGTTCATGGTGTTCTCTGTACCTATAACTAACCATAGGAACAATAACTTGCCTCCACTGTATGGACAATAGTATTGGGACACCTGCTCATTCTTTGTTGTGTGTGGGTAAAGTGTGCTTTGGTGGATATCTTCAAAGGCATATCTTGAAATGTAGCCTCATTCATTACTCAAACATTTAGTACGGCTTAATAATGTCATAAATAGTGTTAGGAGACATTACTGAACCATTATGTCATTTATTACTGTCATAAGTGCTGTTTATTAATTAGTACAATTGGTTATTGTACAGTGTTACCAAACAGCACAGAGGCTGATCCCCAAATTACACACTACCTGTCTAATGTACTACATAAACCACAAAATTAGGAATTAGAAATGTAAATAGAGTAGGATAGGATAGAACTTTATTGATCCCTTTGGAGGGTTCTCTCAGGGAAATTAAGGAGTATTATATATTTGTAAAAAATGTCAATCCCAAGACGAATTGACGCTGTATTGGCCGCAAAAGGAGGCCCTACCATTCTAATAAATGATTGTGGTCTAAACCAGGTGTTTCAGTTTTATTGTCCAACACCTGTAGATGTTCTAGTTTGCGTTAAAGAGTCTGTATCTATATATAGTGACCAAATCTATATCATTGGCCACAATTGCTGACAAAAACCTCTTTCATTCCGCAGATAATTAACCAGGATATTTTCAAGAGCACCTGTGATGACAACCAGCTGTGCATCGTAGCAGTGCTTCCTCACATTCTTGACACAGGTATCTCCCTCCACACTGCAGCAGGAAAACATCCAATTCAAGTGTTTGTGATGCAGTAGCTTCACGTGCTTTCTTTTCAGATGACACGAAAAATAATAGAGACTATTCAAATTGAACCAAGCACGTGCTTCTTGTCCTCCACTCAGGTGCGTCAGGTAGAAACGGCTATTTGGATGTGATGAGGACGATGGCTGACAAATATAAGAAGAAGATGTGGGGGTCAGTGTTGGAGTTTATTGCAACAAGCTTTTTTTATTTATTTTTATTTCTGCGCACACTGTTCATTATTCTCTGCTCTGGTGATCATACAGGAGCACTTTGTAGTTCTATAATTACGGACTGTAGTTCATCTGTTTCTCTGCAGACTTTATTCTCCTCCTTTCACCCTGATCTTCAATGATTAGGACCCCACATCACCACCACAGAGCAGCTATTACTTGGGTGGTGGGTCATTCTCAGCACTGCAGTGACGTTGACATGGTGGTGTGTTGGTGTGTGTTTGGCTGGTACGAATAGATCACACTCACTGCTTCTACACAGTTTGTGTTCTGCACGTTCTCTAGTTCTTCATCAGTGCTCACAGGTTGCTGGATATTTCTGTTTGGTGGATTGTTCTCAGTCCAGCAGCAATGCTGTGGTTCATGTACTCATACCAGCATAATACACACTAACACACCACCACAGTCTTGACCGTTGAATAACAGGGTGAAAGGAGGCTAACAGCTCCTGTATGGTAAGAGGAGCTTATAAAATGGACAGTAAGTGTAAAAACAAAGGTCATATTGTTATGGCTGAACAATATATACTTCATGTTAGCAGTCCTTTCTTCATTTTAAACTGTGTTTTTTGCATTGCTGTTCCTCTGTCTCTGCAGTTGGCTGTGGGCTGAAGCAGGTGCGCAGATGGAGCTGGAGACCTCGCTAGGCATCGGTGGTTTTGGCTACCCAGCCATGGCTGCAGTCAATGCTCGCAAAATGAAGTATTCCCTGCTGAAGGGCTCGTTCAGTGAGACAGGCATCCACGAGTTTCTCAGGTTTGTCAAATGTGTAAACTTGTTATTGAATGTTTTTCAAAAAAATAGTTTTCAGAACACAGCGTTGGTGAAAACTTGGTTTGGCACTTTTGGGTAAAAAGCCACCAAACAGGGTAAATGATTTTGTTTACATCATTTTGATTTAGTAATTTAAAGTGAGGATGAACGTGTCCTTTCAAATTTCTTCTTTAACATATTCTAATCAACTGTCACAAAAAATAATTCAAGAAAGAAACCTCATCCAGTTTGCAGTGCCAATTTTAGACGTTCCTGTTGCAACAAAGAGGCAGTTTCGGTTTCTTCTGAAACCTATAGGGCCCGTTTCATTTTTCTTTTGGATTTTTAAATGTTTCTTTTTGTTCTTCCATCAAATGTCAATGTGAAAATTATAGGGCCCTATGGTGAAAAAAAATGCCTGTATCTGTTTAATATTGCAATATATCATAGACCAGCGAAATCATTGTCTATAGCCCTACTTGATTTGACCACCTTAACAACGTAAAAATAAAAGTTTTTAAGGAAAGTTAAATGTCAGTCCCAATATCAGTCAATATTTGAGGTTCCAATGTCAGTACCAGAAAACAAACTGGTCCTGTTGACCAATGGGAAATATTTGTTCTCCACTACAGGGATCTCTCTGTTGGCCGTGGGTCCTCTGCTTCACTTGGAGGAGGAGCACTACCGAAAATCAGCACTATAGAAGCCTGGGATGGCAAAGATGGCCAGGTACCCTAATTTGGAAACATCCAAGACACCTTGTAACCCTTCTTGTTCTAAGGGGCCAGTGTTAATGACCTTAATGTCCTGTATAGTGATAAATACACTTTTTTTTATAGATATACTGATATAATAATCTCTATCGATGCTCAAATAGAGAAAAAAATACGTATTTGTAAACCTGCAGTACAGCTGATGGGGAAATGTGCCTCCTGAGTGACTGGGAAGGGACAGATCATTAGTTCTAAACCCAACATGCACACTTTTCCATAAACATGACCCTAACTATTGCTCATGTAATCCACCACAAATTAACAAAGCACCATTTTATTTCTAACTACAACCTGTTTTTTTCTTCCCCACAGCTTCCAGATGAAGAAGACATTGATCTCAGTGATGTAGATTTGGATGATTTTGAGAAAGACGAGTTGTGAGAACCACTCGAGTTGCTCTAGAGCTGTTCTCTCTTACTCTTATCCTATTTTTATACTGATTTTCCTCTCCTATGGAAGAGGAGCAGAGTAACAGAGGAGGAAGACACCTCCAGAAATTGAGATTGTCTGATGGAGTTGTCCTCCTTAAACTGGCCTCTGTCTGAAATGTTGAGAACACTGAAAGGCATTATATATGCCTCCAACCTGCTCTTCTGCTTCGATTGGATATGACAAACCTCAAAACCTCATGGGCTCTATCAGAAGTATGAAGCAAGCTTTCCTTTGGTGATCCATGACAGGAGAAGAATCTAGTACTGTCTTATTTGTTTTTTACATGGTGTCTGTTGGGTTACATGGTTAAATAAAAGTGTTTTTGAGATGATGCTTGTTTTTTGTTTCCACTTTGATTAAAATGTGAGTTTATGTTAATGCAGTTTCACCACTGAGCCACTAGAGTGCACTAGAAATCAATGTTTAGATTTTAGACCACAGGGTTGACATTGAGCCTCATTATTTATTGAGAAATTCAAAATGCCAAAGCATTCATTTTACATATTAATGATTTACACTACACACCTAAAAATGATGTCCTTCAAGGGTTCTTTAGAAAAGAAAATGGTTCCAAATAGAACTGTGAAGGGTCAAAAAACATTGCATGGATTCTTGAGATTGATTGAGTGTGCTGTAGAGCAGGGTTTTTAAAGCTTGTGGACCAGGGATCACCAGTGGGCCACTCGCTAGTGGTACGCAGGCCCATCCTCAGGGGGAGACAGTAGTCTATAGTGGGCCAGTAATGCCACTTTAAACTTAAAGTTTACTTAAAAGTAAAATTTGAGATAAATCGTGTTCAAACTATAAACATTAGAATCATTAATAGAAACTATTAATGAGAATAAGGGTTCAGATCCTAATTCTAACATTGTCAGTCTCGGCACTTCAGAAATAAAAAGCAAAAACAATTCTGAGTTTTGTCCTGTTGTGCTTTCTAATTATAAACAGGTGGGAAAAGGTTGTCTTCATCTTCAGCATGGATTACAAGTGGAGCACCTCAGGGCTCAATTTTGGGTCTCACATCTACCAGTTGAACAAGCTTTTTATGTGTGATGATTAAACAGATTATTTTTGGTTGGTTTGATTCAGTACCTGATTGTTTTTGCCCACGTTTTTAAATATACAAAGCCACAAAATGAATCTTGGCTTAGAATTATCACTAATAGAACCAGTTTTATAAATACAGTGACTAGACCTTTAACTGGCACCATTAAAAAAAGAAAGCATCACCTTTACTGGCTTCTCTTCACTGGTTACCAGTATAATTCAATAAAATGAAGATTTTATTGTTTGTTTATAAAGCTCTAGCTGGGGTCTCTATAACTCTATAACTATCTCTGACCTCCTGACCCCATATTCAACTTCCCATGTTTTAAGATCCTCTAATCAGCTGCTATTGGCCACTTTCTCCCCTAAAATCTAAAGATGACAGCTTCTCTGTAGCTGCCCCAAAACTGGACAGTTTATCTATTTCTCTGTGTGTTTATCTGAAATTGCACTGCACCTTGACTAGTCTTTTAAATGTGCTTTAGAAATAAAATTGACTTGACTGAGAAGTCTTTATAGTCTATAGAACCATCTGCAGCACATTCTCCATCAATCTGAAGAACATTTTCATGAAGCAAAGAATCATGGAAAGCGCTCTGTGAGTGTCCTGGTTCTATATAGATCCATTTACTAATGAACCCTTAAAGAACCATTATTTTGAAGAGTGTAGTTAGTCCTCATGGCCTTCTACAGTGTCATTCAATGCCAGAACATCCTTAGCAGTCAAGCTCCACAAATTAATAAAAACGATCCAGTGAGTGTAGAACCATCACCTTTGTTTACCAAACAAATATAAAGGTCTATATATTATTCGTTTATCATTTTTACACAATTAAATGACCTCAGCATACAAATCTGACATTTGGAGACTCATACAAAGGTATCCTTGACAGGTTCTGTGTGTGGGTGTGTTTGACAGCTGTCCAGTAGGGAAACTATGATACTCAGGTAGCTGTTCATCTCATTTTGAAGTCACATGAGTATGAGGTCAAGTCTCTTATGGTTTATATACATCTGGCTGCTAGCTGCGGTCCAGCGAGTTGATGTTGATGGAGTAACAGATGTAGGAGTAGTACTCCTGCTGTCCAGTGTTAACTCCTGGGATGTCATCACCCATCTAGAAACATGAGAACATGCATTTGAATACCATAAAAGAGTAGTTCAATGAAAATGTCTAGTCAACTGTGTTAAGTGTGGCCTTAGGATAAATGTTGAATAAACATCTACCTACCATGTTTAAGACATGTTTAACTGGAACCACGTAAGCTCAGGTATGTCGTCAAGTGTGTCATCATGCCAGAAATGGCTCTGCCAGATTGCAACACTTCTGTTCCCGGCCAATTTTACCATCAATGGACATTTACGGGACCATTTAGGATGCTTGGATGCAGCTTAAACCACCTAAAATTGTGCAGAATCTACAGGCCCAGTTGCAACATCTGTGGGCAGATGTGTCACAGGATGCCATACGGAACCAGCCTCCATGCCCACCGTATCTTGTTGTATCCAGGAAAGCGGCCCAACAAGGTACAAGAGACTCCTTTCAATTGTACTGGATTCCATATACCTCAAATTTAGAATCTAAAACAGCTGCCTGTACTTCAACAGGAGTACAAGCAGCAGTATTATTCAATTTGCATCAGTTTGTACAGATGCATCGTCGTTCCCAGCTCTGACATCTGACTTTCAAGCTAAATGGATTGCAACAAATTGCCCCTCATCATCCTCACACTGATATACACAACTGTGCATGCTCTGCTCAGCTTATATACCTTAACCAGTAAGCTTAGTTTTCGCTTTTAGCTTACTTAGTACTTACGTCCAAATTCTCTGGAAATAGACGTTATGTTCAGGTATATTTTGGGGACATAATATAAAGTGGTAAGAGTGTCATGACGCAGATTTGAGATTTTCTCTTAATTGAGGGAATAACAGTGTTTGAAGTTTATGGTTTGACACTTCCATATACTGAACTCACCATCTCACAGAAAACACAGTTTTCCATTCTAACAATTCCATACAGTTTGAAGCATTTGTGTGAAATTCTATAAACATGCAGTTTGCACTATTAATTTATATCGCCCAAAATTGGACCACTCCATTCACTAGAATTCTCTATCACCACTAACAAACATTCATTCATGCATCCAAAATGATGATGTCATGCCTTAATCACATTAAGCTCCAGTGCAAAATGAAAACTGAACTCATCTGTGGGAAACAGAACCAAAGTTGTGCTTCTGTTTAGGAGTTTTGAAGTTGGGTAAGCGCCAGTCTTGATGCCGTGGTACTAGACTATTGTACTCTACCTGAACATTGTCAAAACTGTAAGAACAAGGTAAATGTCTCACATCTGATTTGCTGGCTGCAGCTGTGGGGTCCAGGTGTATGAATAAAGAATGGAGCTCCTCTCGCAGTCGCTTTATGTGCTTCTTCTCTGGCTGCAGTAGAAGAGTCTGGAAACTGACCGGCAAGCCATACCTGCACAACACAACATAACACAAGGCTAATGTCTAAAAAATGAATAGCCTTGTCTTACAGCTTCCAGTAGTCCAGGAATCGCCCACCATCAATCTTTACCTGAGAACTGACTCTGCAAACACTCTGAGGGCCTTGATGTGGACCCAGGCCACGAACACTTCTCTGAAATTCACCTTCAGCCAGCGCACAAATGTTCCCTGGTGGCACAAATGAATTGTTTAACACCTTGCAGATCATTCACACATGCATCGTCACATCATGGAACACTTTAAAAAGGGAATTGTCCATCTTTTCTTATCAGTTTTGTCTCATTTTCCTGTAGGTCAGTGGTCATTAGTCCTCTTGGGGTCCTATGGGGTTTTAATCCCATACAAACACACACTGATTGGTGAACAATAACATAAACCGATTTAAATGCTGGATCTTTGCACAAGAGCATGTAAAAGTGCTTCACGTGCTGCTCTATAAAAGGCTCTCAAAGGCTTTTTTTGGGTAGTGTACCTCTTGGTGGGAGATCATTGCCTGTTGGATATGCCTCTACAACACACTAAAAAACATTTTGCCCAGTTCATAGACTTTGAAATGGGGCGCATCATTGGACTGAGAGAATTGCCCGCCATGTAGGCTGTTCCGATCAAGCCAGCATTGCCTTCGTTTTCTGTGGTGTTCTGAACAAGAATCACGGACTGCTGCATCCCAGAACTGTAGCGTCTTTAGCAAAGAATCCAGGTTCTGTTTACCTGGTCACCAGATTTATTGCCAAACAAGCATTTATGGGATGCCAGCTTTTGCCACCTACAAGTGTGCAGGGTCTACAGGCCCAGCTGCAACATCTGAGCCCGAGAATGCCACTTGGAACCTGTATGCCTCCATGCCAATCATATCTCATCTTGTATCCAGGCTAGAAGCAGTTTTCTCAAGTAAACTCATCCTTTCACTCTACAGAAGGATGGATGTTGACCACTGCTGTGGGGTTTAGATATTTCGGAGCATTACTCACATACTGTTCTTTCTTGTCAAAACTAAGGCAGCTCAGCTCTTGTCTTTGCTGCTCTGCTTCCTCGAAGTTATACTCTCGCACCGTGAATCTGTCAGAGTCCAAAACAAAGGCAGTGATTTATTTTCCAGTTTTCTTCACAGAAATTCACAGAACGGATCAGTGAAGCTCTGAGGACACTTACTTGTGTTTCTTGGCTTTTGCTTTAAATTCACAGACAGCATTTTTAAACAGTGTCACTGTGAAAATTGCAGCATCCCCTTCTTCCAGCAACTTCCTATGACACACACAACAACCAACCATCATCCTACTTTTGTTAAGAATAGTTAAAGCATGTGGTGGTCTGGGTGACTGTCCACCAGTACCCATATTTTAAGTTCATCAAAAGGTCACTGAATGCCACGGTTTGCTTTAAAGCATCATTATGTGAGAATTTGCACTTGGGCACCCCTACAGTTACACCACTGCCATAAACACATATCTTGCTTTGAGCTCCCCCTGTTGGACAGCTGTAGTCATGCATGAGAGATAACGAACATAGCTTTGCTGATTGGTAGAAATGGTACAGTCAGATTGAGTTAATATCTGCATATGCATCATGGCTGTCATGCGTATCCTGTGTCTGTTTGATGAGTCTGTTGTGCTCCTTATCAGAAATTAACACAAGGGGTACGTGAGGTGCAATACACACAAAAACACTAGGGGCAGTATTGTTCCGCAATGAATTTGAATGAATCTGTAAGGCCACATTTTATTGATTTTATCAAGTTTATAAATTGCGTGTGATTGAGAAAGTGTAAGTGTTACTGGCTCTGTTAAGGCTGTCTGTTAATATTGTCAAATAGCTTTCATTACTTGTATTTGATCTTTAAGAATTTCTGTTACCGATAATCAACTAAAAATATAAATATGTTACAGATTTGCAATTGGCTTATGATGCTGTGCACCCAGAATAGTCTGTCCTTGTCTAAGACCAGAAGTGCATTACATCATACCTGATAAATGCTGGTTGTACTAAGAGATCCTATTGCAGCTCTATGGCCTAGTTTAGGCTGCTCGACCCTGCTCGGGTTATTATAATCATGAACATGGTTTTGAAATAAGCCAGCAGTACGTTCTACACCTGGAACAGCAAGTAATCTGCCAAGGCCGGCTGCATAGGAGGAGGAAGTAAAGTGGGGCAATTAGAGCCAGTGAGAAGGATACTGGCTCCCAGACTGCGGTGAGACAAACTCTTGCTTTCCATCAGTAACTTTACACTGGAGTGAATTTAACCTGCAGACCCACGGCTGGAGCAAAGAAGGTGAGCTCTGCTGCAGTCACGACTGGTAAATTACTGAGCTGAGCAAGCACACACACACACACACTGTACACACACACACACACACACACACACACACACACACACACACACACACAACACACACACACACACATACCACACACACACACACACACACACACACATACACACACACACACACACACACACACACTGTACACACACACACACACACCCACACCACACACACACACACACACACACACACACACACACACACACACACACACACACACAGGTCATCAGGAAGTCACCTGCTGGAACGAGGAACCACAAACTGTGACATGGATTCATAAGTGTTCTCCCACAACCTTTCGACTGTCCTAAAGAAACAGAGAGTTAAAGCAAAAGATTAGTAGAATCAAATAAAGCAAATAACAGACTGATCCCTGTTTCACTGCAACAGACTGATAATTGTGGACATAAGGCTGTATGCAACATTTTGGCACCCAAATTACATAGTCAAATTATGTGTTTTGTTGATTTTTCATATATTGTACAGTAAACACACTCTTTAACATTTCAATGGTCTAAACATAAATAAAATGTCATACATTTTATATATTAATACGTTATGTGTTACAGACATGTGAACACGTTTCTAATATATTTAAACATATGGACATTTGTACATCATTCATAAAATGTAATTATTACATTTTACATTACATTTTGGGAGGAAAAAGTGCAGCAGGTGCAGCAGAGCAGCTGAAAATGATTAGACCATTGTTGGCAAGGAATTTGGAGGATAGATGAATTTTCTGGCTACAGTTACAGAAGACATGTTTGGCATAAACCAAACACAGCATTTGAGCATAAGGACCTCATACCAACTGTGAAGCATGGGGGTGGAAATGTCATGGTTTGGGGCTGCTTTGCTGCAGCAGGGCCTGTAGATCTCGGCATCATAGAAACCACTATGAAATCTTTATTATATCAGAGGACTCGAGAAAACATAAGACCATCAGTACAAACACATAACTGAAAGAATTGTGCACGGAGGAGTGGGACATTCTTTTGATGAGGATCAGCTGATGTCAGAGTAAACATCTAACAAAGATTATTTTATTGTTTTCCTCATAAGAAAACATTTTATAAATTATTTTTAAAAGTAATTTCTTCATGTTCAGTCACATCACCTGCAGCTCTCAATGTCCACATGTTTATATATCTAGTCAAAGATGTTAATAGGTGTTCATAACTTTTTGACGACAGTCTTTTTAGTGAAATTAAGAGACAAATGTCATATTTAAGTTCAATTTAAGTAGACATTTTGTTCAGTAATAGTCACATAAAATACACTTTAAACAAAGGTGTCCAGACTTTTGGCCTCATTGCCAAAAACAAGTAAACTCAATGTCATATAATGTCAATTCATGTATGTGAAAATGATGTGCTGTTTTCAGCTTGATTATCTCATACTGACCTGGGCACCACAACCAGTAAGGTGGTGAGATACTCAGAGTTGAGGACCAGATCATCCTTCTTCACAATGCCAGTCAAAGTGCGGGTCTGCAGGCTTCCCCTGAAGAGTTCAAACAGTGGATATCACTGACCACTATGTTAAAGAATGGCTTGTAGATACAATCCATTAATCTTGCTCAATAGAACTCACTCAGTTTTCTTCTCAAGGCCTTTCAGGTTGGCTTTTATGCTACTGTAAGCAGCACTACGGGACTTCAACTCTGTCTCGACCTGAGACACTTGCTGACGCAAACACATGCAACCGCCAACACAGATACACACACATGAATATTAATGCCATTAAGGAGAAGGAACTGTTCTCATTATAGGGTGTCAGTGAAGTGGGTATAGGTCGTATACCTTGGAGATAATCTCAGTCATTGATTTGAGGGGCAGGGCAGTTGGGTACTTGGCTCTGTCCCACTGGAACTTTGTCACAAATGTAGCCAAGTCCACTGAAAGTTTGAGTACAACATCATGGAAGAAGCCAAAACTCTGTATACTAAACTGACACAGCACAGAGGGAAAGGAAAGAAATGATATTCCAGAAGGTCGGAAGCTGTCTATGGAAATGAAACACACCATGCAAGCTCGAGAACTTAATTCACATATCAGAGGAGGAGAAGAAGTCCAGACCAATGCACACGCTTCAAACGCATGCCAGCGTACCCCGCAAGGCCTGGAAATAAACCTTCAATGGAGACTGTGGGACTTTCCAATTGCCTTTGTGCTCTGGAGGGAGTTTGAACAGGTGAGGAATGTGGATTTTTTTAATACATACTTAATAAATAAGTCTATGAAAATAACATTGCTGTCAGAAAACATTTATTACACCACTAATGAACAAACATATCTAAGACAACACTATGCAAATTACGACATATGGAACATCTATATTAAATTCAAATCGCAACTACTGATTCCTAACAAACCCCAAAACATAAGGTACTATAGAGGGTATAAACATTTTAAGGGCTTCATAAATCATGTAGTATGTAAGCACTGTTAAAGTTTAACTATGTAACATTCACTCTCCATTCCATGACCCTGTTTCAATACTGTTTTTACACCCTTGCCAAGTTCAGCTTCACACTTAGAAGTGTGTCATTCGGCACAAGCAGAGCAGGGACTACAGAATTGCTCTGGCTTGGCTGGTCTCAGTGTGATAATTAGCTAGAAATGAGCTTTGTGCTTTGAGAAATGAATGGGAATAATTCCACAGTTAATACCCTCAAAGAATAGTTAAACCCAGGAGGAAATGTGGGACTGCAGTGCTTTTGGGAAGAAAGATAAAATGATTCAAAATTGAGTCTGATATGATCAATATTTATTGATCTACCCATACAGAAATAGTGTCTCTCAGTCATGCCGGATGACTCGGAATGGATTTGTAGAGGTTCCTAATGGTGTCCTGTGATAATCCATCCCATGCAGCTTGAATATTCCCAGTTCCTGCAGATTGAGTTTTTCCCACACACATTCAGTCAGACATAGGTCTGTCGATGCAGTTGTTGGAATAGTGCACACAAGACCATCCTGGTACCTGGAGCCCTACGATGTGACACCTCTCAAACTCATCCAGCTGCTCAAATTGATTTCAACACTTCAAGGCATACGTGCAAAGGATGTGACAACAACAGCATGAGTCAGAACGGAAGGCGTGCACAATGGGATGACCTTATATAATCAGTCAGGAACAGTGATAAGGCCCCAAGCTTACTTGAAACTTGAATCTTTGGTATGTCCCACAAGGACAATGGTAATGCTGAATTGTGTAATATTGTCTAATATTGAAACAGAACGTAAGTAAAGTATGAATTAAAAAATATGAATTAACTGTTTCATGATATCAGGAATCAACACATTTATGGTATATATAACCTACAGGAATGTGTGACAGTACAAGGAGTTTTCCTTTCTACCACATGCCAAAAGTGTCCTACTGGTTCAGATCTGGGGACTGGGAAGGACACCAAAGAACACTGAATACATGTCATGTTCACAACACCAGTTTGAGACTTTTGCTATGTGATGTAGATCATTGTCATGCTGGATTTAACAATTAGAAGATGGTAAATTGTGGTGAGGAAGGGATGAACATGGTCAACAATACTCAAACAGGCTGTGGGACATAAGTGATGATTGGCATTAAAGAGCTCAAAGTGTTGGCAAGTTACATTACCTCCCACACCATTATACCACCTTCACCAGTCTGGACTGTTGGCACAAAGCAGGTTGGGTTGATCAACACTATTATGAGATAAGACCTACATCCTAAATCAGCACTACTGGAAATACTCAACCAGCCATTCTGGCACCAACAATCATGTCATGCTCCACTGATGTAAACAATACCTGAAGCTGCTGACCTGTATCTGTATGATTCTTTGTAGTGCAATACTGTCACATGATTGTTTGCTGAGTGTATATCAAACATCATGGGCATATTACTGTCTTTTATTCATGTGCATCCAAAGGACACATTTGAATACTAAATAAATAATGTAATAATGTATATTCAACACACTGCTTTAAGTATACAGGGTAACAGGATCCATGGCCTGGCCTAGCTGAGATGGGTGGAGAGTGTGGAGCTGATGACCACAGGTACCTCTCTCTTAGCTAATGAGCCCCTCACTGACTGCTTCATGCATGAAAGTGGTTGAAATATTAGAGTGCTTCTCTGTGCACAATCATACCTCCATTTGCCAGAGCATTCTCCAGGAGTTTGTCATTGGACTGCTCCATGACCTCAGCCATACACTGGGTGGTCTTCTGCATTACACTGTATATGATAGAGAGAGTCTGTCTAAGTTAATAATGACCATAAAGAACAATAACATTATCATTTAAAACTAATCAGGTCCGAAACACACTTGTAAGTTTAAGCTTTCTTGGGTGCACTGACTTTGCCCGTTGCCCATTTGTAGAAGATACACTCAAGACAAAAAGGTTCTTTTCAGTACTGAAAACAGATTCTTTGACTTATGAATATAGTCCAAAATATCCCCTCTACAAGAGAGCTGTCCTATTTAACAAGAACTGTTTAATGTTTAGAAGCCTAGGCCAATTTTGTGGGATGTTTTTGTAGTTTGATGTATTTTTAATCACCAACATATTACAAAAATGGTCACACATGCCTGTTATTTTCAGGTGATCATAGTCTACTCCAATTTGTCTTAATTTGAGATGGAACAATTTAACACAATTTAAATATTTGTATGAATTTTTTTTGTATGAATCATGTTTTGGTCAAACATTTACTTGCACCTTTTGTTTTTTTTTTCTTCTTTATACTCTTTTTTTCTTCTTTATTAATGTTTGTAATGATTACATTGAAAACGATATTTATAATAATACATTCTTCAAAATACTTGACAGTAATCCAAAAAAAAGAACAACAACCTAAATGTCCTTAATTATTATTATTATTATTATTATTATTATTATTATTATTATTATTATTATTATTATTATTATTATTATTATTATTATTATTATTTATGTATTTATCCATATTATCCTGCCTCAGGACTTTTATTCTGAAATTTGAACAGTGTGAGAAAAAAAGAGAGCAAACAGCCCCTCCCTTCTCATTTTCCTCTTTAAACCAATATCTGAGTCAGTGATATCATTATCTCCACCCCTTCTCACTGATCAGTTGGAGTCTGCATGCAGATCAAGCATGTACACGTGGACAGACCAGTGAAAATGCACAAGAAGGGTTTTTATCATTTAAAATGGGATTTAATTCAGTTGGACATGATTGGATTTTAGCAGATATTTGAGCTTGATTACTCACTGATAATTCATTACATATAATGAGACCAAAATAGTTAGATAGGATAAGTCTTGCAGTTTGTTATGATATGCATCATGACTGTTGATTACTCTGATCCTGAGTTATGAAGCCTAAAAATGGCATGTAACTGCACGCAAAGTGCAGATCTTAGGCTCTAAGAGGTTCCTAGAGGTTCATTCAATTGGTTATTCTCTAAAGATGAATCCTTGCTTTTGCTGAAGAAGCCTTGAATAACTTTTAGAACAACACCTTCTGTTGATTTATTCTACCCAGACATTTTATGCTTCTTTATTTCTTCAGCAAATACTTGGATTCATCTACCAGAGAAACAGTGCTCTGGGAATAACTGTAATCCCTCATAAAATGATTATTATGATCCAGGACGTGACTTCGATTGATTTAAGGTATGTAGTTTTAAATATCTGAAGACAGGACTGTGGTTTTGAAACTGAGAAAAGAAGGAAAAATTCCGAGCACAGTTTCCACAACACAAGCATGCATGGAACATTGTGAGGTCGCACTTGAAACAAGAGACAGCTGGATTGAGTGTCTCAGTTAATGGTGATTGCGATACAGTTGCTTGTGAATTTTCCCACAAAGTGTTTTAAAGAAAAGAGACACACACAGTTATATTCTGAGAACCACTGGAGTCATGACAACCCACAGGTGAATAAGACAATAGTATACCAGGTTCATCTAACTATAGGATCTATGTATATATAGGTATATGTAGCCACAATGCTGGTAAAATAAGCAGAACGGTTGATGCTTGAGATATTTTGAGGCAGTTTTGTCAGTGTTAAACACATCTGATAATGCATTCAGCTTCTTTAAATTACACCCATTGCTGACACCAATGTGCAAATGCACACTAACAGCTTGCCTAGTTAGAGAAATACTAGAACCTATAGGCACCATGCCCAATACAGGAGGGATATAAAGCCCACCAGCATTTAGCTGTGGAGCAGTGGAACTCTGTTCTCTGCCCATTTTGTTGGGGATAAGTTGGGGAGGTGGGGATGAGGTGTGGTGGTGTGGTGTTTATCCAACAGCCTGACCCTACTTAAAACTGCCTCTGAATGCAATCAAATCCTCACAGCAATACTCCGAAATCTACTTTCCTACACAGTACAGACAATTATGCCAACAAAAGCAGGATAAACTCATTAATATATTTGATTTTCGAAGAAACAATGGATGAGCAGATGTCCCAGTCCTTTTGTCCAGTATGTGCAGCTGCATTAGACTTTATATACGATCTAGTATTTTCCAGGATGAGACCAGGATGAGACCAGGATGGGAAACACTGCTATACACTGTGATATAAAATGACCATACCTTTCTGCATATGAGTCCAGTCTAGAGAGATCATCAGCCACACCCAGCAACACATCCAGAGTGCCCACCTGGATAGATAGGTGATAAATATTCATATTCAATACATATATATATAACAGCAAAGGTGTAACATCTATAATATTTCTAAACTGTGTGGGAATAGAAAAATACAAGCTGATTCGAATGAGAGACACCTGAGAGAACTACTTCATTAGTGGCAGCAACCCAACACGTATGTCCTCAAGAAATGCACTGTGCACTTGTGACCCTGGCTTGCCATAAAGTTTACCTACATTCATCATGGACATGAATGTCTTGGTAATATTGGGCTGCAAAGATTTCTTTGAACATTTTCTTTTGTTGCTGCAGAATCAGTTACAATGGACAATGCTTATTTACTAGTCAAAACTAGTGTCAGAAATATACATAAAGCACACAAGTTGCACCTTGACCACGCTTTTGGTAGTCATCAACAAGCTTCTGGTAGAATTCTGGTTACATAGTTGGCCCCTCCCCTTGACAGGATTGGTTGAGTTCAATTAAATGTGTTGGTCTCGGGACTTTTAATTACAGTCTGTGTATTTTTCGATAGGATTGAAGACTCTTGCACTTTGGAGGAGTCAAACAACCACCCAATTGTTGGTTTCATCCAGATGGTTTGAGACTATGCTGAAGAATTTTGATATAGTCCTCCTTCTTCATTATTCCATCCACTTTGTGCAATAAATGAGTTTCACTAGCAGTAAAACCCTATAGCATTATGCTTCCACCACCATGCCTGACAGTTGGTCCAGTGGTCCTGAGGTTGCCTGGCCCTCCTCTTTACTTTTTGTGGCCAAGCAATTCAATCTTTGTCTCATCTGACCATAAAACTTTCCTCCAGATGATGGAACTTCTCAGCTAGAAACTTTAGTCCTAATTTTGGAGAAGGGGGCTTCTTTCTTGGATGGCAGTTTCTTAGGTCTTGGCTAAGTAAAGCTTGCTTGACAGTGACACTGGTGTTCAAGCAACTTCCAGTTCATAGCATGACTGTGCCTTGGTGATTCATGGCCTCTCAACCAATTACTTGTCCTTTCATTACAAAAATTGTAACCATCTGTAATCAGCTGTATCATCACTGATTTAACAATTCTTAAATCAATGAAATCAAACCTCTGCCATCATATTAAATATTTTTTATATCCCTACACTCATCTAACTTCAGCCTAATCCTATATTTAACTATTATAATTCTTGAATCTTTAAGAATTGAATGACAGTTTGGGGCTTCTTCCACTTACTCTTACCTTCAGCTCAGGGATGGGGAATCTAAAGTTGCTCCCAAGGCCGGCTTTGGCTGCAGCCCGTTTGAGCTTTTCCAAAGAATGGGAACTGGCTTTGTCCAGAGGAACTGAGATCAGCCAGAACTCTGTCATGACGTACTCTCCCACGTCCCCAACCTGGCCCCTCTTCGCTTTCTGCTTCAAAGGCTGATAAGAGGCAACATCAATTAAAACTACACAAGGCTATTCACCATTTATGTATTACAAAGAAACACTTTCAGCATTACAAAGGCATGGTGAGATTATATGTCACCTTCTGCTGACTTCAGTGTCTGGAAGGGTTGTGTTTCCAACATGGCAAAAATGAGCACTTAATGAGGATAATTATCTTGCATTACAGTGAAGCTGTCCTCTTACCTAATGCTGTATATTCAATTATTCACTGCCTTGTAGGTATATCCACAAGAATGTATGTAAGTATTATTATTATTATTATTATTATTATTATTATTACCAACAATAAAATAATAATAATAACAATATGTTTTTCTTATACTTTCATGTAATGCATTTACTGAGTTTTAAACATGACATATTTCAAACATTTTAAAAGACTATTGTTGCTGTTACTGCAACAACCCTCAAATGTACTTATAAACAGTCAATCATTGAGAACTATGCTGATTAGGAAATAATTATCAGCAATAATATTGGGCTGCAAATTCATTTGGCCACAGTTGTTTATCAATAATGTAGTAAGACCAGTTTCCTACCTTGCAGTAAAGTCTCCATTCAGTGGTATAACCCATAACAAAGATGTGTTTAGTTGTAGCCTCAGGAGGTTTGACATGATTGCTCGAACTGTATCCATCTCACACTCCTGGAGTAACTCAGACTCAGGTAGCACTACACCATCTCACAGCCTCAGGTAGGGCTGAACCACTCCACTAAGGTAGGACTGTACCAACCTCAGTACACTTAAGTAGAAGTCTGTGTAATACGTGTTTGGAATGAGACAGAAATATTGTACTGCACAATGCCTCTGTACTCCTCCAGGGATTTGAAACGAAACAAATCAAGCTGTTTTGAAGATGATTAGAAGCTTTTTCACATACTGACTGACCAACTGATAGAATTGAAATGTGCAGGTGCAAGGACTGGCACTTGGGTGCCTAGGAGAGGCATTGTCTTTTATTGACAGCCAGGCCACATCTTGCCTCAAAGTTAACAGTCATATATACTGCTGAGAGATGTAACCTTAGGTTAGCTGAAGTTGTGTCTCCTTGTTTTAAATATTATAAAGGGAAGTGGTGCAAAGACAGCTAGTGTTTCAAAAGTCCGTACTATGGCAGACTGGCTAAGTTACTGGACTCGTCCAACATCTCTTGTGTGCCATTAGGACACCAGTTATGGGCCTCGTCCAACATCTCTTGTGTGACATTAGGACACTGGCTATGGGCCTCGTCCAACATTTCTTGTGTGGCATTAGCTTGTTTACTGATAAAGGCCCATCCTTCAACAAAAAGAGACAACCAGTTTACTGAACAAAAAGAGACTATCAGGTTGCCCATTGCTTATAAGGAATTTGGTTAAAATTGATGAACTAATGAAAGTGTGGGTTTGTACATGTTGTTAGTGGGAACCAGTTGGGCTTCCCAGTGCCCCACTGTTACAGCCCCCCTTAATGTCACATAGGCCTCATGTTCAGAGTCATCCTGTTCTCCAAACGTTGGGCCAACATGACCAGTTTTGTGCTCTCAATGAATCAATTATCTGATTCACTGATTCATTGATTTACATCACATTCACATGTGATACAGATTTTCTTAGATTCTATTATTATTATTATTATTATTATTATTATTATTATTATTATTATTATTATTACAACTCTTTTATTACATGCTGCAAAACATGTCTTTTATGCTGATGTATGTTTGTTTTTGCTGGTGTTCTGTTGGTCTGGTGCTGTTCATTCCAAAAATTCAATTTTCAGCTGAGTGTCCATTCTGCTGCTTTCTGTGTTTATTAGCACGTTAATGTTACTTTTTCAAGGTTGCTGTGGCCTGAGGCAGTGGGGTTATGGGGCCTAGAGTAATATCTTTTCATGGGGTTGAAAATCCCTGCCAGTGCTGCTGGAAGTGCGTACCAGCTTCAATTGTCCCAGCACTGGTAGCATTGTGTGAGGAATCCTAGCTAGAGGGTTGGAACTGGCAACATTTTTTTTTTTAATTGGGGTAAAACCAACACTCAACATGGCAGCTGCAAAAAGGAGTACAGATCTCTCTCTCTCTCTCTCTCTCTCTCTCTCTCTCTCTCTCTCTCTCTCTCTCTCTGTTCTCTCTTTCTCTCTGTGATTCTTTCTCTCTGTTCTCTCTCTTTCTCCTGGTTTCTCTCTCTCTCTCTCTGTGTGTAGTTTCTCTGTCTGTTTCTCTCTCCTCTCTCTGTTTCTCTCTGTTAGTTTCTTTGTGTCTCTTTGTCTCTCTCTAATCAAATCAAAAATGCTTTAATGGCAGGACAGAATCTCTCTCTCATTCTCTCTCTCTCTTTCTCTCTCTCTTTCTCTCTCTATTTTCTCATTATCCTTATAATTCAGATAACTAGCTGATGTATGAATGAATGTAGGTGCACCATTAATGTGTACTGTTACGCCTCTCACCCAGTTGTTATTGGATATGTTTTTGTGTCTCCATACTCTTCATTGCTCAATTAACCCTGTCTTATTTTCTTACAGTGGTTGTCTGATCGAAAAAAGAGAGCTTTACAAAAGAGAGATGTTGGTGAGTGCTTCCTACATAAGTGTTGAAATAAGTCTGATTGATTCAGCACACTGTGATTATAACAGTGTTTTACTGATCAAAGGTCATACACAGTCAGTCATTGTTGCTTTCTCTCAAACCTGTGGTTCAGTAATAAACATTGAATAGACACTTATATACAGTAAATATTATATAGACACTATACACATGAATTCTAGAAAATTTCAAAATATGAGTCCCTTTAAGGTGGCATAGGCACCTTACAGATTAAGTCTGTAGGTATGGATCGTGCTGGTCAAAGTGATTGTGTGCTCATATCGAATTCCATGTGGTGCAAACTCTGGTGTTGATTATTGGGGGGGGGGGGGGCAGGATCAGGAAGAGAGAGTTGAGCATCTTGACAGTCTGGTGGATGGAGTTGTCCCTCAGTCTTCTGGTTTTGGCTTGAACACTCTGCAGTCTCCTCCCTGATGGCAGCAGGCTGAAGGACCTGTGGAGTGGGTGAGCAGAATCACCAGCCATGCAGAGGACTTTCCAAGTGAGCCGGCTGCTGTGAATATCTTGGAGGGAGGGGAGAGAAGTGCCAATGATCTTCGCAGCTGCTCTCATGATACACTGCAGGGTTTTGTGTCTAGATGAAGTGCAGGCTCAAAACCATACAGTGATACAGCTGCTAAGGATGCTCTGAGTGGCACATTATCACACTTGGGGCTCTTCTCCAGGACAGGTCTTCTGAGACCTACAATCCATGGCAGTACCGTTGATGATCAGAGGAACATGCTGGGTGTGTGTTCTCCTGAAGTCCACAAAAATGTCCTCCATCTTATTGATGTTCTGAAAGAGATTGTTGTGATTGCACCACAAGGCCAATCAGATTACCTTGCTTCTGCAGGTTGTCTCATCGTTGTTGCTGATAAGAACCACTACAGTTGTCAACTGCAAACTTGAGGAAGTTGAAGCTGAGCAATGGTGTTCAGTCATGTGTCCGCAGAGTGAATGAAACAGAGAGAATTATAACCCCCATGGTTATAACTTATGAACTCCTCAGACAGTTTGCATTATGGTTGTCATTAAAAAGGCATCATCGCTGAAATCATAGGACCGTGTTTTGCTGATTGTCAGTAACAGAAAATCAAGATAAAAAAAAAAAGACAGTGGTATTGAAAAATTAAATATAACGGAAAAGCACAAATCACAATTGAGCAATATTAAATAAATGATATGGACATAAGGGACAAAACGTGCACATATAAAGTATAAGTATAGGGATATAAAGTATTAAGTAAAGCTATACAGTATAAATACCATCTGCCTGTCTGATTTGTTTCCCCAACATCTTTTCTCTCATCTCTTCCCAGATGTTCAGAGAAGAATTGAGCTCATTCAGGACTTTGAGATGCCCACTGCAGCCACCACTATCAGAGTGTCACGAGACGGACAGTATATTTTAGCTGCAGGTCTGTGATTCTGTCTTTTAGATTTTTATTTGTTTATAGATTTCTTATAATGGCTGAATGAAACACTGTCGCACAGATTACCATGTTTTTGTCCTTTGATTAATTGCAGGCACGTACAAACCCAGGATCCGCTGCTATGACACGTATCAGTTGTCTCTGAAGTTCGAGAGATGTATGGACTCTGATGGTAAGACTTTTAGCTTTCAGTAGAGCCAATCGTGCATGATAATAAAAGGTAAATTGATATCAAAACTTTTGGTGGGTGTGGTGGGAGGAGAAAACATTCTGGTTTAGACTGGTGGTTGAGAGGGAGGTGTAGCTGTGTTGGAGTTTCTGTAGTGGTACCACCGACCATCACCAATGAAAATACTGAAAAATTTAGCAAAAGAACAATCTGTATGAGGTCTGTAGCCAGTTCTAATACCATGCTAGTGATTTTGGACAAGGTTGCTGTGTTGACGCTGCAGTAGGGGTTTCACTGTTGGTTACCATCAGTGATGGCTAACTTTACTCTAATGTTAGCTAATATTATGCAGTTTGAGGAGCTTCTTTTCGTAAAATGACTGGCTCATGATTACATTGTTGGGGGGTAGAAAAATGCATTCCATTTACAGTCATTTTATATACGGTCATGATCCATTTATGACCACTTAGGAATGTGGGGTGAAAAAAGTTTACATCTGTCTTCTTGTATGGTCAAGTGACGTCTAAG
The DNA here is from genome assembly GCA_034509495.1 of Acestrorhynchus altus. Lineage (NCBI taxonomy): Eukaryota > Metazoa > Chordata > Actinopteri > Characiformes > Acestrorhynchidae > Acestrorhynchus > Acestrorhynchus altus. Next base: position 5,343,110 of record CM067513.1, read on the forward strand.
TGTGGTCCAAAAATGGAAAACAGAAGATATAAACAACTTATAGGAGTGAATCTTACTGCCTTCTTTCACAGTAATAAATAGTGCTGGCGATACAAACTCAAATCAATATCAAGATTAATGAACGCTGAAGTATTTTTTCAGTGTCCTTTTCACTAATGCCAAAATGTATCCAAAGGAGGGCACAGCAATTTTCTTAGGTACAAGCTGCTTGAGTTGCTCTGTTGGCTCTGTGTTTGAGATTTTATCTTTTTTGCTTCCATGTCATGGACTGGATGAAGCAGAGTCATGTGTCTTTAATTGACAGTACGTGAACAAACGCAATGGTATTAACAGGAAAAAAAAAATCATGTGCAATTACTCCAGTGAGAGGTTCTGAATGTCGGTTTTGATTCATTTTCGATGACTTTCCCAGCCCTAGTAATAAAATCATTTTAGTAAATTTGTTAATGCGAATGAGTAATTCTAATCAGAAGTTTTATCTGGATCAGTAGTAGTAGTAGAAATTGTAGTTCTTGACTTCATGATCTCATCAGAAAGCTTCACTGTGACTGAAATACAGCCAGAATAGAAACCAGATAGCACAGATGTTATCAGCCTTTAGGATGTGGTGGTGTGTGAACAAGCTTTTTTTCAAGTATTGTAAATACCCACGGCTAGCTGAAAACTGACCTGTAGCTCCGTACAATCAGGCTGATTGCTTCTCTACAATAGAAAGACGGATGACTGCACACTATGGACATGAGTGGAAAGGTTAGGAAGGTGTAAGGCTGGAGCGTCATTAAAAGGAATATGTGAGTCTAGAGAGATAAATGGAGCCACATGAAGCTTCTGGAGCTCTCCTCCAGGGTGTAATGCTGATTTTGGAATTTTTATCTTCTACTTTTGCAAAGTTTTCATTGTCAGAGGTTTCAGTAGGCCATGTGAGGCTGTTCCTGAATCACTACTTAATTTTCTTTCTTTTGTGAATTCTAAGCAAAAAGAGCTCTGAATAGTTCTGAAAAGGGGCTCTTTGAGTCCAGTATTGGAACTAGGTTAGTTTTTTTCTTAAGGTTCAATACGTCCATCTTCCAGAAGCTTTTCCTTGAATATAAAAAACAAATTAGCCAGGCAAAAAACTAGTGCTGTTATCGGAACCAGCATTACAGTACATGCAGTTGTACCTGGAAAGCCTAAGCTATAACACTGTATGAAGGGCGTCATTGTTAAGCTGTGTGTGGATGATAGTTCCAGATATAGGATGTCCAATAGAGTATGGAGCCAGTGGCTGTGTTTACATTCAGACCTCGGTGTTCTCACACACACATCTATCTGCACCTACACCTCAGCAATCTGATGAAAAACTGTGTTTACATGCAAACTGCAAGTAATCTGACCCAAAATGATGAACATATACCACCACTATGAACAAGCTGGACCGAGCTGATTGGCCATCATGCTCTGCTGGTTGACCAGCATCACCAATTATGACCACAGTCACAGGCATCTTCCATTACGCTTCTCAAGAACTGACCAACCTTGTCTCGATGACCACCTTGACCATTAAAGCATCTTAACCAGATTAAACCACCCAAAACCAGCTTCCATTTAAAACTGGTATTCGGCTGGATTTTTCAGCAGGCTATCAACTCCCATAAGTTACCCAGAAATGCAGTTTCATTCGAGTTTTTCAGCAGATTGTCATCAAACCCAAACTCAACATCCACGCTGTTATATGCATAGAACATACAGTAGCAGTAAGTACTCAGACACTCATTACTTATAAAACCCTGGGTGTTTAATAGTCAAATTGATTTAATGATGATTAGGGTTATGTGAGACCCCAAATGCACTAATCCCTGTTGTTCCCCAGCTGAACCACTTGCTTCTTTCAGTTCTGTGGGAAATTGTAATGGTATCAAGTACATTCAGGTTGCCACATACTTCACATCTCCTAGCTCTGATATCATTAGTAGATTCTGCAACAGCATTTTCTTCACTTAGTTTTTCTTCCTAATATTGTGAGAGCTTAGAATTTTCGATCAGTCACGATTTGTCGTCAAAAATAAGTTGCACCCAGAAGAAATCAACCTTTGGCCAGAATGCTATTGTCTCAGACCATTATGGAGTGACTCAAAATGGCAGCAGGTCATCTTCAGTTACAAGTCCTGCTTTTGTCCTGGTGGAGATGATCAACAAGTCTGTGAGCGGAGGCATCAGCAATTTGTTGACACGTGTCACACGTCCAGAAGGTTTGGTGTCATGGTGTGAGGTGCAATTTTGTATGATGCCAGGTCACCTTTGGTCTTCATTACAGGGACTTTAACAGCCCAACATTATGTTAATGAGGTCCTGCAACCAGTTGTCCTATTTCCTGTGAACACACTCTGTTGCACAATTCCAACAGGACAGCATACTGCTGCTGTCTCATGAGCTCACCTTGAAAACACAGATACTATACCATGGTGTTGCATCACCAGACTTATGCCTGATTTGGAAATGGCTGCAAACATCTGTACGAACTGAGTGAGAATATTCAAGCTGAATGGGATGGATCATCACAGGACACCATTAGGAACCTCTTCAACTCCTTTCCGAGATGTCTGGCGTGTTGTGTTAAACCCGACACCAGACTGAGAGACACTATTTCTGTATGTGTTGCTCAATAAAAACGGATTTATTGGTTTATTTGTCATGAAATTATGACAATTGTTGGTAGCAAATTATGTCCAAATGCATTCAGGGACTTTAAGTTGCACCGATTGCTGTCACAAATGTGCAAATGCAAACATAGTAGTCCCTGTAAAGAAGCACTAGCAATAGCATAGGCCCTGATCCCTGGAACAATGATCCATCTAGTACTTTAGGGATGAGGTGGAACGGTGATCAACCAACATCCAGACCTCACTAATTCTATTATGACTGAATGCAATCAAATGTTTACAGCAGTGTTCCAAAATCTACACAGCCTTACTCCCAACAAGATCAACACTCTTGAATACCCTTGTTTTTGGAAAAAATCATGTATTAGCAGGTGTCCCAATTCATTTATGCACTTAAAAAGTATGAGGACCTGTAGTGTTGAGTAATGAGGCAGGTGTAGTGTCCTTCATAAGCACAGCGACAATCAAGAGCCCTGTGGGCTGGAACAACACGATTAACAGATGTGAACGCATTCCTGGATTCGGTGTTGTGATTTTGTCTCGGCTGTCTGCCTACAGACTCTGTAGACACAAACAAACACGGAGACTCTGTGATCTGCGATGTCTGTGACCGAAGTGGAGCGGAGCCGTGGTAAACAGAATCTGTCACAGTCTGTCTGACTTAAACACAACATAGCATTATCGTCCAACCAATCCTCCACCATTATCTTCCCCACCCCCAAATTCTCAGCACATCGATCATACAGCGGACTTTACATCTAGATTTCATGAATTTGACACCGAAGCCAGTCACAATATATACGGCCGTAGCCGTGAGCGATGCATCTGCCCTTGAGCCGTCCGTTCGGAGAGAGAGCTGTGTGTGGGTTTGAGTGGCTCTTTTGTTGGAAGAGGATCCCCGTCTCTCAGTGATGGTGTCAGGTGATCAGTCACACTCCTCTCCGTAACGAAAGCCCAACTCGGTGGATGAGTAGCACCGTGCTTAATATTTAAATAGCATGCAGACAGACAAGCGCATGCTTACTCACTTCATGCCCGAACAGTATACTGTGCACTAGAGCTGTAATGGAGAGATGCGTTTAGGGTAAACAAGAGAGTGTGCATTACTTTTACAGACAATTTAAAGTTTCACATTTACGCAGCACATGCCAGCACTTTACCATTTGGTGTTATACAAATGAAGGTTGAATATCTGTTGAAAATAAAGGTGCTTCAGATGGTCCTTTGAGTGGTGTCACAGCAGAACTTTAGGTTCCATAAAAACGAGTTTGTAGACTTGTGTCGAGGTGATGAAAGTTTACATTTCGAGACGAACATTTGTATCAAATTATGGTTGTTTAAACCATTCAGATGTTTTGAATCTAATTTCAAACATGTTCTTGCTATGGAACCAAACATGGGTCTTCAATGTCACTCAAAGAACCATTTGAGGCACCTCTTTGACCATGATAACACCATTTCCAGCTGTGAAGCTTGGGGGTGGCAGCACCATTCCAACACTATTCCAACTGTGATGCATTTGGAACATGTTTACGGCATTTAGAGGAGACACCTGCATATTCATATTGGTTCCAAAATTAAGGGTATTAAAACTGTCTCTACTGTCCAAGGAAGGGTTTCAGATAGGTTTTCAAGCATTTCTCTGAGTGCCTTTGTGAGATCCGGATGCTGGACGATTGATTATCACACCACCTCACCCCTAACTCCACAACTCACCCCAGTACTGGATGGAGCACTGTCTCAATGCTGGGGCCTTTATTCCCTTCTAGCCAATGGCTGGCATTTGGCATAGTCCCAATAAGTTAATGGTTATCATGGAGTGTCCACAAATGTTTGGACATATCGTGTAGTAAATTAAACCTGACATTATGTCTCTTAACATCAGGGGGTACAATGAAAGATGGTACGGAAAATGATTAAGATATTTATAGCTAAATGTTTTATCTTGCAGTGGTGACCTTTGAGATCCTGTCTGATGATTACTCAAAGGTAAACTTTGTTATTGATTTGAACTTATAACTGGTCTTATTCTGAATATATTTGGTGTTTTATTATTGATGGAAAACCCTTAAACAAATGGAATATTTGTGTGTGTCTGTGTGTAGCTGGTGTTTTTGCATGTCGATCGTTACGTGGAGTTCCACTCTCAGCATGGACACTACTACAAAACACGAATCCCGAAGTTTGGGCGAGATTTCTCCTACCACTACCCGTCCTGTGATCTGTACTTTGTCGGAGCCAGGTAAGCAACCCGACCACCCACATCCTTAAACACAACGCTCTGCCTGGGTCACTACAATGATTGTGTTCCAGTGCCTTGTGGAATGCAATGTGTTTAATGCATTTCTGCCTTCTGTTTCCTTTTCCAGCTCAGAGGTCTACAGGTTAAACCTTGAGCAGGGCAGGTTCCTCAACTCTCTGCAGACAAATGCATCGTGAGTATTCAGCCAGTAGAGGGTGTAATAGCAGCGGCGTGGTGATGTTCCTGCTGTTCTATATTAGGGGTGCTAGTTAGAATGAGACATTTATGCATTTATGTATGTTGACTCAAATGTGGCATTTTATATAACCAAAAAAAACCCCAAAAACATTTAATTGAATATTTTTTTTTTAATTCTTGAAAAGTCTTAATGTGTGTTAATGTGTCTTAATGAAATTTTCTTGCGACAGAGAAATCAATGTGTGCGACATCAACCCTGTTCATCAGTTATTTGCTGCAGGGACTTTAGAGGTGGGTGTTCTAATTTGAATATATAATATATTAATCCTGATTATTTTGCCCTGTTTTGGGACAGAGACACATTTTCTTTAATATTTTCACATAATTAATGTAAATCTATAATTTACAGGTATTTGCATGCATTTTGTTTGACCATGTTACAACACTTTTTTATATAGTTTGAGACATACACTGAATGTCCAAATATTTGTGGACACCCCTTTGAATTAATGCATTCAGCTTCTTTATATTGAATCCCTTGCTGACACAGATGTGCAAATGCACACACACATACAGATTGTTTAGTCTCTGTAGAGAAGTACTGCCATTTTAATAGGACACAGATAAGCACTGAACCGATTGGCTCCATGCCTAATTCCACACACGAGCTAGAGGGGTTTAAAGTCCTCCAGCATTGAGCTGTGGAGCAGTGGAAATGTGTTCCCTGGAATGATTGTGCTCCATCCAATACTTTTGGGATAAGGTGGACAGTTGTGGATGCCGTGTTGAGATGAACAGCTGACATTTCTGAAAGCAAACAAATCCTCATATCAAAGGTCCCTGGACAGTAGCGACAGTAAGTCCAGCAAAAGCATTTTAATACCCTTAATACTCCTTGATTAAAAAATAATCAAGGGTATTATTTTTTTGTGGCATTTACTGAAAATTGAGCAGAATTGATTGTGCTGTTACATCATCATTGCACCCATATCTGTTGCAGCCATATATGCCCAAGTCATGACACCCCCACCACCATGTTTCACAGATGAGGTGAAATGAGGTTTCTTTGTCTCCACACTGAGGTTAATTTTGGTCTTGTCTGTCCTCAAGTCCTTTGTCAAATTCTGCAGTTCTTTTCAGAACATTTTTCTTTTTGCAAACACAAATCTGGCCGTTCTGTTTTGCATCTTGCAGTGCATTTGTATTTCTGTTAAGGAAGTGTCAGGATAGTAGTCTTCTTTGACATTCCAGTTACTTTGTGATTAATGAGACCAGCCTTCTTTCATCTTAATGACATTCCACACAGTTGACTTTGGTAATCCTAAGGTTTTACTGAATTAATGGTTTGGTTTTTGTTTTGTTTTTTTCAGCCTCATAATAGCTTTGTTGACATTCATTGGAACAGCTCTAGTCTGGGAACTACAGACTCTAGAGGTGTTTGAAAGTTTAGAAGCAAGCCTAGGTATCTTATACCTGCACTAATGAAGCAATGGAATACACCTGAGTAATGAAACACCTCTGAAGCCAAATGTCCCAAACAGTATAGAAAGGTGCTCTAATTTGAGTATACTACTGTATACTGTATATTGGTTTGTTCAGCAGATTTTCAACACTAGTCCTGAAGATCAAGTAATCCAGAGCAGAAAATTACTCAAATTCACTCCTGAGTGCCTTCCTGAGTATGGTTCTGTCACCCAAAATGGTGGAACGCATTTCCCCTGGGAGTCCGAACAGCTGAATCCCTCACTGTCTTCAAACGGAGACTGAAGACTCTTCTGTTTCAAGAGTATTTAACTCCATAAAGACATTTGTTTCAACAGGATCTAAACGTGAGGAATCTCTAGATTCTCGCCTTGTCTTCTAGCTAAGGATATTCTGAGTGATCAGCAAAGCGCTTTTGTAAGTCGCTCTGGAGAAGGGCGTCTGCTAAATGCCATAAATGTAAATGTAAATGGTTATTACTGTGTTCAGATGTACATGCTCAACCTGCATGCAGACTTTGACTGATCAGCCAGAAGGGGTCATGTCATTGACCCAGATATTGGGTTATAGAGGAAAAGGAGAAAGGAGGGGCTGTTTTTAGTCCTTATATGCAATAAAAACACAAATTACATCGACACAAAGTAGATTTTTGATCAAAACATGGTCAAATTCATGCAAATATCTAAGTTTTGTTCATATTTACATCTCAAATGAAGTGGTGAAATTTGAGTAGACCATGAAACAATATGTGGCATGTCTCCTATAAATATTTTTCAATTTTTTTGGCATCAAACTATGAAAACATCCCACAAAATTGTCCTAGGTTTCTAAAGGTAAACCCGTTTGTGTGATATTGTGTGGTACCGAGTGCTTATGGTGGTGTTTTTTTTTTTTTTGTTTTTTTTTTTGCTATGTGAAGGGGAAAGTGGAGTGCTGGGACCCTCGCGTGCGCAGTCAAGTGGCCGTTCTGGACTGTGCTCTCAGCAGCGTGACTGAGGGAACAGAGTAAGCTGTGTTCTCATGACCCTAAGCTCAACTCTGCAGTGATTCTCACATGCGGTTTAATCAGTGTGCGCAGTCTCAAATTGTCCAATTTGGCCATTCAAGGCACTAAAAAGAAAAAGAATTAGGATTTATTTAGTGAGAAAATAAGCTTGTATTGGTTTTGCAGCGAGATAAAAAAAAAATCTTAATTTATGTTCAGTCTGCTGAGGGTGTTCTCAAACCACCATCACTCTGTTAGCTGCCAAAGGCATGCGGAGGCTATACAGTTATGAGCTGGAGCGAAATTTTTTCTTCAGTGAAATTAAAAAAAGCATATGTTCATGTGTATGTTTATAGATATGCATGTATGTCTTTCTGTTTTCTGCAGAGTGGACGGCTTGCCTTCTGTCAGTGCGCTGAAGTTTAACAGCTCGCTCGGTATGGCTGTGGGCACTACCACTGGACAGGTCTGCCACTATAAGACTTTTCATGGATGGTGTTTAATTCTTCCTGAGATTTCTGGTGTCTCTGTTCCATGTTGGGACTGTTGAGGTTCTGTTTTAGAATTTGGGAATGTGGGTGGACGATTATGGTGGGCACTGCTGTGGTGATCATGAAAATGATCTTTAGTCACCAATCTAGTGTTTGAACACTGTCACGTAAAGGTGCTGCTGGGAGTTTTTAGACGATGGCATAGAGAACCATGTTTCCTTCCATAAAGAACAACTTTCGTAATGGAGGGGGAGACGTGGCTGTGTGACAAGAAAGTGACAGACTTGATCTGTTTTTATTTCTACTACTATATGACTGCTGTTGCTATTACAAGTACTCCTACTGTTACTCCTACTATTACTCTTACTGCTACTCTCACTATCACTACTCCTATTACTATTATGACTTGTACTATTACTTCTAGTACCATTATTACTGCTACTTTTACTACTGTTACCAAGTGCCATTACAATTAGTACTGCTGTCACTATTACTACCTCTGTTATTGTAACTATAGCTGTTACTTATGCGAGTACTATTACTGTTACTCCTATTATCACCAATGGTATTATTGTTGCTACTACTGCTATTGCCATTACCACTACTACTGTTACTGATACTATTACAGTTTCTGCTATTATTATTATTATTATTATTATTATTTCTACTATTACTATTGCTTTTATTGGTTCTGTTACTTTTACTACAATTACTGTTACTACAACTGTTACTACTGCTGTTACCATTTTTCCTACTATTATTATTATTTTTATTATTATTATTATTATTAGTAGTAGGAGTAGCAGTAGTTACTAATTATTAGTAGCTATTACTACCAGTACTGCTACTTTTTTCTTCTGGATGTGTGAGTATAAAATGAAGGTTCTTCAAAAAGATCAAAGACCCAAATGTGGTTTTTTTTTAAAGTAGCCCTTTATTTTAAGAGCATAATGTCAGCTAATCAGTCAAAATGATTTAAGCTATGTTATTGACGTGTCCTTGCTCTTTCCAGAGATGTTTTAGCAATTGTTGTGGGGCTGAACAAGCTTTACAGAACATCGGCAACATTCAGTCGTGCACAGAATGTTATCAATCCAAATATGTAAATGACTAACCGGGCTGTAATATCTGGATGACACCACATAACTTACTCATGCTGTTATTTAAGAGCTGTTCGTTACACTTTTCATTTAGTGGCTTTGTGACTTATCCAACCTTGCAACATATGCAAGGAAGGCAATGTTCTGAGAAATGCAACCTATTCTTAAATCAGATGATCCTGATGATCCAAAGAGCTTGGAATTCCAGTCCTATTGCCAAGAAATCAGCCAAACAAGAAGTAAACAAAGAGTAACCATCTTCTGTCTAACCTATGCTCGTCTAGGTTTTACTCTTTGACCTGCGTTCCTCTCATCCCCTACTGGTTAAAGACCATTATTATGGCCTGCCCATCCATTCCATTAATTTCCATGAGGAACTTGACCTGGTACTGTCAGCAGACTCTAAAATCATCAAGATGTGGCACAAAGACAACGTGAGTCCCAGATCTAGCTTTTCAGTGTCAATAATCAACTTCACCCCTAGGCTATTCACTGGCCTGAGCAGTTGTACTGTGTTCAAAACAAACATATGGCCTTTTCTTTTTATCTTCCCCACTTCAGGGTAAAATGTTTTCCTCCATCGAACCATCCACCAGCATCACTGATGTTTGTGTTTACCCTGGCTCTGGTGAGTTATGTTCCCTCTTCACCTCATGACTGAATGTTATCTTCAGTAAGGGAATTACCATTGGTGGAGTGTGATCGAAGATAACCTTCTTCTTTGGAGAGTCTGCACCACTGAAATCATTACCTCATTTAACATAGAGCTGAAGCAAAAACCAACAGCCATCTGCCTGGAAAGACTTTTAATTGAATCATTATCACTGAATACTTGCTTACCAAAGAAATGTTTTAATTAAGCAGTTAAACGTGCTGTTCCATGAAGCTAATTAACACTCATCTGCTGCTGGAATGTGGAAGCAGCTCCCCGTACACACAATGCATGTGGGATCCATTTCTTTCCAGTCAGTGTATTTTTTGTTGAATACGTCACCCTTTAGCTTGGCTTGGCTTTGCAAGGTCAAGTTTGAAAGACAGTAGGACTGTATGATTTGATCAATTAAAGGGTGATATTTGATAAAAGTCACAATGACAATACATCCAGCAATTAAATATTATTAAAGTAGCACATCTCTGACTGGAAAACCTACAGTATTATTTCCAAAAATACTACATTAAAGCAACATTATATTTCACATACATCTGATGTTGGTTCTCCATAAGGGGGCACTCAAAGCGTGATATATATATATATATATATATATATATATATATATATATATATATATATATATATATATATATAATGTATGTATATGTATGTATGTTGCATTTTTACCCTGAAACAGCAGATTAGGATTATGTTGATTCGCCACTAACTGTAATACAGACTGGCCGGGCGGGAATGCTGCTGCTCTATGGAATTTTGGTGAAACCTCATGAGACCTCTCACCACAACTGTGCTGTGTAACACCGTGTAACCCGATTAATTTTTGTGTAAAGTCTAGTATTGTTACTCTATCACCTCGGTCCACATACTTCTTTCACTTTGCATCTCAGATTTTAAAATGCATGTGCACAAAGTGACATGGAGTAGTGGAGTTAAAGTGAATTTTAGGATTATTATTCTTGATTGAGTGCTTTAACTATGTGTTCACTGACAAAACTACTTCAATATTGACAAAAATACAAGCCCCAACAGTCAGACACACTTTAACAAGATAAACTTGTCAGCTGGTCAGCTATTAATCCCATGTCCTTCATAAAAATGGAATTTCTAGTAACTGTGGACTTTGTCTTGTTTTCTTTTTTCTAGGTATGCTCTTCACTGCCAATGAAGACCCCAAAATGAATACCTTTTACATTCCCGTAAGTGCCTACGTCAGTTTTCCATTGATCAAACATTGCGTGCGTGAAGCCAAAGAATCCTCCAGCTTTGCTGTATTTGGAGTTCTTAGTGACACAGTTGATTGCATCATGATGGAGTTCAGTGTATCAGCACACTGTTGGGAAACTGTTGTGATAAATAAGCAGACAGGCCTTTCTGTTAAAATGCAGTTATGCTTCTCTCACTTTTCTTGATTTATCAAACAGGTTTGGATTAAATTCACTTGCCCAGAATGAACATTGTGCTTCTATTATACAGTTTAGCTCAAAACTGGAGACTGTCCTTATGAGGAGCTGAACATGTGTGGGCCCAGTTCTAGAGCATGCCACACAGAGAGAGAGAGAGATGGCAGATAAGACCACAGAGGAGACCTGAGAACACGCACTCACATGTTTAAACATTAACTTGCACGTTCAGGATCAGCACTAGAGTGATAATGTTCCTTGCAGGCTTGTTCAAAGACATATTCCCTGAAATCATAACTAATAACTGTTCTAGCTCTTATATATTATGTTCTGATGTAGACAGTCTGTTCAGTTTGAAGGTTAAAGGTCTCCTTAAGGCAGATCATCAGGCCTAGTCACAAGTATTAGCTAGGAGGATATAAAGCCCCCAGCATTGCTCTGTGGAGCAGTGGAACTGCTTTCATTGGAATGTTGGCACTCCATCCAACAGCTTTGGGGAAAAGTGATCAGCTACAGAGCAGCCCAGGCAGTCGGAACAAAATCCAGCGACAGCTCCGTGCCGAAGGGCTTTATTCCCCTCTAGCCAGCTCCTGGCATTAGGCATGGTGCCAAATAGGTTCATCTGCTCCAGGTAGTCATATTCTGTTGGCAGTACATCTCTACAGGGAATAGAAAATCTGTGTGTACATTTGCACATCTGTGTCTACAATGGGTGCTTAAAGTAGCTGAATGCATTCATTAGGAAGGGCATCTAATTCTAATGATCATGTTTGTGTTGTCACTCACACACACACACACACACACACACACACAATAATCTGGACTCTCAGGCCCTGGGCCCTGCACCCCGCTGGTGCTCTTTCCTGGACAACCTGACAGAGGAACTGGAGGAGAACCCAGAGAGCACGGTGTACGATGACTACAAGTTTGTCACACGCAAGGACCTGGAGAACCTTGGTAAGTTACTCACAGTTGTGTGTGGCTTTTATAAATGATGTAAAAACACTTGTTGTATTTGAAGCCTTGCATATATTATATTAAAGACTAGAACATGAGTGGGACTATACGAAGAACTATCAACTGAAGCGTTTAATGTTAACATCTTCCGTCAAATGATAGTTCATATATATATATATATATGAAAACCCTGTAACCCTGTTTAACATATTTTGTTTATCCAGTGGATGATGTTCACGGCTTGCCATGACACTCGTCACTTTCTAAAAAACACATTGTATGACTCATTTGAGATGATGTGCTACTGGGTTGATTATTGGTACCATAACAATTAAACCATAACACAGCCACACCTAGTGGTACAGCTTTTTACCTTTACTCACCCTTGCCCAACGGTTTGGAGGTGTAATTGCAGGAATAACGCTAATGACGCAGTTCTGTCCGTGCTTTCTTTAAAGTTGTAGGCTTTCATGGTTGGCGTACTGAAGTGTAATGAATGATTAGGGGTGTTATTTCAGCGCTTTCTCTAACTGTAGACTTAAAACCCTTGATACACCTCAGCAGTAATCAGAGGAATTAGGCTGAGGGAATGTGATCTTTGAAGATGAGATCAGGTTGAGGGAGGTGGCAGAAGGTGGGAAACATGAAGGAGAAGTCCCAGGAATGCTGCCATCAGCAGAAAAGAGATCAAATGATGCCGGAGAGTGGAGAGGAAGAGAGGGGGAGGGCCAGGGGGTTCACCACAGCTGTGGAATGCTGGCATTATATAACGGGGGTTAAAGAGGAGGGGTGCTGTCTTTTTTTTTTTTTTTTTCTCCCGTCCCCTCTTTTGCGTGACTTAACCGTGCAGTCGCACACAGACAGTCTTTGCTACAAGCTGTGAGGTTTTGCACAGGATCAGCTCACTTTTCATACTGTTATAGAGCCTCGATCTGAACTGAACCTTTTAGTGTTTATGTTCTCGTGTTCAGTTCACACTTAGTCCCAGGTGTTGCTGTGTTTAAAACTAAATTGAGTGATATGAATCTCATGTCTGTAGGTTACTCTGATCCTGAGATATGAAGCTTAGAAAGTGCACATCTCAGGTTCTAGGAGTTAAATACACTTAATACACAGAAATTTCATATTGTGGGATCAAAATACTTACTTTCAGCTCCAAGTATTTGATGACACTTTCAGTGACTTAGATTGAGCCTTTAGCAAGAATACTGTATATTCAAAACTATAAATTCTGGATTTTTGACTGTTTCTGCTTAGAAACCGCAAGGGTGCTGTATGCGGCAGCAGCATGTCGCACATTAATAACGCAGTAGGTTGACAGGACTATCATTTAGATTCACTCTTTTTCACAGGTAGGTTTTTAAACCAGTGTATGAAACCTCCTGTAGATGTATTGGTTTATGGAAAGAAGTCATCTTGTAATTTGTAAAATTGCAAAACAAAAAACTTTGGAGAGCCTCAAAACTGTCACTCACATGTGAAAAGATCTGGTTCTGTCACTGTGTTACTGTGTAATTACATTTGAGTTATAGAGCCAGTATGATAGTAGTATCTCTATACTGTGGGCTGAAGGCACCCTGTAGTAATCTTTACCCCACCACCCACAGGCATCCTGTCAGTGTGTTAGACATCTCACCCCCACTGCCACAGGAAGCCATCTTCAGAGAAGAATTGTGTAGTTTCTGTGCTCAGTTTGTGTAGAGACTGAGTCATTTCACTTCAGCCAAATTACCGAGACCCCCCTCTGTTCACCATTAATGTTTTTCAAGGAAAAGATCACAGACAGGTCGTCCCAACCTCATCGTCGTCCCAAAGTTGGACACCAGTGTTAACCATTGGCTACACTTTATTGATTCCTTAATCAGAAAGCACAGCAGCTGCAAGCCAAGTGTGTGTGTGTGTGTGTGTGTGTGTGTGTGTGTGTGTGTGTGTGTGTGTGTGTGTGTGTGTGTGTGTGTGTGTGTGTGGTCTACTGCTGCTCTGCAGAGGCTTTCAGCATGCTTGGTGGATGGATAATTGAAGCCATATTAAAGCCCAGTGGAACTGTAAATCGTTTATAATGTGCTGTCCAAAGACTGCTGATGTTGTTTAACTTATGAGTTTCCTCCTTGTTGTCTTAGGTCTGATCCACCTGATTGGCTCTCCTCTGCTGAGAGCCTACATGCATGGCTTCTTTATGGATATCAGACTTTACCACAAGGTGTGTATATGTGCATTATATGAATATACTAATGAAAATTCAGGTGAACTGGCATATTAATGCTGTCCAATCAAAAACATGCATCTTTAAAATAAAACTTTACAGGACTAGGCAAATATGCTCTTAACGTATTTGACTAATTTGACTATAAATCCAGAAATATTTACACCGTGTACAGAGCATCAGGGTTCAAACCATGGATAAGGGCTTGGTATTAGGAATGTTTGCAGTCCACTCACTCGCTTGTGAAGCTCCTTGTGAACTTTTCTTTAGAATCCCCTCAAGGCTGGGGTCATTCCTGTGGCTCATTTTTTAGAGCTTACAACAGATTATTACACCCACATATCTGTTGAAAACATGGTTATTGTGGATCGTAAAATCAAAAATCTAAAGTCTACAGCATCGTTCACAGAATCGCACGCCTTTATTTTTTAGAAGGCACCATGAAATATCAAATTCTGCACTGTATTTATGCTTTTTAATGCAATACCCAAAAAAGTTGATCATTCTGAGGTCTGTTTCCTAAGAGCCCAAAAAATGATTCATAGATGGTCGAGTGAGCATCGTGTTGAGCTCTCTCTCTCTCTCTCTCTCTCTCTCATTTAAGAAGTTCTCATGCTAAAATCATTTTGCAAAACTGAGCCAGGATTGATGGTTTTATAGCATAGAAGGTAACATTACCCACTTTTGTGGCCAGATCCCTCAGCTGAGCAAGGACACCAAGCTATGCAAGTGTACCCGAGTGTCATTTACTGTCATGGTAAACGAATCATTCCTCTGATGCTTTAATCCCCCAGGTTAAGACCATGGCAAACCCTTTTGCTTACGAGGAATATCGAAAGGACAAGATTCGCCAGAAAATCGAAGAGTCTAGAGTCCAGAGAGTACAGCTTAAGGTGACAGATGTCTCTCTTCCTCTTTCTTCTCATTTGTCCGTTTGTCACTCGAACTGACGTGATACCTTTACATCTATTATCCCCATTACATACTCTCTCCCTTTCTCTACACTTTAGAAACTGCCCAAGGTGAACAAAGAGCTTGCCATTAAACTGATGGAGGAGGCAGATGGTGAAAATGCACTGAGTGCCAAGAAGAAGAAGGCCAAGGTAAGGGACGTGTGCTAGTGTACAGATATGGAGTATTTTCATTGAAAGTTACCTGGATGGTCCTGTATTCTGGTTACCTGATTTATTTCTCCCATGGGTCTTAGGGTACCACCAACATCCTCCGTGATGATCGCTTTAAGATGATGTTTGAGAACCCAGACTTCCAAGTGGATGAGCGCAGCGAGGAGTTCCGATTGCTCAACCCCATTGTGTCCAAGGTGGGCGAGAAGAGGAGGACAAAACTGCAACAGTTGGTCGAGCAAGAGGACCTTCAAAAGGTAACATCTGATGTAGATGAGGGGTCCCGGATCCTGGTCCTGGAGACCTACTGCTGAGGACATGTCTTTGTTGACACACTTAGGTTCATTTTAATGAGTTGATTAGTTGGGTCAGGCGTGCTGGGACCATGGAAAGCAAATATTACAAAATATGTAATATTAAAGAACACCAAGAACAGCAGACTGAAATGTAGTAAAAACACCGTTCGGTAGCTGGTTGTGTGTCTTTTGATGGTCTTTACACAAAAATACCACGTGCCTGCCAGAGAGTCTCTGAAATCTCACCAGACAAGTTTAAAAGTTTATGCTGAAATCTTGAAATATATAATCAAAAACACTTTCAATAACTGGTGGTAAATCATTTTTTACCATCAGTGGAAGCTGTTACCATGAAAACTCAGCCAGTCATCAATGAGCCAATCATCAATCTGAGTTTTGAGTTGTTTTATTTGTATTTATTTTGCAAAATTTCAGAAAAAAAACCTGATTATGTGAATACATTTATATTTAACTTGAATATTACAGGACTTTGCTATATAAAGCATTTGATAATAATCATAACAGTTGTTACTTAACTGTACCACCATCTAGAGTCCTGTTATGGTGAGAACGAGGATGCATTTGCCACATCAACGCAATTGACTGTAGTTATTCCCCTTTCAGCAAGAAGATCACGAAGACCAGGAGCTGGAGGGCCGGGCCAGTTCTGAGGAAGAGGAAAGCTCTGATGATGATAAAAGTTGGGTGGAGGAGGTACGGGAGCAACGGCGCCTCATACGGGCTGAGCAGAGACAGCGCAGATATAATGAGAGGAAACAGCAAGACCGCAACACCAGCTTGCAGAGTTCGGATCCAGTTGGGAACTCCCAGCAGCCCCAGGCTCAAGGCCAGAACCAACCACGGTTCTACCAAATTAAAACCGGCGAGGAGTTCCGCAGCTTTGGGGATGTGGCACGCAAACAGAAGATGCAAAAGTGAGTACATGATTATTATTATGGTGATCATTTTTTTACACTCCTCTCCAAAATGCAGCTAAAATAAATGCATTGTTTATCTTAAGGGGACGTCACTTCCAGTGCAAGTGCTGTAGCGGATTTAACCTTACTATTGCTGTATTCAGTTCAGGAGGTACCACATCATAATAGAACAACCCTAGTAGTTGTAATAGTTTGAAATATTGTCAGACTAAGGATTCAGACTGGTACAGAAAAACGTAGAGAAGAGATAATAAAGAAATGAAACCAGAAACCAGTCCTTAACAATTTCTCTTTATTGATCGTCAGAACACAAAACCGATGACATCACAAATAGCTCTTATGTGGTCACAACCCTCCTCCACGAGGACCTACGAAGTTGAGCAAGGGCATGAACATTGACTGAACAACGTTAAATGTACAGTAATACCGACCAAGAAACAGCAATAAATTATACAGATATCTGACAGTGTCCTGTGTAACAGTCAAACCGACTGGCACGAAAGACGATATACATTCACACACTCCTTAATATTTGCCAGCACAGCTGTTACACATCAACTTATGTTATATGAGCATCGTATGTGAGGATGCATATGAGGAACTCGTATAAGAACGTTTGCATTGTAGCGTTGCTGGACAAGGGCTGCCGACGCGCACTTACACCAGGCTAGCAATGTTGGATGAGGCCTGTAGGCAGAGCATTAGCAGCATCTCCTCTCAGCAACGCGTATACGTTTGCTTCATAACTAATGTAGTAACAGAGCAGCTTTACAGAAAGCAAAAAATAAAAAGGTTAACAACACAGGAACAAAGGATAAGAAATAGACCCCCGAGTGAACAAGTCAAAGGGTGACAGTGGCAAGAAAAACCTCTCAGAGCTGGAGGAAGAAAACTTGGGAGGAACCAGGCTCACAATGTGGGACCCCTCCTCCTCTGATCAAACTACTTATATAGTTAGTTACTGAACCTCTTTTTACATAGTTGGTGACGGTGGGTGGGCAGCTAGTCCAGGGCAGGGTGGGAAACTAGTCCAGGTCCAGTAGCCGGAAGGTGGGAAGCCAATGTGAAGTTGTGGCAGGGGAGCTTGGGGTCCTTCTCAGATGGGGTAGAGGAGCTCAAGGTTAGCGTTTCATCAGCTCAGGCCGGTGAGTCATCATGAACTCAGAAGAAGTACAGAGATGTCTTAGTTTCTGTTTAGATTTATAGAGAATGTAAACATTACCAGAGTGTGGCGAGTGACTCCGGCAGATCTGACCATAACAGCCTGATTGAGGAGAGAACCAGAAGGCAACATAAACATGGGAGCATCCTGAAACATTGGCAATCAGTAGTTGCTATTTTTTTTTGAGTGCTAATAAAGTTTTTAAAGCTTGAGGTGGATTGAGTGTTAAGTTTGTGTTCGAAGTGATTGTTTGTGTAAATATGTCACTTAGTACTGACATTTATTTATGGTTGTTTTTCACAGTGGTTCAGAATACTTAAGCTTATAAATCATTACCCAAAATCTCCAAAATGACAACTTTACACATGCAGGAAGGAAAGCCTCTCACCTTTCAGTACGTGGTGTAGGAACAGCGGTCAATACATGGGGAAAAAAAAAATAAAAAATGGACATACAGGGCTTTTGTGGGACATTGATAATGTGCTTATTATATACTAACAAGAAACATCTTCAGTTTTGAACAAAGGAATGCTTTCATATTTGGTAAGATTTTTCAAGTCACACCAAAATTTACAGCAAAAGTTAAAAAACCTTTTGTCAGAATACTGTGTCAATGTAAAAATTATACAATTTTGTTAACAAAATGATAGTAATTATGTTCCTATTGGTCTATTCATTATACAATTTGAATATGAAAACAGATGACCGGTTTAAATTCTGTCCAGTAAAATTTGATCAGATGATCAGATTTGGACACTGGAAATTGGATCAGTCAGACCTGAACATGCAGGCCTTCAGTGTGTTCTGCATCAGGAGTTATGTGACTCATTGCTTTGCCGACTGTGCGGTATTGTACTGTGACGGGGTTGAATGAGCCTTTCTTTGTTGTGTCTGTGCCAGAATATCACTTGAGGAGCGTCTGAAGAAGGAGGAAAGTTCCGGGATAGTGAATCTTGATGATGCAGCTATCGGAAGCAAACAGATTACATTCACTCTCAAGAAGGTGAGTCTCAGATACGACGTGGTACAATGTCTGGTACTGTCAACCTGGTACCTTTATGTTTTTACGCTTTCAAAATTGATTGAATTCAGGGCCAAGTTCACAGAAGTGTCTTAAGAAATTCTTTTTTTTTTTTTTTTTTTTTTTTACTAAAATATTTTAAAAGTTGTTTGGAATGTTCCCCCCCCCCCAAGCAATTTTTTTGAACAATTATTATAATTAGTATTATTTTTTTTTTCTTAAGTTACAACATATATTGAACCCCATTTGTGAAAGCAGATTTTACATTCACTAAGGTTTGCATTTTAAAAAAATATTGCTGTCATGTTGTGGAAAAAAACCTTCCAGTAGATGTTAATGCAATGATTTTAATTACATCAGAAAGTCGTCATTGAAAATAAATATCAGCAAAAACCGAGATACAGGATTTTTGTGTGACCGCAGTGACATACATATACAGGATTTAGGAAATGTACAGTTTTGGTTTGACTTAAAGTCACTGTAATGAAAAAAATCTCCACATTGATTGAAGAAAGATAAAATATTCCCAGGCATTTTAGATTGCTCCATTCATCACGTTATTGTCATAAAATGTAAAGAACAACGGTTTCACATTGTTATGAAGTGAAAAATGGATGTTGGACTGACCAATAGAAAAGCTCCGAAATGACCTGGAAAGAAATCGTTTTGCATTTACTTCCCTTGATAGGGATTTTCCTTCTCCTGTAAAATTGCCGATGATAGGTGTCTTGTACATATTGAGAGCAGTTAACAAATTGTTCATTGTTCAACCTCTCCGCCCAGCTTGAACACAGTGTCATTCCAGCTACAGAAATATTTCCAGAAGAGTACGCCCTGTGGCAGCGCCCATACGAAGCATGAAGGAGCTTGAATGTTGGAGAAGTCAGAAACGTACTGCCTTTATTGTTGGAACACTGGCCTGCGCTCCTGCCCTCAGGGTGATCATAGGTTCTCACTTCTCTCTCCAAGATTACTCCTTGTTCTTTCTTTTTTCCGTACTCTCTCAGCCTGAGGCATCTGGGGTGGAGGGTTTGGGAAAGTGAGGTCAACTTGTCCTTCAGTCTTGGCTTCGGTTTCTGCTGAGGTTCACTTTGGTCACCCAGAACGGCTGATTTATTCACCGACATTCTCAAGACATTCTTTCATGGCTCTGCATGTACGCATTCATTCATCTTTCCCCCCCACTCTCCACCTCCATCTTTCCATACCAAGCCAGCACAAAGTCAGCTGGAAATTGGACCAGTGATTTGTTGCTGCTGTAATGAGAACTCTGAAAGTCATACTTCATGTGCTTTGCCACGAAGTCCATATATTCTGGATTATCTGGTGGTCAATTCTGTCCAGCAGTGACCCTGCTGCAGTTCAACCCACTGAGTGCATTTACCTGCATCCCGTAATTTGATTTTCTGCAGTTGTTTGATTATTTGATTATTCAAGTGGTTGTGTAAACACTGTACTGCTGTTTAAGAAATCTGAGTATGAGCTGGATTTTCGCTCAGTAATCAGATTTCTCAGAGCATGTATACTCGTGTTTTTGGAGTGTCTGTCGTGTGTGAAAACAGAACGTGGTACGTAGGCCTGTCGTCATGCTTACATTTTTGACCTGTTGTACATCCATCCATTTTCTATATCGCTTATTCCTGAATAGGGTCACGGGGGAGCCGGTGCCCAGCCGGCAACTCTGAGTGCAAGGGCGGGAAACAACCCTAGACAGGGCACTAGTCCTTTGTAGGGCGCACACACACACTAAGGTGCCAATTCACCTACCAAGCATGTCTTTGGACTGTGGGGGAAACTGGAGTACCCGGAGGAAACCCACGTGAACACGGGGAGAACATGCAAACTCCACACAGGAACTTCCCAGGTCGCCCCACCCGGGGATCGAACCCAGGTCCTTCTTGCTGTGAGGCAACAGCGCTATCCAGTGCACCACTGTACCTGTTTTTACAGCAAAAATTACAGCTAAACGTCAGGCGATAACTTGGTGTACCAACCATCCATAACTCGGGGGCAAAGCACAAGTAGGTCAAATTGTAAATATGATCTTCTATATTGTGTGAAGGTGCTGAAAGCCCCCTTCAGGCACTTCTTCTCTCCTTAATGACCAAGGTATTTGCTTTTGACCTAGTATGGGAATTGACCAACCAGCAAGTGAGGTCTAGACATGAAAGAGGAGTGGAGGAGGAGGAGAATGAAATAAAAGAGTTGCGACTGTGGAGAGAAGCATCCTGCACTTTCTCTGGTGCCGTGAGAGATTAGAGATGATTTCAGGACAGAGTGTGTGATTGCAGATTTCAAAGCTGCAGACGATGCTCTAATCACGCTGGTGGAGTGAATTTAAAGTGAAAGTGTGTTTTCACTGTGATTACCCTGAAAGCGTTTGGACTTATGATGCCCATTGTGGCTCCCCGGCTCATCCACATAGTGCCAGAAAAACAACGAGTTAAGACTCAATAAACACAGGGCAAATTAAAACATCTAGCAATGTCATGCTTACTGGGTCTGACGAGCCAAATGCAGCAGCTAAGCATTCATATTCTGAATTTTGTGCCCCTTTTCATAACCAGAAAGTAGTGCTTACCCATATGAAATGATCACCTTGGCTCTGTTTAGCAGATTATGCTGCTGTGAAGTGAAATGTTTAGACCACACAGAGAGAGAGAGAGAGTGGCACTTTATAATTCGTTACAGACTAAACTCCGTCCAGCGGTTTGTCCTGCTGTTTATTTACTGTGTAGGTATGAACTTGGCACATCATCACTAGAGCTGTAACTTTTCATCATTCATTTTTATATGAATTGCATACTTATTTAAATTATTCATGGCCCTTAATGGTACATATTGCATGTGTTTTTACACTTTTACCCTTTAAGTTCCCAGTACCTATATATATATATATATACCAGGATCCCAGGTTACCAGGATCAGTAAATGATTCATAAACCTAGACTGATGTGGGCAATATGAGTTACACATACAGTTGTGTTGTGTCTCAGTATGAGGTCAGGGGTAATTTAGCTTAAAGCAGTAACGTAAAGCTTTTTAAGTTGTCTTAATGTATGCATTAATATTTCTGTGTATGTCTGTGTGTAAAATATGTCTTTGTACCCCAGACATTAGTTTGGGTGCTTTTCACCATGGTGAGATCCAAAGAGCTCTGTGAGACCTTCAGAAAGGAGGTTTTCTGGGAATGGATTTTAAATTCTTAAACAATTAGAAATCAGCTGTTCCACTGTCCAAAAATAAATTATAATTGAGGACATTTAAACCAACTACCAACATGGCCAGGTCAGGCTGTCCTAGCAAGTTCAGCCCAAGAGCAGACCACAAGAAAAAAAGTCTCCAACAAACCTAAATTGTCATCACAGGTCCTACAGATAACTTTTGCTGTAGTTTGTATCAAAGTGCAGCATCTACCATCAGATAGAGACCAAACAAGTTTGATTTTCACGGGAGGTGTGCAAGGAGGAAACCCTTACTCTCAGAAAGAAAAGAAAAGAAAAGATTAGAGCAAGACTAAAGTTTACCAGGGAACACCTACACAAAGAGCAGGACTTCTGGAACAATGTGCTTTGGACACATGAATCCAGTTATTTGGGTTCAGTAACAGAAGACATGTTTGATGCAAACCAAACACAGCATTTGAGCACAGGAACCTCATACCAACTGTGAAGCGTGGGGGTGGAAGTGTCATGGTTTGGGTCTGCTTAGCTGCAGCAGGGTCTGGAGGTGCTTGAGGAAAATGTAAGACATGGAGGAGTGGGAAATCTTTCTTCCAGTTCATACCAGAGACTGGTAGACGGTTGTAGGAAACATCTAATTGACATTATTTGAGCCAAAGGAGGAAAAATCACCTATTAGGACATACATAGGGTGTCCTTTGTCCTCACATTAATCTTTGACATTTCCTCAGTTGTATATGTTTGGTCATATCACTTCCATCTCACAGTGTAATTTAAATGAAGATGTTTAAATGTTCATATATTTAAATATGTTGAAGGTGTCTTCGTTTTACCTGTTCTATTTCTTTCTCTCAGTCGGAGAAGCAGCAGAGACAGCAGGAGGCTGAGCGGGAACACCTCGAAGAACGCAGGAAAGTCAGAAGGGCCGCTGGCCACCTGTACACTCGGGGGAGAGGCAGAGGAAGAGGCAGAGGAAGAGGAAGAGGAAGAGGACGTTTCTGACCTCAGGGAAGACCCTGAACTCTGTCAGCTAGATTTAAGAACAAGTCTAGAACCTCAGCAGCAGGGTGTCAACATTGCTATGGCGTTGACTTGCAGGGCTTTGTTCCTTTTACCCCAGAGACAATAGAACAGCCAGAGATTCTGAAAGTACTCCTGATTTCCATCAGCATGACGACAAAGTACTGAAGAATACAGGAGACCAATGGAGAAGCTGTTTATTTTATCTGTTTTTTGTTTTTTTTAAGTGTGGGCTGTAGTGTGAGTGTGTGTGTGTGAGTGTGTGTGTGAGTGTGTGTGTGAGTGTGTGTGTGAGTGTGTGTGTGTGTGAGTGTGTGTGTGTGTGTGAGTGTGTGTGTGTGTGTGAGTGTGAGTGTGTGAGTGTGTGTGTGTGTGTGTGTGTGTGTGTGTGTGTGTGTGTGTGTGTGAGTGTGTGTGAGTGTGTGTGTGTGTGTGTGTGTGTGTGAGTGTGTGTGAGTGTGTGTGTGTGAGTGTGTGTGTGTGTGTGTGTGTGAGTGTGTGTGAGTGTGTGTGTGTGTGTGTGTGAGTGTGTGTGTGTGTGTGTGCAACATCTCTGACCTTCTCTGCTTTTTGTTCCTCAGTGCAGTCTAAACAGTACTGTTTGTGCTGTTAATGAGACATGAATTATTTTATACACATCTGCACATTTTGTGTGATCACTGAGTTCTACATATGCATCACTCTATCAAAATATTGTCGTTTGGGGAAAAATACTTTTTTTTTATTCAATATTATTTGAAAGTGCCAGCTTCTCTTTAAGTTGTGAACATTTCGTGGTGAATGGACTGATTAAAACAAGGTCTACAAATCTTAACCTTTTCCTGATTTTACAGGCAAGTTGAATCAAGTGTTCTTGAGCAGGAAAAGCACAAAGCTGTGAAGGAGTGTGGCACTCCAGTGTTGCCCATCCCTGTTTTAAAGCCTGTATCATTAAATAATAGCCAGAAATATTTAAATCTTTAAAATGTGAGTGTTTATTTGACCTCATGTCCACTTTTGTTAAAGACAAATTAACAATTTACACACTTTTTATATATGAAGCATCTGAAATCTATTGCTCACAGCAAGTGTTATAAACTAAAACATATAAAACACAATTATTTAATCCCTTGTAGTCTGAGCTGTTTTTTAAACATAGAAATCTATGTATTTTTCAGGCACATGCAATACACAGGTGATCCACCAGGAGGCGTGTATCTGATTTAATTTTCTTAGGTAATTTCTGATGTAACTTAAATGTTGTTGTTATTATTATTATTATTATGCAGTCATCATCAACAACTAGTTACACAAACAGGTGCACACAGAAGGAAGTGTGAACTTTCAATGCTATTCAAAAGGAAGGTTAAGCTTGGATGATAGAGGTGGAGTGTTGATTGTGTGTCCAATAGCATCCTACACCTTTTCAATCTGGGATAGGTCTGGTGATGTTACTGGCCATGGAATAGTATCTGTGTCTTCCAGGTGAGCTGTAGAGATGACAGCAGTATGTGGACGAGTTGTCAGGTTGGAATAGCATAACCAGAGTGTGAGGTCAGGAAAGGTAGGACCACTGGTTGCAGGACTTCATCACACTATAACACCTTTTTTGTCAGTTTTGATGGCACTGAAACAAAAACAGGACATTTGATTCTGTGGGATAGAGGAAGGTTTGGGAATGGTCATGCAAAAATAAATCTGTTCTTTTCGGTTCATTTAATCCATAAAAATGCCACAAGTGGACCTTGGGTATGGGTCAATATAGTGTAGTTATGGTCCCTTTAAAGAGAAAACTTATGATTAAACCTGTAAAGTTGAAATTTGGGAAGTTACGGCAACAGTATGTATCTTGTCATCATTGCACAAAAACCTCATTTTTCCATTTTTGTCATTTTGCAATGTGTCGGAATTTCATGAAGGATCTGAATCATCATTAAAAATCAAGTTTTTTTCTTCTGTAAAGTCATTTATGGAGATACTTTTTTTTGCATGACCTCAACAAAATATAAGATCTTTAGCTTCTTTTGAACAACTTTTTTGCATGTTCTTGGTCATGCTTGGCTGACCGTGCTCTTTCCTAAAAGTAGAGCCAGCATGAATAGAAGCAGCAGTGACAGAAACGCAGCAGGTGACCATGAGGTAAATATTCCCTTCCCCCCTTTTCCCCTTTCCACATGGTAGGTCCCACACCATTTAGCACCCCTTCCCTCCTCCCAGGCACATTTTGGCAGTGTTCCATGCTGATTGGCCTGGGTGTCTCAGCAGGGCGCCCTCCTCCTCTGGTGCTCCTGACCTTAACAGACTCCGTTCCAATCCATTCATACTCAACTGGCCCCTTTTAATGACCAGGCAGGGGGCTTTTCTGACCTATGGAACTAGTTCGAAACTGTTCCCAAGCCAAGTGTGTCTAGCTGCTGTTCTTTTTCAATACGACTGTTGACATCCATGACTCAGTAGTTACCATTCAGTACTAGTCATTATGTGAGACATAAAGGTATATTGTGTGTGTACATAATCATTTAGCATAAAACAGCTGCCTTCTGCTCAAAAATAGTTTCAAATTAAAGGCCTCCAGCTTTCCGAACACTAAAATTTTGGTAATTTCAGGAATCCAGCAGTCATGCTGGTGGTGTAAAGTTATCCGGGACTGAACTCAAAGGCTTTCGAGGCCGTCAGATGAGGCAGACTGAGTTGTGGCATGTGCGTTGTAGTAGGATGGTGCCGGGTCACGGTAAGCAAATCTGGTTAGATCCTGCTGAAACTGGTATGGAACAATACGCTACGAGTGGGTGGGGGGGGGGGGGGGGTGTGTTCACAAAGTAGCCCCAGTTGATTGATGCTCTAATCTGAAGTCATCTCTACCCACGGACAATAAAAATAAGACCTAAAGGTTGAGGTTTATTTGCAATGTTTATGGAAGAATAGCACAATAAACTACAGAAGGCAATGGTTTCTACAGTCACTGGATAAAGGATGGTGGACAAGAATGTAGGCCTACTGATGTCAAAGCCCTTCAGTACTAAGAAAAGCCGTTGGAGCTAAGGGCTGTAGCAGATGTTCTTTCCAGTCATGGCCCATAAAGAGGGTTTCAGTCCATGACCTTCTGCATAATAATCAATTGCTCCAAATAGGGTTTTTACGATGCAACAATTCTGTTTTGTTTTGGGGTTTTTTTTATGGCAAAAACAAACAAACAAAAAAACATGGCAAATCACAATCAAGCAAAATAAAATAATAAACAGCTTTAATTCAATCTTTATCAAGATCATCCATCTCATTTAAATACAAGTTCATACACAAACACAGTCATTTGAAATATTTAAATATTTAGGACCTTTGAAGTTTTTAACATATTTAAATATATGGACGTTTGATTTTCATTTGAACAGTATTGACTGAACAAAGACTGACGCTGAATAAACACATCACTGAAAGAATTCCACATGCTGGGAAAATCTTTCCAGTCGATGGTTATAGGAAACATCTAATTGGCATTATTTCAGCCAAATGAGGAAATAACAGCTATTAGTTTTTAATAGCAATTATGAATTTGAATGTACATGTTGTACATGTTTAATTATATCAACTCTCAATATAGTTGTACAGATCAAGATCAGTTGACCATATGTTCATGCAGTGGTCAGTGCTTACTAAGAGTGCCTCAAGGCTCATTGGTGCAATACATGGAGGTCCCAACTCCCAACTAATGTCCTGGTCAAAATTTCCACGCGACACCTTCAGATCTGGTTTGGCAGTGCAAGCCAATGTTTTTCAGCTGAAGTAATGTGTGTAATCAGAGCAACAATTCTCTCATTTAAAAGTTGTTCCCATTTGAGTCGAGTAAGTTCCTCTTATTTTTTGCATGAATACAAAAAAATTCTAGTCCTAGCCTTACTTCCAGGAACAGTGTTATGTGTATGGATTGCTAAAGATGTCAGTCATATAAGAAATAGCTTTTATACTGATTACACTCTACAGGTGTAGAGTTTTTATACTGTACACCAACCCAGACCTTTGTGTATTTGAGAATTGGTCAGTCCAAAGACTCCTGTTCTTCTGTCACCATCGTCATGGTGATAGGAAATCTGGCACTCTGGAAGTGGGTCAGTCCCAGCTGACACTTAGTGCAACATGGCACACTTTCGCTCAAATGCTCAACAGTTGCAGCAGCAAGGAAAGCATTGGCTTTGTCCTCACGCCGGGAGAATCTGTGCTAATCCGGAGCTGTATGATGATTTGACTGTGGTAGCGTCATCAAGGACTGTGATGATGAAGATCTATGGTCCTGCCATAAAAAATAGACTTGACCTATGTTAACTTTCCTATTATTTCTAAAGTTTAATAGGATGAACTTCATACACATCTTCCCCTTGGTCTTCAGTGTGATACTGCTGATTAAGGCTAGAACTCAGAGCATGTGAGTTTACACTTAAATCCCATACAACAGTCAACCTTGACAAACTCCTCATCCCAGGAGCTGAGAGATAATCCAAGCCGAAAGCCAGACACAACGGTGGGAAGACTGTAGAAAATAGGTCACTCAGCACACACAGAGGATGGCTTTGCAGAAGCAGCGCTGTTCAACCCCCAACTTCATTTTAATGCTAAAATCTTATATAAAAATAACATTTTATTAGTTATGAAAAATGATGTTACATCACCCAAATAGTGATCATTTTTTGAGACACGGTGTACAGACTGTAATCTATGGTAGAACCGGTCCAGATGGCAAGAATGACTATAATGTACAAGAATTTAAACCCTACGATTCTGAGCAATAGAATAGGGTTCAGCAACAGTTTAGGCCTAAGATACAGCAAACACTGATTCAAATATAGGCATTTTAATATTCAGTATTTATTTTTCACGTTTGTACTTCACAGTGGTTTGCGAAATTTAGTCACGGACATCAAGATAGCATTTCATCACATGAACACAAACAGAATATTTTTCAGCAGTTCAGATTAATATGTTAAACCAAATTTATGAGACACCTTCACCAATCCAGCACAGCACAGTACAGCAGTCAAGAATATGTTGTTAGTTTGGAGAACCTGTTCTTGAAGTTGTTGCGTTAGTTTGGAGAACCTGTTCTTGAATGTGTTGTGTTAGTTTTGTGAATTTCTTTGGTTTAACAAATACAACACGGGCATACTTTTCAGCCAGGCCGTGCAGACATAGCTTCTATAACTGTAATTTGTAGAGCAGAAATACTGTATAGCTGTAATATAATTATGTAATGAAGATCGTGAATTGGACTCCTATCTGTCCCACTGCTCTTTTTGCAACCTCATCACACAGGGGATTGGGCTGGTATCTAGTTCAGTGGGTTGGCCATAGAGAAGGAGTGAGGAGTCTTGGCGGGCTTTCAGTGGGCCACAGTGGGCCCAGCGCTGAGACAAAAGGGGGCTGCTTTTAGAGGGTAATCCCCCCCGACACTCACTTCAGTGAGCACAGCCGTGAAACAGACCCTCAAGCGTCACTGTCTGGCCTGTGAGTGTGTGAGGTCCCTCATAGGGATTTAAGAGCGCGGGCAGGTTTCCCTGAATTCCGGAGAGAGCAGTGGTTGGGGAGATGATGAGTTCTAGGAAAAGGGTTAGTGTGCCCCCACTGTGGTCAATGAGGTCAGTGGTGTCACGCCATTTAGGAAAAGTAAGAGCCCCACTGCCTGTCACAGACATCTTTCATCTCTGCACAAATTGAGAGATGTGATAATACTCCGACAGACAACTTAAATGTTTTATAGTGTGGGAAAATGGATGGTGTGGACATATCAGTGTCCAGAATCACCAAATGTACACTACACATTGACTACTTGTCCAAATATTTGTGGACATTCCTTTTTAATGCACACATCTTGTCTTATCCCTGTAGAGAGGTAATGCTGATAGAATAGGAGCAGATATGGAACAGTGGAACCTCCTTCTCTGGAATGGTGGTTTTCCATCCTGTACTTCAGGGGTGAGTTCCGGAGATGGGAATGAGATGGGCTGGTGGTCATCTGACATCCTGATCTCAGTCATGTTCTTCTTTCTTAATGCGATCAAATCCTCAATGCATTTACTCCAACAAAACTTTTTAATATCCTTGAAATAAACAGTGAATGAACAGGTGTCCCAATACTGTGCATGTAGTGTATGTCTCAACTGTCCAATGATAAACACTCATCATCGAAAAATAGTTGCATCCAGAAGGAATCAACCTTGGTGATGAAACTTGTTTGGTAGGTTTGACATCATAGGTTTGGTAGGTTTCACGTTCAGCCACATGTGTCTATATACGGTCGTCGCACGGTTTCATTCTGACTCTTGCTTTTGCGTTAGTAACATTCTTTGCAAGCATGCAAAGTGTGCTTCTGGGAAGAATTCAAACTGTTGGAAGAATTTGAGAGCTGTTGCACCCTAGGGCTCTGGGAAGTACACAGCCATGACTGCAGACACTCTTCAGACATGGTGGGGAGGACCAACACATGCATGTGTGTGCTATTCAAACAGCTGGATCCCTATGTGGGATGCTATTGGATGTGCTATCAACACATCCCTCCACAATATCTGCAGGAACTGAGTGAGAATATCCAAGCTGCATGGGATGAATTATCAAAGGACACCATTAGGAAACATGGTGGCCTAACATCATGCTGGGAGACACAACTTCTGTATGTGTAGATCAACAAATATTGCGCATTTCAGTCAAAACATTTTAATCATTTATTGTTCCTGGTGACCTTTATCTTATCCAGAGCAAATGACAGAGGTGGGCCAGAGTAGTCTTGGGAGTCCTGCCCAAGGACTCCTACTGGTGTAGCACAGTATAGTTGCCCAGACTGGAAATCAAACCCCAGTCTCCCACACGGTGTGCTATCTTGCTGGTGGTGTTATCTGTTGCACCACCCCAACCGCCCCATTCATTTTCCACAAGGTGTTCCACCATCAGAAGGCATCATTTGCGAAGAAGGTTCATGTGCCGAGACGTTGAAATACTATGAGAGTCATGCACAGGTGGGGCCTGTGTGCGTAGCTGTACGTGTGAGAGGTGCCTCAGCATAGGGGAACCCTCTCTTTGATTTGCTTTTCCCCCTCCCTCTCCCTTTCCCTCCCTCATCTGTCTCTCTTCGGTTATCCCTTTTGATCCCCCTCTTTTTACATTCTCCTTCTGATCTGCCCCTTTTGTCTCTGTCTTTTGCTGCTGGAGAGATAGAGGAGAGAAATGTGCTGACTCGGTCGCTACGGTTGGAGAGAGTGATCTCACTGCCGTGGGTCTTGGCGTCTGTCCCGTCTGTCTGCACTGCAGGAGCTACAGACGGCCCAGGCCAGTGAGCCTGCCCACTTTACAGGTCATAAAATACACTGAACAAGATCTTACAAGTTCAGTGCGTCGCAGAGCTGCCCAAACACCCCTCTAATGACCTCACAGAAGATATGCAGGACTGTGCTTTGTTTCCGTTTAGTTGAGATTTAACATTGAGATATCCCAGCCACACAGCTCCCCTCACTGACCCAGCCAGTGGTTAGAATTTTCCTAATACAGTCACAAACTGATCAGATGGAGAACATTTATGCAATGCCTTTTGTTTCCTAATAAGAGATACTTTGAGGTTCTTCTTGACCTAAATTATCTAATGTGGTTAAAACCCTTCTTATTAATAGTCCATTTAAGAAGTGCTATAATCACTAATTCGTAGAATGAAGTCAAATTTCCCCCACATCTATTTTTAGTTTCAAGTACAAAATGTATAGTACGAATCCAGATGTAATGATCTAGTATTGGTTGCGTTTGACCTTTCAGTTTCTTCGTTTGTTTAAGGGATCTAATGGAATGCAGCAACGAGAAACAATTGGGGTTGGTTGTTTATGAAGGGAAGATGTGACATTGACGATCCCTTTACTGGCATCTCGAGACGTTTTCCGGCTTTGTGGTCGAAGCTGACTTCGTCACTATACGCACTCAATGTTCTATGGCTGCAACCACTTCCTTCCTTGAGCAGCAGACGTAAAGCTGTATTGCAGAGGCGCTGTTTTGAATGTGTAGTTTGCTTCTGTTGAGTTGAATAAGAAAAATAATTACGGTACTCTTCTGTCCTCTATCAACAGTCAACAGGCCAACCGTACGTTAGTTCCATGCAAACTGATTGATTGAGAAGCGTTTGAATGGTTACGTTATGTTATGTGAACGTCACTCTTTTTAACAGTGCTGCTCAGTAAATAACTTCAGAATATTCTTTAGTAACATAGATAAATGCTGTGAGAGAAAAAAAAAACTAAACTACAAGGATTAAAACAATGTGATGGTGTTCATTTGCCACTTTCTTGTTTGTATTATTGCAGACTTGCACAACTGGCTTCTATAAACTCACCCCTCACTGGCTCAGTCGAAGGCATTCAGACTATGAGACTAGATCAAAGTGGGTAAACAGATCATCTGGTCAGGGTTTATTGTAGCTCAGGGAAGTGTTTTCTTTGTGTTTGTGTTTTGGTGATTGTTTGTTACTTTGTGTGAGGTTAATGTGTTGGTCTGTGTAAGGAGCTGGAGAAGGAGCTGCAGGCTGTGCAGTGAGTGAGTGGAGTTTAATGTGTTGGTCTGATTTCTAAAGCACTTTCATAATTCCAAGTGCTTTCCCTTAATTAACACCGGTGTGTAATTCCTTTGTGCATGTGGTTGGTGGTTTCTGGCTTCAGTCATGTGTTTACATGTTTTACTCTGTTTACATGTTGCTGTACTACATCATATGACATATAGTTTATTGTTTTTTGGAAGAAACTTATTTTGATTTGTTGACTAATCAACAAAGATAGATTAATTGGTAGAAAAGTAGTAATAATAAAACAAATGAAATCAAATAAAATAATAATTATTATTATTGTTATTGTTATTATTATTTTTATTGTTGTTGTTGTTAATTTATCATGTGTTGTGAGGTAAGATACAGCTCCCGGGATGGTGTAATGTGTATTAATATTTTCATTTTGAAAGCAAGTTTGCTCACAGACAATTTTTATATAACAAGCACGTGCCTGTCAATAAACTAGAACAATTGTGAAACCCAGGGAATGTGTAGAAACCACACAATACCCAGTTCTACAGTCTAGAGGAGAGCAGATAGATTTCTGAATAGTTTCAGGCCTGTCTCTGAACATTACTCAGGTCCCAACATGACAGTAAATGCTGATGGTGCATGATGAACAGCCCTGTTTATGATTCCCTCAAGCTACTATGGAATTAATAAAAGGAATTGCTCCCTGCACACTCATAACAGGTGTGTCACTATGTAAGAATGTACCGAACACACTGAGATCATTCACTTGACGTGTGTAGTTTAAGACAAACAACAAAAGAACACAGAGTCACTTCTTAAGAATGTATATGATCTTGATGGAATGGATGGGCATGTTCAGCTCCAAAGAGAAATCAGCCTAAATTACAAATTAGCAGTATATTGATGATGAAACACCACTGTGATTACAAATTAGTCCAGGACTAGAATGCATGCATATCCTGGTATCTAATAGGCTGAAGAACCTGCATCTGTTTTGTACACATTTCAAAATCAAGAAATTGCAAGACACCAAGATTTTGAAAGGGCCTTATGTGGCATTGGCACAATAAGGCTTTTAACATTTCCTCCACACTATTCACTGCTGTAGAAATATTTGTGTTCAAAAAGTCACAAAGTCATACTGCCTCTTTAAGCAAGATTTCCACCATTTACCAAGTTTCTACATACTGGTAAATAAACAAAGTCAACATAATCAACTGGACTAGATTTCTTCACTGTGGTACTGAAACAAGGGAAGCAGGAAGTGCAACATTAACCTACTACCGCATTCAAACCATCATCGTACAGACTCTAAACCTAGCCAAAACCCTAAATCCTAACCTAACCCTAACATTATTTACCATCCATAATCATAAAGCTACTAGTTTTACTACTAAACCTACAACTGCATTCGTACCACCATTATACAAACCCAAATCCTTAACCCATTACCCTGACCTAACCTTAATCCTAACACCTAACATAACCATAACATGCATGTATTACTCTAACACAGCCAGACCGATCCCTGATTGAACATTTGTGGTGTGCTATTGGACAATCTATGAAAACCTATGGCAAAAAATTTGAATATTCAAGCTGCATGGGATGGATTTTCAAAGAACACAACAGAACCTTTAAGCTTTAAACAGGTTTTTCACACAAACGAAGAAAAACAAAAGATAAATAAACATAAAACATGAACCAAGAGCCAAAGGGAGGACCTATCCTCCTCTGCTCAAACTGCTTATTAATGATTCATTAAGCTACCTTACCCCCCACATGTCTGCTGTTATGCACATGGGTACTTATATATTCATAGTACAATGGAAATTACGATGACGGCTAATTGTGGTGATAATAATAACGATAATAGCAAGTGCATCGAATGTAATGAAGGGTGGGAAACTTGTCCAGAAGCATCCACTGAAATCCTAGAATCCTAGGCCAGTTTTGTGGGATGTTTTTGTAGGTTGACATACTTTATTCACCAAATAACAAATAACACCAAAGAATTAGAAAACTATTCATCAGAGACAGTCACACATACCAGACATTGTTATTGTCAGGAGATCCTAAGCTACTCAAATTTTACTTCATTTGAGATGCAAAAAAATAAGAGAATTTAAATATTTCCATGAATTTGTCCATGTTTTGATCAGACATTGACTAGTGTCCACAGTTTGTGTTTTTTTTGCTTATAAGGACTTAATAACTCTTTATATCTTCAGTGATTTTGAGCTGAAAATGCAAGAATCTTACCTTCCCTTGGCTTATAAAGGGTTCTTTGAGCGAAGACATATAAACCCATTTTTCTAAAAGATTTATGGAAGACCTCAAAACTGGTACGGTGACTTTTTTAACTCTTTAAAAGGTATTTACATCTACATCTCTTATGAAAATGGTTGTTTACTAAACCAAAAAAGGTTTTTTATATGGCACTTCTAAAAAAGCACCTTCATTTATTATTATGAAGGAGTATAGGACCCCAGATCAACCTCATCGTAATATGAGGGTTTAAGCAATTCCCTTACTCAGCTCAGCTTACTCGGTAGGACCAACCCAATATGGCTTTAACTAGCTCAGTCTAGCACAGTTTGTACCCTTTGTTGTTCCTCTTGCGTGTGTTAAAATATCTCTAACTGTGAATGTTGAATGAGTTTCCTCATTGGGGGGTAGGGTGGGCTGTGTCGTCACAGAGGAACAAGGCCTTTTTGGTAATGAGCCCTAATGACTCATCTCCATCTGTAAGGGGATATGTCACGTGGTGCTGAGTGAATGAGCGAGCATGTTTATGTGAGGTGGAGGACTGTAAGGGAGGGGAAGGAGTGTGTCTGAGCATGCTCTCTCTTCTCCCTCTGCACCTTTACTGTGTAACTCCTCTGACGTGGATTCCAGGAAAGTTTCCTTTTAGGAAAATGTTCGATATGTCACAGTGATACCAGAGTCAGCCAAGAGCTGGCTTAGGCTGAATCTGTAGAAGAAAGACAATAAACCTGATCCCGAGAGCAGCACATGTAGAGAGAACCTCCCTTTATTATATAGTTTGAAATTAATAGGATACTTGGATTCACATTAGACAAAGTAGATTAAGTAGTCGTGAGAATCTCACCAGCTTTGTAATAAAAGTATACAGTGCGTGTGAAGAAGTATTCCTTGTGCCTTGTGTGTTGGATAATGAGCTCAACCTGTTGTCAGCTGTCTGTCCATTGAGGGCTAAATGAATCCCATTAGTTGGCTCTAAAGCTCAGTGATGATAAGAAGTAGTAGTTGAAACAAGGCCCCGTCCACACATTTAACTGTGTCACTCGAGTTTGTATCACAATTTTCGGGCCAAAAAGATCCGAATCAGATCTTATGACTGAAAGATGAATGTGAAACTGTTATTCTCAGATCGCAAAGGTTATTCTAAGCCTTTGAGTTGAGAAATCTATATCTCCCTAGCACTTAACAACAAGAACAACAAGAACAACAAGAACAACAAGAACAACAATAATAATAATAATAATAATAATAATAATAATAATAATAATAATAATAATAATAATAATAATGAGTGTCAAAAACAACCAGGGGCACAGGGCTAAAATCCCCTCATATTAAACATATACATCCTCTAAAGCACACATGCTGTGTGACCGTATTTTGTAGAAAATTGACACAGGGACATAAAAGGTGTGGACTATAAGAAAGCAAAGATCAGAATAAAATAAAAGTCAAATCCCAAACATTTTGCACAATTTATGAGTGAGTATTGAATAAAGGTGTTTAATAAATGTAGATAATTGATTCACATTTCCTGGCCAGTTTGCACTGTGCATGCACTTATGCTTGGCATAAATCAGGTAGGGGACAGGGATCCAGTACACCTTGTTATAATCATAAACCTTGAGGTAAGCAAGACCAGAAAATTGAAGACGCTAAGAGATGTTTTACAAGACCAGACCTAACTTTTATTTTAAAAATGAATATACTGATATTCATAGTGTTCTATTCCACAGATAATAATCATCAATCTATTATTTCATGATTTTCAAGACTGTTAAGTTAAAGCGTCACAACCCCTTCTGTTTAATCATACTCATTATTCAGCCATTGCCAGGATAAATACAATTTTCCATTCTAGGGCACCTTTGATTTGTAAATGTTCTACTGTTGATGTTATTTTAATTGCTAGGTAATAATGTTCAGCTTATTGTGTATATTTCATAGTGACCCAGTTTCTGGATAAATGTCCCAGAACTACAGTCAGTGTCCCTTCATGAGTACCATTGTCTAATTTTATCAGTGGTCACTGAACCTACCACCTGCCAGAGTGACACAGAGTGTGTTTACTCTGAGCCTTAATGCCCTTAGTGCGACAGATCCGCTGAGCAGTGATGTCAGACAGCAACAGATGCTGTCGCTAACAACATCACCTGCCCTCAGCAGGTAATCAGCCTTTCAGTGACAAGGCAGCATGCTCTTCTAATGAATGGATTTGTCGACGTGGAGCCAAATGAAATCCAGTTATGTCCTCCCTGGAGGTGCAATAAAGTCCATTGCTGTATCATGGTCTTTGACCCTTAGCTAAAGGATGGAACTATACAGTTTTACATCTGAATTAAAGTCATAGTCAACTTCATGATCTTTCCTTCTCACCATAGAAGTGCTGAATGAAGCACAGGATATACTGTGGTTCCTCTGGGATATGGTGCTCCATTTCACATGGAACAGCAGCAACTAAACTCTCTCAAAATACTCCACACAATGATGCACAACATATGATACAGAATACTGTACAATACAATACAGCCATTAACCACAAGATGAAGATTAGGCACTGGTTAGATTAGGCAGGCAATGCTACTTTACATGTATTTTATTGGTGCACACTGATAGTAGGTGACAGTTCTTAGCAGCTTGGATCACTGTCAACAGTGTGGACAATTGACAGAGTTAAAGTGTCTCTGCATATGAAGATAACTTAGGCTCATATCTGACATGTTAAGTGCAGCCAGTAGTTCAACTGATTAAAGTGAGGAACAGGTGTGAGATAGTTGAGTCTGAATGTAAATAAAGATCACCAGTCTGGTCTGTAGATGTGTGGCTGACTGGAGGATGAACTGTTGAGTTTGGAGGTCTTGGTCTGAATGTCTGAATGACAGAAGGGTATATGTTGCCCATGTGAGAGGTCAGAGAGAGTAGAAATCCTCAATGACACATTCAGAGGTGGTCAGAGACGCATATGCCCTTACTATTCTTCTAGGGTCCACACCAAAATTGTCTCGATGTGTCTCCGACAGCAAAACACCATCCACATCAACTGCCCCATCATTGCCCCAGCCAGAACACACATAATAACCATGAGAGTACAGGAACTCCTCCCAGTACAACCAAATCTCAACGAAATGCACAATAGTGTGAATTTTTTGCAGCAGATTTCAGTCAAACTAAGTGGAAATGCATGTGGTTAAAATCCACATGATGGGACCAGGGGTCACAGGGTCACTGTGCCATGCATTGACTATAGGGTGATAAAGCCTCTCAATTTTAAGCTGTGAAGCAGTAGAACTGCATCCTGTGGAATAGTGAAGCTCTATCCAGTACCTTTGGGATGAGATGGAGTGGTGTGTTTGTGATTCAGAAAGTATTATGCAACATTATTCACCTGACTGATTCTCCTGTGTAGCTGTATGCAATCAAATCCACACAACAATGTTCAAGCGATGAGAATTTCTAACGGGTTCATTCACACAGTAGAAACAGAAGCTGCATATTTGTTACTATTCTAACTATAGTATGAATGTCCTTTACCAGCTGCAAATATATCCCTGAGATTGGCCTTCCCTTCAAACCCTGGCTTAGAAGGTTGAGCTCATGTGGTGTTTTCACTCGCACCACTCACTGATGTGTGGTAAACACCACCAATGTCACCCTTGTGTTGTGTGTACTGTACAGAACTCTACAGAAACAGGTTGGACCGTGTTGATGCACTTGTTATATGAGAGAGGTCAGATGGATTCTGTGGAACTGCTTTGGCTGAAACCGAAAGCTTTAGGGTAGGAAGGTTAAAACTGTGTACACTCGGAGCAAACTGAGCTCGCACGGCCACAACAGAGTCCCCAGAGATGCCATCATACTGTACACACATAGTATTCATAAACATACACACAGACACGCACATACACACACAGCCACCTCTGCTTTCTTCTGCTGAAACAGAAACCCACTTTGTTAGGGCCTTCGATAAGCCCACCTACTACAAAGGACCGCAGAAATTCCGAAAATGAATAGCACAGAATGGATATGAACTCCGGATCAACTCTACCCACTCTCTCCATCCCATAGCCTTGTTTGAGGAAGAGGAAAGTCGTTTGATAAACAGATAAACAAAAAAGTGGAAACCTACATCCCATCTGGCTGAGCGGTACGTCTAGACCCCAGGGGAAAATGTCTCCTCTTTACTCTTCCTTTGACTTTTATTCCACTCATTAAAAACGCGACGTGTCCTACTGTTTGAAGCTAGTAATAAAGAATGACCTCATGCTCTGGTTTGGATGAGTATCACAGGGTTTGTCTGGAAACAGAGTGGCAGATTAGAAAAGGCCTGGAAGGAGCACGTTTACGTCTGGAAAACGTATTCTCAACCACCACCACCGCCACAGCAATGTAGTCTTCACGGACCATGAAGTTTCCTATGTTAGGCCTAGAGCGGAGATCTAGAAAACTGAAGACCCTGCGCATGTTTTCCGATTGTAAACGACTTTTAAGATTCAGAAAAAGAAAATCAATTTCCAAAGCCCTTTCTCACAAAGAGCCAATACTTGTGTTTGGTCTGGTTGGTCGCTGGTTAGAGATAGCTGCATAACAATGGAAATTTGCTGTAGGGCTACTGAGAGCTGACTCAGACACTATGTTACATACCCTCTGACTGTGGTCAGTCTCACATTGCTGAGTCCAGACATCTCTAAACGCAACTGAAAACACAGCTTTGTCATGTTTGTCCTTATAGATTTTAACATTATCAGTGGAACACAGCATCACAGGTCAAAGTCCTGGCTACTCTATAATGCTTAGCTTGCACTTCACCAAGGCTCAGTTTTCCTTTTTCCAGTGTAATTATATTCAAGTACATATACAGTACAGTATATTAGTTTGGGGGTTACGACGTCCCCAGGTTATAAATTCATATTATCACATTTATACATTTATAGTAAAATATGAAATACTTTATTTAATAAAAAACAGCTTAGAAAATAAAAGGTTATTTATTAAATCCCCCCAAAACAATCTGCACCAAATCATTATAATTTCCATTTTTATATGTTATAAACATGAATACTTTTGTACTTGGAATTGTTTCCCCAGGCTTTAAAACTGCTCTGCTCCAATAAAATTATACAAAGCAGTCAATTCATTAAAATTCACAATGTGAAGTCCAGAAGGGAGTGTCAGATTGCAATGCTATTCAGAAAAAAGATAAAGGTTACTGAGAACAATAAATCATTAACTCTCCCATTAGGGCTGCATGATATTGGAAAAAACTGTCATTGTAACATCTGGAAAGTATTCACAGTGCTTCACTTTTTGCTCATCTTGTTATGTAATAACCTCAAAATTATACAACCCCAATTCCAGTGAAGTTGGGACATTGTGTAAAACAAGTAAAAACAGGACACGATGATTTGCAAATTCTTTTCAAGATATTGAAAAATCTTCTTATATTCAATTGAATACACTCCAAAGATAAAATATTTCATTTTTCAAACAGATAAACTTGCAAATCTTCACTCATTTTGAATGTAATCCCTGCAGTGCGTTCCAAAAAAGTTGGGACAGGGGCATGTTAACCACAGCGTTACAACAACCTTTCCCTTTAACACTCAGTAAGTGTTTAGTATCTGAGGACACTAATAGTTGAAGCTTTATAGGTGGAATTCTTTCCTGTTTTTGCTTGATGTAAAACTCTAGTTGCTGAACAGTTCGGGGTCTCCGTTGTCATATTTTGTGCTTCATAATGTGCCACACATTTTCAATGGGAAACAGGTCTGGACTGCAGACAGGCCAGTCTAGTACCTGCACTCTTTTACGATGAAGCCAACCTATTCTTTCACGTGCAGAGTGTGGCTTGGCATTGTCTTGCTGAAATAAGCAGGGACATCCCCGATGAAGACCTTGCTTGGATGGCAGCATATGTTGCTCCAAAACCTGTACGTACCTTTCAGCATTAATGGTGCCTTCACAGATGTGCAAGTTACCCAAGCCATGGGCACTAACACCCCCATACCATCAGAGATACTAGTCTTTGAACTTTGCACTGAACACAATCCGGATAGTCCTATTCTTCTGTGGCCTGGACGGCACGACGTCCATGATTTCCAAAAACAATTTGAAATGTGGACTCTTCAGACCACAGGACACTTTTCCATCTCAGATGAGCTCTGGCCTGAGAAGCTGGCGGCGTTTCTGCTGTTGTTGATATATGTTCTTTCGCTTTGCATGGAATTTTGACTTCAACTTGTAGATGGAATGACAAATTGGGTTCACTGGCAGTGGTTTCCTGAAGTGTTCCTGAGCCCATGTAGTAATAATATCTGTTAAAGGATGATGTCGGTTTTTAATGCAGTGCTGTCTGAGGGATCGAAGGTCACGGGCATTCAATGTTGGTTTTCGGCCTTGCCGCTTACTTGCAGAGATTTCTCCAGAGTCTCTGAATCTTTTGATATTATGGACTGTAGATGATGAAATCCCTAAATTCCTTGCAGTTGCACATTGAGCGTGTTGTTCTTAAACTGTTGGGATATTTGCTCACGCAGTTGTTAAGAAAGTGGTGAACCTCGCCCCATCCTTGCTTGTGAATGACTGAGCCTGATGCACCCTGTATACCCAATAATGACACTCACCTGTTTCCAATTTACCTGCTTACCCGTGGAATGTTCTAAACAGGTGGTTTTTGAGCATTCCTCAACTTTCCCAGTATTTTGTTGCCCCTGTCCCAACTTTTTTTGAACATTTGTGCAGGCATCAAACTCAGAATGAATGAATTTGCAAAAAAGACTGTAGTTACATTTCATTATCAAGAGATTCCATGATTCTAGCACACAATTTATTAATACAAATGAAAACCCTTGGTGTTTACAGTCAAAAATGACTAGATGACACTATAATAAATGTAAAAATATATAATAAAATATCATATCATTATTAAAAAGTATATAATAAGTGTATTCAGGCACATTTTCATACATCAGATGGACACATGTGTGCTCTCCCACACCCTCACATGCTTGTGTGCAGTGGGCTTGTGGTGTGATTGGACATGAATCCACGCTGGAAACAGGGAAAGTTCTTCAAGAGGAGACTATTCTTAGAAGAATATCTTACTCTGCAATTTTCCAGATAGTGACACTGTTCCAACCCCAGATTCTTCAGTCTGATTGTGAGAGTATTTTGTTTTTCACATTAAAATGACTGGGCTTCAAAAGTTTGTGGATGCTTCTTGTGTGCAAAGACATTGGTCAAAACACTGGTCACACTTCACCAAACACATGGGGTGCCAGAGCAAAGACTTAACTACACTTAAGCAACTACCTGAAATATCATAGGAACCACCTGTGACATCAAAGCAACTGCCCAGCAATCACTAAGCAACTGCATAGCCTGAAAGAGGAAACCAGAGTAATTTTGGTCTTTTATTTATTAATAAAATCATACCGGTCATTTTTTAGCTGCTTAAATGTGTAATTTTCTGAAAATATATAAATTGTTTTGAAGCAAATATTCTTTTTAAACTTAGTAAACAAACTAGTGATAAATAGCACATTATGTTTCATCTGAGTATTTGTTATAGTCAAAAATAATCGAAAACGTATGCCAGTTTTATAAGCTCAGGATAATGAGACCTACAGACCATAAACAGCAAAAGAACAGTTGATAAGATCAATCACAATAACAGGTGATAATATGTGTATTATTATGGATTTATAATCTGCTATAATGGTCAACCATGCAGCTTGAATATTCTCACGCGGTTCCTGTAGATTTTTTGGCAGTGTGTCCAATAGCATGCCTCATATTTTCAATCAGGGATATGGTGATACTGGTGATATGGCTGTTGGAAGTATACATGGAATACTCCATGACACCATTGCCATAATGTTGCTAATGCCACATGCATGTCAAGGCATGAAACTTGAATCATACGTATGTCTCGCAATGTCAAACCTACCCACTAAGTTTAGTTCCTGATGGATTATATTCCTTTTGGGTACATGTATTTTTTGGAGTGTACTTTAGAAGGATGGCTAAACGATGGTAAAAAGAGACACCAACCTCAGAATCACCAATTTCTATGTGAGCAATAGATTATAGTGCACGTTCTGTATTCAAATGTAAACATTGTTCATTACAGACATTCAGGACAGAAATCTCACAAACATCGAGGGGAAAGTACATGGCCGTACAGTATGCAGACACAAACTGAGGATCCCCTTTTTATTTCCTATTAAAGAGTGTCAGAATAGGGATTCATGCCACGGTGCTACCAACATCCTTGACACGTAAACCGTAATCTCTTGTTGCATTACTCACCATTTGTAAGATCAGTGACAATTTATTTGGCAATAGCTCTTTTCGCCTCTTCTTCTGGTAACTGCCCAGCTTTTCTTTATGCTCAATTATTATTAACTGAAAATAATTAAGTGATGTATTATAATGAAGTTCTAGGTTACTGTTATTGTTAAGTCATCATCAGTCATTCTGAACATCTGTCAGAAACAGATAATATATTAAAAATGGCATTTTAATACACATTTGGCATTTAACACATTTTACAAACCAAAAACAGGAATAAAGATGTGATTGGTCACTCTATTGTGTGCATGTAAATGCAGGTAATGTGTTAAAAGATGCACTGGACCTTATTCACACCTGTACTTAGCACCTATATTGGAATGCATAAGAGACGAGTTACACTGGAGTACACCGGAACAAATATGGTTATAAGGAATATAACGATTATATGAACTACTTACAAATCCAATCTCTAATGCTTTGTTTTCACCTGTACCAGAGGTAGAGGAAATGGAAGGCCATTGCTAAGCAGCCCTAAAGTTGTACAAAAGTGTATTTTGTTCGTATTCACCACTGTTTTATCACCATCATCATTACATAATAAAACTTTGGTGATATGTGTGCTTCACTGTTATTTTTTAATAGGAAAACTGACTGTATTTGTGTTGTAAACACTGCCAACCATTTCACATCAAACCACTCTTCAAGACATTTTTGAGCTGTGAACAACTGAGTTATGCAGTATTTTATAATTGAAAAATTGAAAAAGAATTTGTCTTTAAAGAAAGGCTCTGCTGTTTGACACTATAGGTTACAAAGGACTCCCTGGGTAGAAAGAGGATAGGGGATCACTATTGGCCCACTAACGGCAAACATAGCGGTCCGCTAGCATTTAAATATTAGACAAAATGCTTGTTTTCCACCAAACTTACTTAATTTAGCAAATACTTTGTTATTTAGTAAATCATTTTCAGTTTGATGCATATTTTTGTGTAAATCATTTTATATTAGTACACTTTGTATCATTATTATTTTTCTCTCAGCTGTTTGTTTATTGTAATATTTATTTTGTAAAATAAAAGTCAATATCTGTTTGAGAAGAAGAAAAAACACATTGATTTTGAACGCATGACAGTTCTCATGGTGGTCTGAGGGTGGATCAGCAGTGCTAAACAGTCAGCAGGGTCCTGACCTTATAAAGTTAGTGAACTGATATTGGGGTATTTTATTACACAAGCGAGTTCTTTGAATTTCTAACCTAGATCACCTTACTCAATTGTTTAACTGTTATATGAAGATATAGTCTGTATATTTAATATTTAATAATCATGTTTGACCTTCGGGGCGGA
The DNA here is from genome assembly GCA_034509495.1 of Acestrorhynchus altus. Lineage (NCBI taxonomy): Eukaryota > Metazoa > Chordata > Actinopteri > Characiformes > Acestrorhynchidae > Acestrorhynchus > Acestrorhynchus altus. The sequence goes on from CM067513.1 coordinate 5,386,638, forward strand.
ACAGTGGCACAGCAGGTAGTGTCTGTGTCACACAGCTTTAGGGTCAGGTTTTGCCTGTGTCCCTCTGGGTTTCCTCCAAGTACCCCAAAGGTGCACATGGTAGGTAAACTAGTATGTAAAATTGCCCTTAGGTGTGAGTGTGTGAATGAATAGTTGTGTGTGGTACCCTGCCATGGACTGGTGTCCAGTCAGTCCTGCCCAATGATTTCAGGTAGGCTCCGGGGCCACTAGGACCCTGAACAGGAAGAAACAGATAAGATGAATGACTTTGACTTTCTTTTCATTTCATAGCATTTATGTAAAACAACTCCACTGAAGCTGCATTAGAATATCCAAAAAATGATTTCCAAACCCTTCACATCCACATTTTAAGAAGCCCTTCTGAGTGTTTTGTGTTGTTATGCAGCAGCTCCTGTGAAGCCACAAGAGCAAATAATCTGATATGGACAATAGAGTTAACCATTTTGATACATTTGGTTATGCTGTAGAAACATTGCAAATAAATACTTTTTAATGTTGCAGAAGCTCCACAAAAAAAGGATTTTATGTTGTAGAAATGTTGCAAAAATACTTTTTATGTTGTAGAATAATTGCAAATACTTTTTTGTTTCACGGAAACATAGCAAGTAAACCTTTTTTTATGTCATAGAATCATTGCAAAAAAATACTACTTTATGTATACAGTATATTTTATAGTATGTATAATATTAGCACTAGTATTAAGGGCCACAAAGTATGAATAGTATTAGCCCTAGTACCAAGGGCCACATTTTCAAGAAGTCTTTCCCACAAGACATTTCTTTGAACTTCTCACTCACTTTACTTATTCTAAACAGCCAAACAAATAAATATCTAATAGACAAGTGAGGTAGCAGTTGGTTATCACACATTCCCTGATAGCTTATAGAATTATTGCACATCTTAAGAATCATTACACAGAACAGTATACATGTAAATACAGGCCACTTGAGAACATATAGTGCAGTGAAAAATAATAAATAGACTAAATGGAACAGGTGGAATGTAACGCTGGAACAGTGTACAGTGGGTTTTATAAGAGCCAGTGCCAGTGAAGTGAAGTGTTGTACTAGTGTTCAATTCACTTCTGCAGAGAACAGCGATTTATGAGAATTAAAGTCTGTGTGTGTGGAAATGTTCAGTTCTCTTATAGCTCTGGAGTAGTCTGCTTATCTAGTCTAATGTTATATGATATTAATCATTAATTATGCAATAACACAAACATGAGCATTTTTTTACTGATATCATACTGAATTAGACACTGAAACTATGTGAACTCTTATCAGTTGGTGAGTTTGAGTGTTTTGTGCTGTTATGCAGGTCCATTGAAGCCACCAAAGCTAATAATCCGATATGAACATTAGAGTTAACCATCCAAATTTTTCAGGTTGTAGAAACATTGCAAGTAAATATTTTTATATCATAAAAATATCACAACTAAAAACTTTTTAATAACAAATAAATATTTTGTATTGTTGTAGAAACATTTTTTAATGTCATAGACACATAGCAAATAAATACTTATTTTGTAGAGACATTACAAATAAATACTTGTTTAATGTAGAAATATTGTGAATAAATATTTAATGTCATAGTAACATTGCAAATAAATACTATGTTGTAGAAACATCACAAATAAATTTATAATTTATAATAATTTTAATGTAGAAACATTGCAATTAAATATTATTTCAATGTCATAGCAAAAAAAAAGTATTTTTAATATGGTAGAAACATCGCAAATAAACACTTCATTAATGCCATAGAAATTCTGTAAATAAATATTATTTTAATGTCATAGTAACATCACAAATACATTTTTAATGTTGTGAAACATCATAAAGAAATACTTTTTACTGTCGTAGAAACACAGCAAATAATGACATCACAAAAATTACATTTTTATGTCTTACAAACATTGCAAATGAAAAATATGTTGTAGAAACATTGCAAACAAATATTTTTTATAATATTCATATAATATAAATATATGTATTACTGAATTAGACACTGAAACTAAGTGTATAACATTAATAATATCAATATGATCTTAATTATAGAAGTAAACTGAAACTAAGTGTATAGCATTATAATATAAACAATATTATTAATTAAATAATGTAAATATTAATTAAATACTATAAATATGACCTTTATCGCTGAATTAGACACAGAAACAATGTGTATAACATTAATAATATAATATATATTAACATAATTTAAATATGAATATAATATAGTATTAACGATATGAATATTGATGAGATTTTATGAATATTAATTATGTAAACAGGAGGCCTAATAAAGCGGGTTTAACGCTCTTAAAGCGGTGTAATGTGGGTAGGGGAGGTCTGCGGGGTGTAAAAGGTGGAATCAGTTCCTAACAGCTCGCCCAACCCGAAGCCAAGCCGATAACAAGCCCAAACCGGTTCGTCTCGGAGGCAGGGGCCGGTTTCAGCTGGCGTGTTGCCGTGGAAACGCCTGAACTATATATGGTAGCAGCAGCGCGCGACCGGCTTCATCCACCTCAGAGCTGCCGGCAAGGAGCGGAGTTAGCGAGACGCCTCTGTTTCATTTCCAGGAGCCTGGTCTAATGGGAAAAGTCTTTGTAAATGCTTTTTAAGGTGGGTGAGACACAGTGCGGCTGTTTCGCGGCGCAGAGAAGCCGTGTGCTGCGCGGAGATAGCGGTTAGCTTAGCATCTGAGCGGCGCTGAGGCGAGATTTAACGGCTTTTATCGGCTCTTGGTGGCTTTTGACGGACCGGGCGGCGGGGCAGCGGGGTCCCGGTCCTCTGTGTTTGTGGGTCGGGGGTGGAGGCAGGTTTAGGGGCAGGTTTACGGGCAGTTGGGCCGCTTTTGAGGGGAAGATAAAAGAGAGTCAGAAGAAGTGTGTTAAAACACTAAGTGTTCACGATAGAAAGCAGCTTCAGCTCCTCTTAAGCTCCTCTAAAGCTCCCCCAACAGTCTTCCGTTTCACATCTGCTCAGACACGCTCCTCCATCCACGTGGCCGGTGGTTGGACAGGAACCGAGTGGCCCCTGAGCCCCTGCTTTGGGCTCTGGGGGCCTTAAGTTCACATATCTGTTTAACTCGGCACGACCCAGCCCAAAACACACCGTTTCCACGTTTTTGGGGTCTCTTTAGACCCTAATCCGGCTGATTTGGTGTGTAGTCTCACAATGCGCACTTGCACTCGAGCGCCCCCCAGAGGAGGGGAATTAGCCAGGTTTCTGTTCCTCTCTTGTCACTGTGCGAGTTCAGCCATATGTGGGTGGTCTCACTTAAAGGACAGAAATCACCGAAACATAATTGTGTTCAGCTCACTGATGTAGAGTTTATAGTGATTCACATTGTTTGTTTATTGTTGTTGTTCATCATTGTTGGGGCTGGGAGTGAGAGTGACTCGATACTGTGTGATATTTCTGAATAAGTGTCTTTCACAGTGCATTTCACTCTTAACCCCCAAAGCAAGCCCTACACCTTACAGACCAGCATCTCATTCACAATGCCTTCCTCTTTCAGACTACTCGCTTGAGCAAAGCGCACACTGGCTACGCTGGCCCTGGCCTCGAGGCTTATCTGAAAGGATTCAACTTCACTGGGGAGCCGCCTTGGGTGCTGTGAGCTCGCCTGACGTTAGACCTTTTATAATTCCATCTCTTTCTGTCCATGTGAGTATGCCTTGCATTGCGTAACAGAGACAAACAGATCAGGCAATATTTTAGGATGATGAAGGGCTTTCTGTTTTTCATATCGAAGAGTAGATACACTGATTTTATACGTCCTAGAGGGAAAGTTGCACATGACATTAGCGCACAGAAGTAGTGAGAAAACTTATAAAACAGAATACACTGTACAAGGATATGAAGTACGAGGAATGCAGTAGTTGCAGAAATCATAAGCAGTGGTGTAATGTATCTGGAATTATCTAGTGCTGTCTTGTGTGATTAGGACACTCACATAGACCAAGTGTAATATACTAATATAATATATAGTATAATATACTAATATAATGAATGGATAGTAGCTGTTTATGGCCTCCTTCCTGTGATAAAATATTTTGCATAATTTGTTCTGTTGATTGTGTAGGTCTATTTGTCCTTGTGGAATAGCTCATAAATGTGGTTTTATCAGAGCTTAGTCATTGTACAATACACAGTAGTTACTCCCAGAGAAGATAAGGGCCAGTTTTGACGTGGCCTCTTTCACACAAGGCCATGCTTGTCCTGAACAGATAATGGTGATGGTTGGGGGTCTCTGAGAGAATGTTTTGTAACACCCTGCTCCTCTTTCTGCAGTTTGCTATCAAATCTTGAATTATGACCATGAACACCCTCACTCCCAACGACTTTGACTTCACCTTCTTGGAAGAGGGATTCTGTGCACGGGACATTGTTGAGCAGAAGATCAACGAGTCATCCCTTTCGGTGAGTTTGCACTGTAGTTTTATACGAGAGAGAGATGTTAGCGGAGTCTGCATTTCCATGCTGATCTTTCCTTCCTTGGTGCCGCAGGATGACAAGGATGCCTTCTATGTGGCAGACCTGGGCGATGTCCTTAAGAAGCACCTTAGGTGGGCACGAGTCCTGCCTCGTGTCACACCTTTCTATGCAGTCAAATGCAACGACAGCAGGGCTGTCGTGAAGACGCTGGCGTCTTTGGGAGCAGGTTTTGACTGTGCAAGCAAGGTTTGTTTTTCCTGTTTGACCCCCTCACACAAATTTGGGTTTTTGTTACATGTACAAGTAGAAACTGACATCAATCTATCTCCTTGTAGACCGAGATCCAGATTGTGCAGTCTCTGGGAGTGGACCCCAGCAGGATCATTTATGCCAACCCCTGTAAGCAAGTGTCCCAGATCAAGTATGCCTCTGCCCATGGAGTGCAAATGATGACCTTTGACAGTGAAGTGGAGCTTATGAAGGTGGCCCGTAGCCATGAAAATGCAAAGTGAGTGCATTCTGTTTTCTCAGCTCTTTAAAATAACAGAATGTTGTTTGTGTGATTTGTTTAATGTTATTACTAGTCTGTAACCTCAGATTGCATCTTTGCAGGCTGGTGCTGCGTATTGCTACTGATGACTCTAAAGCAGTGTGCAGACTCAGTGTGAAGTTCGGAGCTACGCTGAAGAGCAGCAGGCTGCTTCTTGAGCGGGCAAAGGAGCTGGGTTTAGATGTCATCGGAGTCAGCTTTCACGTAGGCAGTGGCTGCACTGACCCAGAGACATACAGCCAGGCCATTTCAGATGCACGTTGTGTTTTTGACATGGGGGTGAGTGTGGACACATCTGATGATGTAACTTGGTAATTCACAACTGATGCAGTGAAATGAATTGGAACTTTCATCACCTTTTAGGCAGAGTTGGGCTACAACATGACCCTGCTGGATATCGGAGGTGGCTTCCCTGGATCCGATGAATCCAAGCTGAAGTTTGAGGATGTACGTTTTAACTTGTATATTGAAATACATCTATTAAACATGCAAGCCACTTGTTCAGTTTTTAAGTTTTGATTTTTGATCCTTAGATTACTGCTGTGATCAATCCTGCACTGGACAAGTACTTTCCTGCAGACTCTGGAGTGAAGGTCATCGCTGAGCCTGGCCGATACTATGTAGCCTCTGCGTACACACTAGCTGTCAACATTATTGCCAAAAAGGTCATCATGAAGGAGCAGTCTGGCTCAGATGGTGAGCATGTTTCCTTTTTTGGTTGATGGTTTCTATAATAAAACGTTTCAGACTAAACAGAACTTTAACAAATGATTTCTTCCCTTTTTCACTTTGTAAAATCTTTCAGAGGAAGACGAAGGGACCAGTGACAGAACCCTCATGTACTATGTCAATGATGGGGTTTATGGGTCTTTCAACTGCATCCTCTTTGATCACGCACATGTGATGCCTCTTCTGCACAAGGTATGGACCGATTTTCTGTAGAATGCTTTCATCGTTTATATCAGTGGCCTATTGGTTCACTGAATGGGTTGCTGAAACTGATGTTTACTTGTTTTGTAGAAGCCCAAGCCGGACGAGCGCATGTACCCTTGCAGTATTTGGGGACCTACCTGTGATGGACTGGACCGCATTGTGGAGCAGTGTTCTCTGCCTGACATGCAGGTGGGAGATTGGCTGCTGTTTGAAAACATGGGTGCTTACACAGTGGCTGCCTCCTCCACCTTCAACGGCTTTCAGAAACCAGACATCCATTACATCATGTCCCGAGCAGCATGGTAAGATCCCATATTGTGATTTATTTTTATTTGTAAACTTGGTATGCTTTTAAAAGAGGGCCCCGTCCTCCTCAGTATCTCACGTGTGTATGATTGTGAATGCTGTTTACCAAGATGTTTCCTTTCTTTCACTTTTAGGCAGTGCATGCAGCAGATCTATGCCCAGGGTATGCCACCTCTAATGGAGGAACAGTGCCCTGGCAATATGCCATCCCACTGCGGGCGTGAAACCAGCCTGGAGCTGCCTGCTAAGGCATGTGCCACCCGTGTGCTCTGAGTTGCCACCTCACCATAGATTTGGTACAGATAAAGGCTGTTCATCAAGTCCTTTTTTTAAAACCTGTTCTGAATTTCTAATGATAGAAATTCACTGTTGCTATGAGTTTTATTTGTGCCAATAGCAACATATTTTGCCGTAATAAAGCACTGTGTCTGCTTTTACCTGTGCCAGATTTGTGTTGCTTACTCCCATAATGTTGTAGACGCACATGTTGACTTGATTTTTTTTTTTTTTGATTTTTTTATTTCTTTTTTTTGTAAATGGCATTGCTTCTTGTATTTTGTACTTATAATATTTGAGGCCAGTTACTTGACCGGAGAATAGGAGAGAGCAATAAGTGTTGTGTTAGATGAGGGTCTTCTGCTGTGGAAATGTACTCTCCTGAACATGATTTAAGCTATTCATGAAAATCTGTCTGAATTTCAACCACTACAATGGACCACTTTCAACTTCGGAGGGGGCAGGGAAACGCTTCATTATGATTTCTCAGATCTAGCCTGCACACAGGAACTGAACACATTCCTCCTTTGGTTCTCCTATTTAAAATTATATATATTTTTAAAACTATTTTTTGTTGGTAAACAAGTTAATAATAATTATTACTTAATTATTATTAAGTAACAAACAAGTAATTATGACCATGCATTTGAAAATGGATATGAAAGAGATGGGATTGCAATCTTACTGCTTTCCTATGGAAACTTTTTTTTTAATATTTTGTATTTTTTTTTAATTATAAATAAAAAATACAGCTGTAAATGTGTCCTTGTTTCTCTTTACAACTAAAAGTGACAAGGTTGCATTTGTACTGGGACCAGTTTAGTGTTTACTTTGAAATGTGAACAATCTTTTAGTCCAGTTTATTACAGCATTACCCAAGTATTCTTTAAAGGTTTCTAAACTAAATGGTTCTATTTAATGTGACTACATAAAGAATAATTTTAGATATTTCTTAATTGACCCATAGTGTTGATAAACATGAATCATTTTTGTATAATGATGATGTCCTCTAGGTCTCTGCTGGCCTGAATATCACAGTGTCAGTGATGTATGACTTTTTAACTTTGTATTCAGATCAACCCGTTCTAAAGAGCTCAGTATGCCCAGTAAGGAATTCTTCAAATGTATTCTAGAATGGAAAACTACAATGGCCACTTCAGCATCTCATTCAATTTCTCACTCTCCCTTCACCAACTGATTGGATGAAATTCCATAGAATTCCCAATTTACTCAAATCAATTGGCTAAAAAACAAGTGGAACTAGGCATTACTTTCAGTTGGTGCCCCTATGCTATTTAGTTTTACTGCATTGTTGAGTCCTTAAACCAAACCATACCATGAATCTCAAACTGATCTCTACTAAAAATAAAATCCAGAAGAACCAAAGCTGTCATGGGGCAAATCCAAAAGTTTAACACAACAGTCTTGAACCTATACTTCACACGGGTGAAAAACCCTGCTAGCCATGTTAATCAAAGCTGGTCAAATGCAATGGCAGGAGAACCTGGTGGTGTTGGCACTGGAGAGTTGCCCTCATCTATAGTGGCTACCTGTTCAGTGACCAATTTGCACTGACTATGTGTGTCACAAATCATGCAAGGGGTGTGGATCGAGCAGTGACAGGCCCACCAACAAGAGATGTAAATAGGTCTGTAAAACCTCAGCTGAGCATTATTTGTCCCAACAAAAGTGACATATTTATTATTTATACACACTTACATACTTAATTAATGCCTTTAATGGTGGGCGGCACGGTGACACTACAGGTAGTGCATGTGTCAAATATATCCAGGGGCCTAGGGTTGTGGGTTCAATTCCCATTTGGCTAAGTTTAGTGTGTTCTCCCTATTTCCTCTGGGTGCCACGGTTTCCTCCCACCACCCACATGGTAGGTGAATTGGCTGTGTTTATTGCCCCCTTTGGTGTAAGTGTGACTGTGTCTGTGGCACCCTGTCCATACTGACAGATTGCATTTATGGCAGCGTAAATCTGCTGAATATTAACTTATATCTGATTAATGAAGGACTTCAAATAAACAAAATAACATGGAACAGCTCAGGTTTGTGAGACAGCGTGATAACCTGAATGTTTACATAATCGCAGAAGATCCTATATGAATATGTAATAGTCCATTAATTCTCTCATTTCTCATTTTTGTTCTTTTTTTTAGGTCATTGCTGTGTTACGTTAGTAAGCTACCCTATGGATTGAAATAGGAGAGAATATGTAATTAAAGGCAACATTTGTGAAGCAATTCTAAAGGCAGCTTACATTACACCCGCAGCCAACTGTGCCAGTTCAACAGCCCTGTTTCAGTGGAAACATTCATCAGAATCCCCTAAAGCACTAAAGCCTTAAGAAGCTGTCCCATTAGGGGAGCGTTTTCAGAAGGAGTAAGCCGGTGCGTTGGGAGCTTTCATTATATTGCTCTGAAATGATGGATGAATGCTTTCTGGAGAGTATTAAACAGCTTTATCTATAGAAGGGGAGGCAGCAGCATGTCATTTGTGATGCCTGTGCTTTCTAAGAAACCGATATTGCTGATTGAATAGCTGAAAATAAAGATGAATAGAATAGCACACATTTCATATTTACATCTATTTTTGTTACAGTTTTCATTCATATTTATGCACGGAGTCATTCAGTATGACCATTGCTTTTATCAAAAAACTTAAAGGTTAAGTGTTTGAAGGGTGTCGGCATAAGTAGACTTCTTTAAACCAATAAACCTTCATGCCTATAACACACTAAAGCTTATTATTCATGGAAAACTGAACTGAGCTTCTATTCTGACGTTGAACTGCAGGAACCTGAGCCTTCTGGTAGGGCATGAAGATTTCAAGGTTATATATTGCTGCCCATATGGGATATTATTCCATTTATCACTGTCAAATATTTTATAGTTTTATTTCTATTTCTATTTTATACTTTTTTTTATTTGATGTAAGAAAAAACATTTTTTGGAGCATTTTTTGGCCCATTCTTTAAAAAAATGTCAGCACAGTATAAAGAAAAGGTTCAAATTATGCAAAAAAAGTGAAAAACAGCAAATATATAATAAATGAAATAAAAAAAAAGGTTTTTACATGAAAGTGGAATATTTTTATTATGTTTTTGTTTCACAAAAGACAGAGAGGCCAAATTTCATTTTACACTACAGCTCCAGGCCTTGCTGCTAGGTGGCAATGTTTCTCTACATAAGTCTCACTGGAGAAGTGAAATGATTGGCCACGTTTTACAGTATGACTGCTGTGTTGGAAAAATGCCATGGATTCCCGTTGGTTCAAGCATGAAACTGTAGCCTAAATACATCCTAAACATGGCAACAGTGAAGCACAAAGAAACACATTGCGTGTGCTCCTATCCTCTCTTACATGCCCAGTGATCTGCGCTTTGTTCCAGTGTTCTTCCACTAAGGCCATCACGGCAGCAGCAGTTTGGTTGCTCTAGATTCCCAGCCACTGAGATTTCATCATGGCTCACCGCTTTGTGCCAATCACTGCAGGCCGAGGTGGGAATTTGCTCCAGTTCCATTTATTGTTTCTATCTTGTTCAATTTGTGCTTCATCAATTCCACACACAGCTCCTCCTGTCTCCATCTGCACTGTGAACACCCCTGCTCCACAGGCTTTTTGAAGGGGGGTAATCCATGCACTAACCCCCCCCCCCCACACACACACACACACACACACACACTTTCTATTATTAGGGAATAAAATACCTGCAGGCCAGGTGAATTCAACATTGCACCTTGGCTAATTAAGCAGCATGATTAGAAACTGTTTATACAGTGTGCTGCTGGTAGCCCAGGGAATGCATGCAGCTGCATAATCCTCTGGGAAGGTTCCTCTGGGAGGTTCTTCACGACAATCACCGTTTGCAGAGAGCCATATGAGCAGAATCCCATCTCGTTTCAGACCATCTAGAAAAAGATGCTATGAAAGCATTGGGATGAGAGTCTGAGCTTCCCTGCTGCTGTAAAATGAACTGGTGTTCCCCAGCACATTTTTCTAGAAGACCTGCTCAAACTTTAGTCTTGCCCTGATGTTTTTTTGACACCTTCCTTACACACCTACCATGAGAATGAAAACTTATTTGGTGTCTTTCAGATGGTAGAAGCTATACTTTGTAGGTCTGCTTTGGCAAAAAGCTACCTGTAGGTCCCATGTTCTTGAACTTGTGGCCTGCTCTTGGGATGAACTTGCTAGGAATACATGACCTGGCCATGTTGGCAGTTGTTTCACTTGTTGATAAACTACATTTTTATGAATAAATTCAAATTTTTGGTGAATATATATATTCACTATATATATATATATATATATATATATATATATAGTCACATGCCATAATATAACATACAAATGTCAATGCTGTCCTTTTGGGAAATCTGAGAACGTCAGTCTCTGTTCAACATTGAGGTCATGTTTGGCAGGCGCGTAATAAAAACACCTGAACCACTATTTCAGTCCAAAAAAGGAAGCACAACGTTTTTAATGGAAACAAAAAGAGAATGATCACATTAACACTCCAGAGCAGTCATGTTAACCACACATTTAAAGTTTCCTTTATAAATACTGCAAGACATCTATTATAACCATGAACAGCATTTCAGAAAAAAAAAGAACGTCAGCATAGTGAGTTTCGTGTTCAGCTCTGGTGCCAAGGCTGTAACGGTCATAAAAGGATTTAAAATTGTGCCTCGATTTCCCCTCGTTGTGTTTAACGGGATGTGTTTACTTAAAGTCTGAGAACTCGCTGGGGAGATTTCAGTAACACTTCGCTTGACATGTTCCTGATGGCGTGCTAATTACTACACTGGGGGAGAAGGCTGGTCAGGAGGTCAGTAGCATCCCCTTGAGTATCTCCGTCAAGTAGCATCTCATGACAAGCCACGGTTTCTATGGCGACGTGAGTGGGAAACGATATTGTCCCATATGTGTTATCTACATTACTGAAATGGGCTGTCTTGATTGGAGTGCAGGCTTGAACATGCAGGCTGTGGCACAGATTGAGGAACGTGTCTCTTATTTTGGATGGCAGAGTAAGAAGGACACTCAGATTTGAAGTAGAGTTAAAAGTAAAAATGAAAGGCATTCACATTGAGCTTCACTGGGCATCCTGAACTGCACCGTTAACAACAAGCAAAGGATACAAAACAAGGGCATCAATACAGTCTTTTCCAACACAATAATGGTAATAAAGTAATAAAAAAACATAATTAAAAATACATGCAACAGCAAGACGTTACACAAAGCATGTGACAAAATCGCCTTTATGAAAGAACAGCCAATCACGGACACACACTGACGAATGTCCATGCAGTCCAGTAGTAGAAAGCTTAAGTATTCTCAACCAGAAACTCAATGTGCACAAAACAATGTCAAATAAAATACTCCATAATAATTCATAAAAACACAAAAAACAGAGTCCAGCTTCAAATAAAAGTAAGACCGAGATCATATCACATTTAACATTGAACCCGTAGGTCATATACCTGGCCATGCACATCTTCACTGCTCTGCACAAATGAACATAACAGTCCCCAGCCGTGCTGCTTTTCTTAATAAACATATTTTGTTTCCCATTATTTCCACAATTCCTTTAACCATTCAAACAAATACAGGGAAAACAAATACGCAACACTACGTTTCTCATTCCATAACGTGGTACCTAAAGCATTGTTCAGTGATGGTGGCACTGATGACCAAGCTCAATGACCCTTCCTCACATTCACATTCACAGGCTGGTCCCTAATCCCCAACCAGATTCCAGGTTTGGTGAAACGCTGTGAAGGAACAGTGATTCTCATACTGACTACAGTGATAAACTCCTACACAGTTACATGAACACTTACTGTGTGCACTTCGGACTCAAACGAACACTATTAGAACGTGCTGTGAGAGCGGGAAGAAGCTCAGAGATTGGTAGAAGCTCAGAACTGGCTGGCACTGCTGGGGTCACACTGCAGAAGGCGGACAATAGAGGGGTCACTCTTGGCACCTTTGATAAACTCCTCCAGAGAAATTTTGCCTGTAACAGCAGAGCAGGACACGGTTATTTCCGATATGACATCAAGGGCATTGATCAGATGTAGATGGAGATGTTATGAATTTTATTCATACAGGAGCACTCTGTAGTTCTATAACTACAGACTGCATTCCATCTGTTTCTCCTTTCACCCTGTTCTTTAATGGTCAGGGCCCCACAGAACCACCACAGAGCAGGTATTATGTGGGTGATGGGTCATTCTCAACTCTGCAGAGACACTGACATAGCGGTGGTCCGTTAGTGTGTGTTGTGCTGGTACAGGTATATCAGACAGCAGTGCTGCTGGAGTGTTTAAACCCCTCAGAGTCGCTGTTGGACTGAGAACAGTCCACCAACCTGAAATATCCAGCCAGCACTGTTCTGTGGACAGTGTCCTGGGAGCACTGATGAAGGAGTAGAGGATGGACAACACAAACTGTGCAGAAACAGATGAGCTTGTGTTTCTGACTTTACAGGTAGGAGTGTCTAATAGAGTGGACAGTGAGTGGACACAGTGTTTAAACACACCAGCAGCACTGCTGTATCTGAGACACTCATACCAGAACAGCTGATTGGTGTAGTTAAGTAAAAGAATTTGAAGGACAAATCATTTGCATGTTTAAGGTGGTGGTCCACCAGGCTCCTGCAGATGGAGTTGCATGATCAGCAGGATTCATAGATAGGTGGCAAAGCAGATGTTAATGATCTGTTAGTTGGAAGCAGCTCATACGGCAGTGGCATCAACAGGAAATTGTCAGAATTGTGGCTGAAAGACAAAGTGAGCAAAGGTCTCTTGAATCTCGCGCTGTTCCGAATGTTCAAGGTCTGCACATCCCTGTGGAGAGTTCTTCAGAAATTGGTTGTCCATCTGCTAATTCACCTACTTCCTTCACGCTATGGCCTTTGGGACACCCAAATGTAATCACACACCCCACAGGTATTTATAGCCAGATCAACCTCATGCAACATCATCTGCAGGAGCCTGAAGTTACTACCACCTTAAACATGCAAGGTGACAATTTTCTTTCTGTCTTTACTTTTTGACATATGGACCAATAAAATGCTCCAGAATGAATAAGTCTTTAATACTGTAAAGGTGCTGTTTTAGTGACAGTGAAATATGGCAATAACTGGGTTTGTTTTTACCATCGTTATTGGTGTCCATCTGTCTGAAAATCTTATCTGTCCGCTTCTCCGGAGTGGACTCATCCTCTGGCATCTTCATCACAGAGGAAACCATCTTATAAATTGCCTGAGGAAGGTTAGATCACACAGTTACACGCAGACAAGCGAAGGCTTCAGCTAATAACAAATCAACATTAAAGGTCCTACATAAAGAGAAAAATGAAAAACCTCACTTTTCAAAGCATCATGGTGGTGATGTCCATTCAGTATATTGATTAATTAAAGAGACAATATTGAGCATCATCTCATTCTTTAAACAGTGCAGCAAAACTGTCAATTTACACAAGCGAAATGTACCAAATGCCACTGGGGTGGTGCAGTTGAGGGTACATGCATTGCTTTGCAGTTGTATTGCATTTGATGGGACTCAGGATTCCTGATACTATTACCTCTGCGCAGAAGATCAATGATTATATTAGTATAGCAGTACATCACAATGGACGTATTAGGTGTTAAGGTGACCTTTTATACCTTTTTTTTCATTTATAGGTGTCTCTTGGTTCCTCTGAAGGTTTGTCACTGTTGCTTAGATCTTGTTCAGTTGGGGTTGCTCTTTAGTTACATTCTGTTTATACCCTCATTGACAAAACAAAATGCCCCCAGATAAACCTGCATGCAGGTCTGTACGCAGATATGTAAATAATTACAGGCACGGTCTGATTACACACTGGGTCTTGGCACAAGAAGGCATAAAAGTGTTCCCCTTGCTGCCCTATAAAAAGGCCTCAAATGCTACTTTTAGGTAGTGTACCTCTTGCTGAGAGATGTTTACAGCAAGACATGCCTCTGTGATGAAATCAAAGAAATTCTGCACAGTTGACAAAGAGGGGGTGGATCAGTGGACTGAGATAAGCAAACTGCCCACCATCTAGGCTGTTCTGGTCAAGATGTTAGGAGGTGTTATGTAAGGACAAGTACACATGGTGAGCAGGACTGGAACTCAATAATGGATCAGATAATGGTCAGGATGAGGTATGGAGGCCTCGTGATGAGGGCTTTTGTTCTGCCTTTGCTGTGGAGCGACACAATGGCCCAACTGCTGGTTTGATGACCTGGGGAGCCATCACGTGACAGTTTATCACCCCTACTATTGATACGAGGCACACTAACAGCTGAGCAATATAAGCAGAACATCTAGGGCTTCAAATTGGCAATTTTCAGCAGGATAATGCTCGCCAACACTCAGCAAGGGTATCCCAGGAATGTCTCACAGATTGCAACATGTCTTTGACCTGCCTGGTCATCATATTTATTGCCAATAAAGCATTTATGGGATCAGCTGGGATGCCAATGGTGTCCAGGATGCCAACCAAGGGGTGTGAAGACCCAGGTGCAATGGAGTTTTCCCCAAGAAACAATGAGATTTAAAGCACATTTAAATCCTTTCACCACATTTAATTATATGTAAATGTTGGTACCACCTCTAATTCTGCCTCATTTCCAGCATATTTTCCTTGATAATCTGATAACTGATATTATTCACAGCTTTCTGGCTCAGAAAAGCTTCTTACATGTGATGCATGACAGGACAGAGAGAAGAAACAATACGAAACAGCAATTATAACATTCTAACCAGAGTCACACTGACATTCATTGCATTTGGGAAGGTGGTGCTGTTTCTCTGTTCAAGAGGGTCCTATTCTATTGGCAGTTAATCTGTACAGGGAATAGACAAACTGTTTGTGCATTTGCACAGCTGTGTCAGCAATGCGTGCAAACAGCTGATTATTCTATATATATTCAACATCTTCTGTATCTCACTGAATGATTCATTAGATACAGATGAAGATGCACTCGAAATATCAATTCGATGCAGTGCCCTCTATATTAACTGGCACAATTGAGAGAAAAAAATCTCTGTTATCTGAAATTACACTGAACACATCAGAAGAATGTAACCCTCACACTCTTTAAAGTAAAGGTGCTTCAAAGGGCTCTTTGAGTGATGCCATTGAAGAACCATTCTGGCTCCACAAGCACCAGTAATAGAGACGCGAGTGTGAGGAACCTTTAAATTGATAAAGAACCTTTACATCAAGTGAAGATTGTTCAAACCTGTAGAAGGTTATTCATGCTCACATTTTCTAACCAAAATGTGCTTCTATGTAAAAATACACATGTACCTTATTATCTGCTACTATTACTATTATGACCACCATCAAACATCCTCATTACTCCACTAAACCTGGGCATTACAGCAGACATGGTGGTACAGTGACTCCTTATTAATTATGTATGAATAATTTGAGGAGGATGGGACCCCCGTTATGAGCCTGGTTCCTCTTAAAGGTTTTTCCTCCAGCTCTGAGGGAGTTTACACTTGGGAGGAAAAACTGTATACAAGAACTTGTCCAAAGGAATAAATTCTATAAAAAGGCAAATTAAAAACATAACAACAACAACAACAACAACAACAACAATAACTACAACAACAACAACAACAACAACAACAACAATAATAATAATAATAATAATAATAATAATAATAATAATAATTTACCCAGCACTTTTTAAAGATGAGAACAGCTTAAAGTACTTTAAGATACATTTGCCATAGATGATGTAGAAGGTGGGAATTTCCTCCACACAGAATCAGTCCAGAAACGTCCATCTTTGGTCCACACAGGACTGTTCACTTTTAGATTTATCAGCTGGGACAATACACTCATCATCAAAAAAAAAATGGGTTGCACAAGTAGTTGCATTCCGAAGGAAGTGTCGAATTGCAATACATTTGGGAAGGAAGATGAAGGTCACCAGGAACAATAATAATTAAAAGATTTGACTGATATGATCAATATTTATTGATCTACACTATCAGTATGGAGTCAGTACAACGCAACATGCCAGACGTCTCTGCATGGAGTTGTAGAGGTTCCTAATGGTGTCCTGTGATGATCCATCCCATGCAGCTTGAATGTTCTCACTCAATTCTGCAGATGGTGTGGTAGAGGTGGAGCGTTGATAGAGCGTCCAATAGCATCCCACACATTTTCAATCAGGGATAGGTCTGTAGATGAGACTGACCACGGCATTGTATCTGTGTCTTCAAGGCAAGTTCTTGAGACAGCAGCAGTATGTGGATGAGCGTCGTCTTGTGGGAATAGAGCACCAGATTGTGTGTTCAGAAAAGGTTGGACTACTGATTGTAGGACCTCGTTAACGTAAGTGTGGGCTGTCAAAGCACCTTTAATGAAGATCAAAGGTGACATTGTACAAAATTGTACCTATATATGACACCAGGCCTTCCGGGTGTGTGACAGCAAACTGTTGATCTTGGCACTAAACAAGGTGCCTCCACACACAGATTTGTTGGTTGTCTCCAAGAGACAAAAGCAGGACTCATCTCTGAGGATGACCTACTGCCATTCTGAGTGGCTCCATGACAGTCTGGCACGATACCATTGCAATTGCGCATTGCATTTAGTTCATTCCTTCAGTTTGCAACTGTTTATTTTTTTTTGATAATGAGTGTATATGTCAAAAAACAATTCTCTTTATCAATGCTGCCAATACTTTTGGAGGACCCTGAACACCTTCATGCAAAAGAAAAACGTGTAGAGATGCCTCACCTGAACGATTTCCAGCATCTCTGCTCGGCTGATGTATCCATTCCCATCCAGGTCGTACATACTGAAAGCCCACTTGAGTTTCTGCTCTAACTTTCCTCGTGACGTCACACTCAGTGCAATGATGAACTCCCTGAAGTCGATGGTCCCATCGCTGTTGGTGTCGAATGTTCTGAACACGTGCTCGGCGAACTTGGAGGCGTCTCCATAAGGGAAGAAGTTGGCGTAGATTTTCTTGAACTCCTCTACGGTGAGGTGGCCCGTGGGACAGTCTTTCAGGAAGCCTTTGTACCATTCCTGCAGCTCGTGGTCAGTGAACTCTGTGTTCTCCCGTAGGTCGTGAAGCACTTCAGGCCTCAGCTTGCTGTTCTGTTTTCCCATGGTGACCAAATAATCCCCTCTCAGGCAGGCCCTTCCTCTGTACTTCACTCACTCTTTCTCCTTCCCACAGTGATCTTTTGTATTCCTGCCTCTTTTCTCTCGGCCTTTCCTCTTATCTCCTCAGACCTTGCACTCTGTCAGATGACAGGCGAGAGTGAGCAAGAAACAGTGCGGTAGAGAGAGAGAGAGAGAGAGAGAGAGAGAGAGAGAGAGAGAGAGAGGGAGATCTTATCTTAAATCATCTTATGGAATTAGATTTAAAAGAGGTCGATTTTAAAATGAAAGTCTCAATTTTAGACGATTTTATTCCTTCAAATGATGCCGATTTATTTAATAAAATATTTTTAAGATGGATAATTTATCATTCCAGATCAATTGTAATGTAAATCAGCTTTGAAACAGCAAAGAATGCACAGCCTGGATATAATGGTTGATGCTCCAGTACCAAGGAGAAAGCCTCTGTCAGGGCTCATTAATCTAAAATGGACTTTAATATTTAACTAATCAAAAGGCATTACCATACTGAAGACCAGGGGTCAAGAAATAAATTAAACAATAATGAAACCATTAAGAAACACCGCAAAAGCTTCTTTTGCTCCCATCACACAATTATGATGCTCTTAAGTCGTTACACATGCAAGCACAACGGAAATGTGGAGAAGGTTCATGGGTTCCCGGAGGAACAAGAAAAATATCCCATCATAAAATCAGTGCACAACATCATTAAAATTAACTTATGTAAATCCAAACCATTAAAAGGAGCAACAGTCAATTTCCCCTGTTTTTAATTCAATTTTCTCATTTCTAATTAAAGACTGTGAAACATCTGTAGAACATCTTAAAAATAATTGGTATTATTTTAGTAATGGTCTCAGAAAACCTGCTTAAAAACAACACCTCACTCCAGACCCGTCTGTCTTTACACTGATTTCCTCTCAGTCCCTCACACCCTTTTACTCCACTGCCGTCTCCTCCACACCCTAAGCCTCCACCAATTCTACTCACCTCCATAGTTCTCCACACTCTCCACACCCAGTTACTCCACCCCATCTTCTTAACACCCCACTTCTCAATACCCCATCTCCTCAACACCCCAATTCCCCACCTCTGTCTACTCACCTCCATAGTATTCCACCCTTTTTCTCCACCCGTTCTGTAAACATCCAATTACTCTGACCCACCTCCTCAGCACCTCATTACTCCACCCCATCTCAACTCCACATTACTCCACCCCATGTTCCCAACACCCCAATTCTCCACTCGTATCTACTCATCTCCAAATTATTTCACACCATCCCCTCAAGAGGTTGAGGACCTTTTATATGTGGGCTTTGTGATAATCGCTGGGAACGAAAAGGAAAAAAATTGGTTGTGGTGTTCATCACCTCTTAACCACTACAGGTCTTGGATCTTGTTTCTTGAATCTTAATTGATGCTCATTTCTAAAGAAAAAACATTATTGCAACATTATTGAAAACCTTAAATAGTAAGTCTAGGTAGATATTTCAGGATGTTCTATTCATGAATCTCCCTGCAATTCAGGTCTTTTAATTTTGCATTGCAACACTTTAACTAACTGACTGATTTTAAGAGATAATCAGAGAATCAATTAGCTTTTCTACATTTTCCTTGCTCATAATATTTGAGCTGGACAACTGTTGAGCTCAGAGAGGCGGGTGAGACTTAATGATGACTGCATCCAGGTTCCAAATTGCCATCCCCACTGTGGTGAAATTATCCGTACTCCACAGGCCGCTCTCTCATGGCTATCAAAAATGTCCATTTCCTGGTATAATTGAATGAGCACTGCTGTATTGCATTTGAGGCAACCATGTTAATTTTCCCCCTCTTAGAGTTTCCAGCCTTAATTTTACACCTGAAAAAAAAACAAAAAATCATGTAGGATGGTTCTGCTTATCGCCAACAGAAAGGAAGCCCACTTGCATACTCCATTAGAGGTCGATCACCATGAGCAGAAGCTCTGTGGACTGGTGGACGGATGCACTCTGCTTCTGCACTGCAGGAACATACAGTGTAAACTGTCCCCTAATGTTTACACTACGTAGATTCAGACCAATCCAATTTCTTCCCTTAGTGTTGTGATTATACAGGATGCACCAATATCACACAGCCTCAAAATACAGGCCAGTTGCATGTCGTGACACTCCTCCCCATCCTCTGATTTAGCTACTTGCCCCTGTTACCCCGCAGATGATCAGCACCAGCTGCAATCAGTAGACTGATTACCGAAAGCAAGACAGTATGGCAGCAAGAACAGTGATGAGCAACTGATGTTACCCTTGTAGTATAATTTACAGCTGCCATGGCAGCTGAAAGGGCAAGCTTATTACCCATCTGTTAGAACAGGGGACGAGTGGCAGACATCCCAGCAACGTTAACCAAATACCAATGAATAATCATGATTCCAAGAAAGTAAATATGCACCAATCAGCTGTGCTTTTATCATCCTCAGAAAGTGAATTGACCAGCTGTATAATAGAACAAACACTATAAAAACCAGCAGATACTATTGAGACCTCTGAGATATCGCACACACAACCTCTAATACCCCTCCGACAGGTACAGTAAGGTCGCCATGGCTACCGTCACAAAAGGAGTAGCAAACATTGCCTCTTCAGGGTGCACGAGTAGGGGGATCTGACCACTTCCCCACAGTGCACATTATTAATACAGAATGTTTACTATGTTATCTACAATGCTTCATAAAAAAATCTATATTACTATATATATACACCATATGGTCTCTCTCTCTCTCTCTCTCTCTCTCTCTCTCTCTCTCTCTCTCTCTCTTTTGCATCACTGCAATGATATATATTATCATTTCAGTGATGCAAAAATGTATTTTTGTTTTTATTTATTTTTTATTATTTTCTGACATCATTTGTATCTGTCACTTTGGTGTAAAATGACTTGCAGTAAAATATTTTAAACCGTTTTCCACTGAAAGATAAGACTTTTAATGTTCCTTTTTTAGATGCAAGGTTTTTGCATAACTGCAATGACAATCTGCATATTGGCTGTGTGTTCTGAGCATCTTGACCAATCACCTATTTGGCGTCACAATATTTGGACATACTATTTTGTTCATATCATGCATCTCTAATTAGGGCTGGTTGATTTTTATATTGATATTGGGATACAAACAGAGTGGGATATTTACATTTACATTTTAAAATAACATTCGGTTTCAAGCTTGAGGAAACCTTTCTTTCTACTCCCTCGCTCTGGCCCGCCCCCTGCTCTCAGCTCGTCCTCTACTCTGCTCCCCTCCACCCATTTTGTACTCTCTTGTGCACACTATGGCGGGGGCATAAGACTTAGTGTGTATATAGAACAAATGAAGATCAAATTTCAATATGTTTAAAATATAGTAAAAAAGATGGAAGGAATTTCTAGGGTGTCCTATTTTTTTCACATTGTATTTTTCACATGGTTAATGGGTTTCTGAAAAAAAAGAATAAATCAGATCCACTCATAATTAATCTAGACTAAAACAGCACACACCCACACTGTTGCTCTACATGAGGAACATGAAGGCTCATATCATATTGGCAAAAGATGCATGATGACCTCCAATTGCTGGACTGAAGACAATGTGACTGTGAAGTGAATATTTCAGGGTATACAGAGGTCTCGTTACATACCGGGTAAAACTGACACTGCTTTGGATAATAAGAAAATCATCCCCAATGTCAAACATGGTGGTGACAGTGCGTAATGTTGCAAGGACGCTCAGCTGCTTCAGGGAGAATTTCAAGACATCAGACTGTGAGCTGGAGCTCAAGCACAACTAAGTTATACAGCAAAGACATCAAAGCACAAGTGGCTGAAAAGAAACTGAATTAAGGGTTTGAAGCTGCCGAGTCAAAGTCCTGACTTGAATCCAATTGAAATGCTGTGGCATAAAAAGGCAGTTCATGCTCAAAATCCTTCCATGGGCTGAACTAAGGCGAGTTAAAACTTTTCCACAATGATGTGAAAATCGGATCTTGACTTAATTAACATAATTTCAGTTGTTGACACAACCAATTATTACTATTGGCGCCGTAACTTTTCCCCTAGGTATTGGACGTGTTGCAAAACTTTAAATGTAATTAAAAAAATCTGAAAAACACCCAAAAAAAGCAAGCTCGTAACAAGCGACACCCAAAACACCATGCGCACAAACTCATCCCACGAGCTTCAAAAAGCAGATGCTGCATCCTTCTGCATCGCAAAGTAACACGCCAAGATCTGACACTCACTCATGCCTCATGGTGAGAGAATGCCCACCACCTGCCACACACAAAGCAAACACAGCAGACCGTTCCAGGCACCCACAAAGCTTGCAGCAGTGACTGACGGGTATTGCTCCTTTGTCAATTACAATGGGCAACATTTGGCCACGTTGGAGGTTAGGCGGACCAATTTCTCAGAGCACCTGCGAGCGTGGCATAGTGTGCCATGTTTATCAGTCACCATCACCTGTTTTCATGTCACACGATCCATTAGAAAACATTCAGAATGAGAAAGCTTTATGAATTATTAAAAAGTTGAATGGCCCTGATAGCGTGGAAAGGAACAGACAGAAGACGGTGAAGTTAAAGCCTGCCAGAGATTAAGCCAAGGCTCCACGGCGGCCTGCTGATCCCCTGCTATGGGAAATCAAGTGGGAGAAAATGCAAATATCGATCAGAGGAAGAGATGTGTCCAGGGGGACGGAGTTAATTGCACAGAGCTCAGCTCCGCTCTGTCGAAACCTCTTAAGGCTAATGATAGTAATAGCTCTGTGGTGTAATTCTGAGAATAGTGGGCAAACTATGGTTTCACAAAGATCAGTGTGCATAATACAGCATCTGAGCTACAAATCAACTCGGCACTACCTGCTGGTTTTATTGGAGACTTTCTGATTTAATGAGCGCCACCTGTTATCTGCATAATTACATGGAAAACAGTGGGCTTTTTAACAGAAAGCATAGACCCTCTGCGCCTAATCACGGGGGCCATTAATTGAGCAGCTTCTTAATCAAAACAGAGCTATTCGTTCTACTTTATTAATAGAATATGCACAGAACTCATACCGTCTAATGCTTTTAATGGATTACTCTTGTTTTTATGGCCCTTTTTTGTTTTATAAATGACTTTAATTGTCCTCACAGAGATGTTCAATGGAACAACAGGGCAGAAGATCAACAGGATGTGCTGGGAAAAAGAAGAAAGAAACAAACGCCCACCCCAAATATCCTGTGGGTTCATGAGCAACAATAGGACATTCGTCTTCCTGCTGTTGACTCGGTATAAGTCACCGACTCCTCTGTGGCAGGAAAGAGTTTGTGAGCAGGGATCACAATACCTCCAAGAGGATATCCACCCATCACACACACACACACACCCAAGCAGCACGTACGTACATACATACTCAGAGCTACCGATGATGATACACCACTATTAATTGCACATAAAGATCAAAAAGAAGCAAGTTCATCAAGAATGTTGCATCATGTTGAGTTCAGTGGTTTTCTCCAGTTTTCTCAAGTTAGATAACACTTTACTTAATAAATCTCATGGGGGTTGAGCTTTTTTCCTACTGATCTGCCTCCAGAGTGGGTTTTCTCTCTAAAAATACAGTTATTAAATGGTACTATGGCATTAGGCAGTAAGCACTGGGGACCACAGGCAGACACTTAACTCCCACCAGACACAGCGTGAGAGAAAAATGTGACTGTATTTCAATGGCAATGTGGGAATGTGTGCTTGTCTGCTAGCAAAGGATTAAGAAAATGTGTTACACCCCCAATGTTATGCAATTGCCCACACACACACACACACACACACACACACACACACACACACACACACACACACACACACACACATTCACACTAGTTCTGCATGGATTGGGACTGCAGTTCTGCATACTATGCATGATATGCTGAGCAATACACTTAAAACACACTGATAATAACTGACAATAATGAGATATTTTAAAGACTTTGTGCCAAAAGGATGTTTTAACCATGAAAATTAACCATGAAAATGTTCACGTACAACATAATGAGCCATTTAAAAAAAAGCCAAGAAAGCAAACATTCTGCTGGGGTATGTAAACTTTTGAGCACAACTGTATATGCCACTTCTATAGGACACATGTATAATGTTACATTTAGAAAATTAATTTCAGAGATTTCAGGACAATATTTGTGAACAAGTGCAGCGACAAAACTAACACTAATATCTGCTGAATATCCATACAGTATATGGTCAAAAGTATTGGGACACCTGCTCATTCTCAGTTTCTGCCAAAATCGAGGGTATTAAAAATGTGTCTACATTCCAGGGAAGGCTTTCTTCTAGATGTTGGAGCACTGCTTCAACCAACTCACCAAATCATTCCAAAAATGTTGGATGGAGCACCATCATTCCAGAGAACTCAGTTCCACTGCTCCACAGCTCAATGCTGTGGCTTTATACCCTTCTAGTCATGCCTGGCATTAGGCTTGGTGCCAATAGTTTCATATTCATCTGCTCCATAGAGTCCTATTTTATTGGCATTACTTCTCTAAAGTGGTGTGTGTGTGCATTTGCACATCTGTGTCAGCAATACATGCAGCGTAACGTGGCTGAATGCATTCATTAGAAAGGATGCCCACAAACACTGGGGCATACAGTGTACACTCAGCCACATATCCACACTCACCTCCTCACATATATATGTGTACACACACATGCACACACATGTATATGTATGAAGAATGGAGGAAGGCTGGCCAGTGGACTGATCTTTCATCACGCTGTCAGGCACTGAATATATCATTACGAATGAAGGAAATGTGGTGATGTGCAGACAATACGAGCAACACGAAACCAATCTTCCAACACAACATAAGCAGGAAAATTGTATTTTTCTCCACGGAACTGATTCTAAAATAGGAACCTGATTCACTGTTTTGGAGTCAATTACTGTTCCCTTCCACCATTATCCTTCAGTATAGCGGGAACACACACACATACACATCTTTTCTGTAGATACCCATCTTCTGTTTGCTCAACAAGAACATCTGCATTTTTCCAAGTGTCTCGGTGGTTCGGCTTGACACAAGGTATTGAAATTCAGTACTTTTACAGTACTAATCAAATATATTTAATACTTTCCTGGTCATTCCTGAGTCAATAAGTATTCTCATTTCACACCAGACTGGTAATTGCCCACCTGAAAACCACACGGATGTCATAAACCAGTTTTTCTACACCCCTGTCCAATCAGAGTACCCCGAGGCTGTGTTGCAGCCAATACCGATCCATTTCTGGTTTTCATAAATAACACAGCCTTACATTTAGGTACGGCATGTTAAGATGCCAATAATACTGGAGTGAAACCACACGACCATATTATAATGTGTTTAATCCCATAATGCAGTTTGAATGTGAACACACTGTGACCACACTCTACACTCACAGGGGCTTGAATGTTAGAGAAGTGGGTTTGAAACCAGGTCATTGGTTCAATCCCCAGAACTGGCATCCATGGCTGAGGTGCATTTTTTGCCAGGCATCAGAGCATGTAGATTTCACATACACATTCTTAACGTCAGTGCTTAGTCAGTAAAGATATACAGTTCACATTTCTGATTCAAGTCTAAAACCTTAGAATTAAAATCAAGGTATTATGATTGGTACTGAAAACACAGCATTCAAATATGAATTCAGCTTCATCTAATTCTGGGCAGTATGATGGTCCGTTTGGTATGCAACACAAACACATAGCACTAGACACATAGACTGTTCAGATTGGGAACCAATCAATTACCGAATAACTGATTCGGCTCTCAGCTTTGAGGTGGATTTATGCCTTTTCTTAGTAACAATTAAGACAATAAAAATCAATACCTCATTTAAAAATTCATTGCTAATATATAAGATCTACAATCTTCTTCCTGCCAAAAGAGCCGCAATTAAAAAATACCATATAGAAGTAAATGGTTTTACTGCAGCTCTGCATCCAGATTAAGGGAATTATGATTGTTGAAAGTAACAGTATTATTAAAATTGTGTTCCACACTGTTATTGTTAAGCTTAGGTGATTACTCCGTGGGTCACCCACATCCCAAGACATTCCAAATCACCACAAGAAACAGGCATGGTGGAGCTTAATCAGAACCACGGGCCAGTTCTATCTTTAAGAACAGGTTCTATCTGCACAGCTGCTGGTGGGCTATACAATCAATAGCAAGTGAAATAAAAAAGTGATGCTTCTTAACCGTAAAAATCTTACATTCACTGGGTTTTGTAATGTGTGGATTCCCCCGGCTCCTGGTCTTTATTAACCACTTCTTCAAACTCACTCGGCTCCCTCTGCGCCGCTTCTTTGTGGCAGTGAACTCCTTCCCACACACAGGCTGTTGCACCACACAAGAGGAACCCAAGCTGTCATCTCGGCCGCCTTTTCTCCTTCTCTCTCCCGCTCAGCTCCTCACACTTCATCAACCATGTGTGACCTTCATCGGAGAAGCTCCGGCCTTGCTGCCGCACGTTTATTAAAAGTTTTCTTTTCACACATCACTCACCTTTTCTTTCATTTCTCTGGCAGGTTTGACACCTTACAGAATTACACAATGACTGCAAAAGGAGCCCACATATGTACAGACATCAGCTGATTCTTTCTCCCCACTGTACAGGAACTCGGAGGACAAACTGCAAGTGAATACCAGCAAAGTGTTATCAGATACGTGAATGATCTTTTGAATCTCTGCACTCTTAAAAATAAAGGCGGTTCTTTGAGGGATGCCATAGAAGGACCACTGCTGGTTCCATAGAGAACCATGTTAGTGATGGATATGTGTAATTGAGAGGTTCTTCATCTTCATATGTATCTGTTGGGCTATGTTCGGACTGCCAGCCGAAATCTGATGTCTCAGGATGCTGATTTTTGCATCTTGGAATGGACACCCAGTGATTCGCTCTCCATACTACACTATTGGCAGCAGTGGATAGGAGTCAAGCACCAGTGGCATGAAGGATCTGGGAGACCTACTCGAACCACAGAGACTGAAATCAACAGATTGTCCGACATGCAAGGAATGACCCAACAGATACAATTATAGACATTCAGCAAGAAGTGTTGCCCTCCATGAGTCATCCTATTAGTGCCAGCACCATTGGCCAATGGCTGCAGACACAGGACTACATGTACGCAGACCACTAAGACGACTGCCATTACCACAGTGGCATCATCGCCAAAAACTGCAATTGTTTCATACTAATCTGTCACTGTGAGTCAGAATGGTAATTGGTCATCTTCACTGATGAAAAGGGGTGTGCAATAAGACACAATTTTATCGAAATCGCAATGTTTATCATGATACAAATTGAATCGCACATATTGTCAGTGCTTATAAAATACTGAACAACTGCACATTTCACCACAGAACATGTAATTTGTGCTGTATTCCAAAAACCACAGACCTATCCCTGGTCAAAAATGTGTGGGATGCTGTTGGACACACTATGAACACTCCACCCCTACCATGCAATCTGCAGGAACTGGGTGAGAATATTCAAGCTGTATGGGATGGATTATCACAGGACACCATTAGGAACCTTACAACTCCGCGCTGTGACATCTGGCATGCTGCCTTTACACTACACCATACTGAAAGACACTACTTCTTTATGTGTAGATCAATAAATATTGATCGTATCAGTCTACATTTTTAATCATTTATTGATCCGGGTAACCTTTTTCATCCTTCCCAATAAGCACTTCCTTCTGGGTGCAACTATTCTTTTAATGATGAGTGTATTTGTCAGTCATAGAGAGCTTCTGCACCCTATTAAACTCTTCATGAACTGTCGACGCTCTATCCGACTGAGTAGCTCATGTCCATCAACATTACTACAAGCAATGAAGTCCGCCAACCATATGTGCACATCAAACAACAATGCCTTGATCCTTCTATCTCAGCCCCCTTTAGCAATCCCTTTCATACCATCTGGGAGAGAGAGAGAGAGAGAGAGAGAGAGAGAGAGAGAGAGAGAGAGAGAGAGAGAGAGGTATCTACAAGAAGCAGAAAACTCAGTCAAAGGTCTCATCACTAATGCATGTCCTAAGGTATTCACTCAACCAGGTCAACTCAGAATGCAGTGAGGGTAACATGACCAGCCCTCAAAACTACACCACATGGTGTATGGAGTGTCTGAAACACAGTAAGTACACATGCATGGAGTAGACTCTACGGCCTTCCTGTAGTCCTCTATTAGAGGGTCCACAGGCCCTTAGAATGACAGTACAATTAACATTATCAGCGATTTGTGTTACAGTAACTCTTCTGTGCTCGCCACCAATAAGCCAACATATACACATATATATATATATATATATATATATATATATATATATATATATATATAATAACAGAGGCACAATTCTCTCTATTACAGTCAACAGAGCAGCAACAATTTTTTTTTTTGCTATTTTAGGTAAAAATACAACATAACGTTGCTTTAAAATCAGCTTGCGTTGCATTGACAGCTATATCAGTACATACAGCTGAGTTGTACTTACTGTAAATGTACTGTAAAGCATTAAATATTAAAATTACATATACAAAAAGATAAATTAGCTAAAAGAAACAAATAGAGAATTTGACTGTACTTTAAAACTGACGATGCTTCATAATAATTGGTCCCTATTCCTGATTTCTCTATGTAAATGTCTCTATCTCCAGATCTGATACCAATTAAAATTGCTCTGCATCACATAAACACTCCTCACACTTCAATGAATTCCTATCCTTATTGTGATACGAAATCCCCTTCTGCTGCTCAGAGTCTGTGATCTCGGTTTCTCACGAACACAAAACCAGGCGGCACGTCAAGGTCCAACAGCCTTTATCAACGTTCAGGTGTTCCAGTTTGTACACAGATGACAGCAGGTGGCTTGCTTCTGTCAGTCCTCTCACACACTCTTTCACACTGATAAGACTAAAGAAGGGGTCTCATATTTGAAACAGGGATTTAAGGATGGCAGACTAAGAGCTCATCCCAAGAACATCAGGTTCATGAGAAGAAGAAGAAGAATTACATTTATTGGAATTTCTAGAGACTGAGCTGCATGACGTTCACCAGGGGCGCCAGTTGTCTGTACTGTACGTGTGCATATGTTTGGATGCATTATTGCATGGGTGCTGATGTCAAAATACACCCTTTTTCATGCATTTATTTTGCATGATCATTCATGTACATTTATGCATTATCAATGTTTTTGTGATCATGATCATGATCTTGGTCATTCATTGGTCTCATGTTAAATTTAGCACAGGGGTAATGACAGTGGGCTGTGGATACCCTGATATCACCCCTTCCTAGAGTTCCAATACATTTAATAATAACAGACAGCTTGTAAACTCCCTTGGCAGAGCCTATCTGGTTCTAAGAGCTTGGGAACCTTAAGGGGTCATATGCATCACTCAAACACACTGGCTATTCCGCAGAGCTTCCATTCACATTACTGTGACTGATGGGAGTACTCTGCAGTGTTAACCTGAAATGACTGGGAAGCCATTCAGCTTTTCAATACAGGCTCATCAAAAGTTCTGCAATGAGAAAAACCACAATGGTACAGCAGAACAAAGGAAACCATCAATAACACTATTTCAGTAGAATTCAGTGATTCATTCAGCTACACACACACTCAGTCAAACTTTGCACCCAGAAGGAAGTATTGGATTGCAAAGCTATTGTGAAAGAAGATAAATGTCACCAGAAACAATAAATTATTAAAATTTACACTGATATGGGCAATATTTATTGAGCTACACATACAGAAGAACTGTCTCTCAGTATGACGCTGGGCCTCCATGACACCTCGGACTGGAATTGTAGAGGTTCCTAATGGTGTCCTATGATAATCCATCCCATGCAGCTTGAATATTCTCATATGGTCTGGCACTGTATCTTTGGTGATGTTGACGTGGTGTTAAGGGCAGTTCTAGTAACAGTTTTCATGTGTGCAGTCCTGCATCATGCAGCCATCTGCCAATGGTGTTGGCACGAGCAAGATGATTCACGGAGGGTATCTCTGGTAACTGAAGGTCCACAGTCGTAGCTGTTGGATGTCGGACAGTCCAGAACTTCTCCCGCTTCGTTGTTCATGTAGACCTCCCAGATTCTTCAGGTCACTTGTGCGTGCCGTCTTCTATCCATTGCTGCCAATATTGTACTATGGTCTATTAGTGTATGGCAGGAAATGAAATACCCTTCAATTGCTTTCAGACTCCTTGCTGAGGCATACTGTGAACCTCTTTCAAACACAAAGCCCACATGAGGACAACAGGACTGTAAAATAAGACGATTCTTGACTCGTTATATTTAGAGGAAATTCACAATCAATCAATCAATCAATCAATCAATCAATCAATCAATCAATCAATAAATAAATAAATAAATAAATAATCTGAAATTGTGCAGTCGAGATCCCCACATTTGGGGACTTCAGGTCAGCACAACTTGAGTGCAATGGCAGAGCCTCACACTGGGTGAACCACCTTTATGATCATGGTATCTCCCCTGCCAGGTAAGTATAAGCACATTCTGCTGTTTCATCTTCAATTGCCACAGATTTCCATCCTTTCTGGGATGGCCCAAGGCCATAGATCTCTCCTTTAACTATCATTCGCTCTTTGGAGAAATAAAGAAAATCATAACCTAGAGTCTGTTTTATTGTTGGATGAGAAAAATGCCACACAGCAGCTTTTAGGCATTCCGATATTATTATTTGCAATTTGGTGGCAGCAATATGACTGAGTAAACAGACATCTGGCCATTTTCAACCAAAGTCACATACTTATTATTTATGTTTCTAAAAAACAAGCGAATACTCAATAAATGCATTGTTTAGTACAGTC
The DNA here is from genome assembly GCA_034509495.1 of Acestrorhynchus altus. Lineage (NCBI taxonomy): Eukaryota > Metazoa > Chordata > Actinopteri > Characiformes > Acestrorhynchidae > Acestrorhynchus > Acestrorhynchus altus. The sequence continues at coordinate 5,417,230 of CM067513.1, forward strand.
AATTATGGTTTATCTGATGGGAGCAGAGTTGGTGGACTACCAGATTTGGCACTATTGTCAGAAGTCAAGAAATTTTTAATTTTAATTTTTAATCACGTTTTTAAACCTCAGTGTGGAAATGTATGCAGTTTTCTGGAGTTCATTTCTTAGAAATGCCACATTTTCAAATGCAAAATATAAATAATATGTATCTCCAGTTACTACAGTGTATTCAAATGTGTTTGAGTGTGAGATTTTAAGATGCGATTCTTAATGACCCAAACTGTTGTGAGACAAGACGTTTCCACCTAATTTTTACACATAATAATTACACTGTAATATGTATGTACACAAGCTGTGAAACTCCCCCTCTGATTGGCCTTCAAACAGCTTTGTAATTACCATGTTCAAGACCTATAATATCTTACGCAAGAGCTCTGAACTGAACCACCCGCTGATCTTGGCCTGCGCAGTTGATTAAAACACAGCTCATCCCATATAATCACTGCTGACTAACTCTCCATTTGGTGAGATTAAAACGGGACTATGGAGGAACACGATCTTCAGGAGTATGCTTGCTGCTCACATTAAGTTCTAAAAGTATAGGCCCCGGAGGTCTCCATGAAGCGAATTATGTTTAGGATTGTCACGATATTTATTTCTGGGACGATATATCTTCCAAAAAAATTCATAATATATCAATTTAAAGAGCGAAAAAACATTTAAATTAATAATATAATAGATGTGCACTGATCATAACATTAGGACCACCTTCTTGTTTCTATACTCAGTGTCTATTTTATCAGCTCCTTTTACCATACAGGAGAACTTTATAGTTCTGCAGTTCCAGACTGTAGGCCATCTGTTTCTCTGCATACCTTGTTATCCTACTTTAACCCCCACAGGACCACTGCAGAGCAAGTATTAGGTGGGTGGTGGGACATTATCAGCACTGCAGTGACTCAGTGACATGGTGATGGTGTGTTAGTGTGTGTATTGCTGGTACAAGTGGATCACACCCAGCAGTGCTGCTGGAGTGTTTAAAAAGTGTCCACTCACTCTCCACTCTATTAGACATTCCTACTTAGTTGCTCCACCTTACAGATGTAAAGTCAGAGACAGAAACTCATCTGTTTTTGCACATTGTGATGGTCATCCTCTAGACCTCCATCAGTGTTTCGTTCTTTCTTCAAGGAATTATACATCAAAAACACATCATGGAAATCATAGGGCTACAAAGTGAGCTCAACATCGTGGTCTGCAAAAATCACTGCGGTCACATCCATATACTGTAGTATAATTAGATGAATGATTGTCGCATTATAGTTATTTTTGTCTATGGAATTACAGTCACTTTACAAACTGATTTACAGAGCAGCTGTCATCCAAACAGGCTGACAGCACACACACAGTGCTATTTGTAAGCTGATCAACACAAGCCGCCCACCGTTTCCAACAATATGCCTGAAAATTCAGCCGTGTCTGAGGAGAACTTCCCCATTTCCTGCCAGAGAGGCACGGAGAAGCTCCCCATCTATAAATGACTATGTGGAAACCCCGACAGAGGAAGAGTGGCGCCTAAGCATGGAAGATTTCCTATATGAGGTGTGAAACAGTGTCGGGTGTGTGTGTGTGTGTGTGTGTGTGTGTGTGTGTGTGTGTGTGTGTGTGTGTGTGTGTGTGTGTGTGTGTGTGTGTGAGTGCATGTGTGTGTGTGTCTGTGCATGTGTGTGTGAGATTAGCATATCATTCAGCTTTCTTCAGTTATTGCACAGCTATTCAATTACACATTTCCCCCCCCACCGTTTTTGTTTTCTGCCCTCATCCTTTAAGCTCCAGCCATCTCAATCCCTCTTTCCAGGGTCCTTTTGTTTGCTCTCTCTCTCTCTCTCTCTCTCTCTCTATCCCTCCTCACACGCTGGTGTCACACATTTGTGTCCTTGCTCTGTGAACACAGCAGTTGAGAAATCAGGGAATAGATATGATGCTCACATGACGGCTGATTACAATTCCTGTTAATTCCAGTCTTTTCCCAGTATTGGATACGACACTGCACTCTGATTAAACACCAATACCTTGCTTTGGCTGAGAGGCTGATACAGAATGGCTGGAGAATGGGAATGTTCCTGGCCCAGTGGGAATAAATGTCACTGACAGACACGAAGCAGGCTTGAGACAGACTCTCTTTGTCCAGAACTATAGTCCCCCACTGCAGTCATGCAGGGTGGTTAATCATTAGTGAGCACACACACACACACACACACACACACACACACACACACACACACACACACACACACACACACACACACAATCTACACTATTTCCTCACTACTGCATTTCCCCAGGCAGTTTTGGTGACATTGCTTGGACACTTAAGGACATGGCTTTGTTGCTTGTAGTCAAGCAGGTCAAACCCTTACAAGCCAACAATTAAAATAGCAATGAATGCATCAATGTTCCTTCTCATGAAGTTAATAAGTAGTTCTGCTTCTGACTTCCCATTCAGTTGGACCTGTTTGCAGATATAAAAGCAAGTCTGAGGCCTCAGCACTCAACAACCCTGCTCTGTAACTTTACAAGGTCTACCACTTTATGGCATATCTATAATTACTGTTAATCATGAGGAAGACTGCTGATCCGATGGTTGTCCAGAATGATCATCAACACCCTCCACAGGAGGGTCAGCTGCAGAACATAGATACAGTTCTCAGAGTGCTGGATCAAAGCATAGTTAAGTGAAAGTTGACTGGAAGGGGAAAATGTGGTGGGAAAAGGTGCACGAGCAACAGGGATGACCACAACCTTGAGAGGATTGTCCAGAAAAGTCAATTCAAGAACTTGGGGGAATTTCACAAGGAGTGGACTGAGGTTGGTGTCAGTCCAAGAAGAGCCACCACACACAGACGTCTCCAGGAACGGGGCTCCAAATGCAGCATTCCTAATATCAAGCTCCTCCAGAAGCAGAAGTGTCTTACCTGAGCTAAGAAGAAAAAGAACTGGATTGTTGCTCAGTGCAAAGTCCTCTTTTCAGATGAAAGTAAATTCAGCATTTCAGTCTCAACTCAAGCTCCTAGAGTCTGGAAGAAGGGTTGAGAGGCACAGAATCTGAGATGTCTGAAGTCCAGTTGATCTTTGTTTGAATGAACTGAGTCATATAAAGCTGAGATTAATCTTTAACCCTCTGGAGTCATAAAAACAATAATTTTGCCAAAACACTTTTTTTGTCCGAGAAACATAATAAACACACTCTCAGAATGTTTGAATGGTTTAACTTTCAAATATATGAAGGGAAACTAAATGTATTTGTGGATGGTTGTGAGAGAACCACAACAAAACATGCTTCAGTCTGTCAATCAAAGAGTCAGCATTGACCCACCCAAAATTCGGCTCTCAAATACCAGCATGGTCTGGCAGATCTAAACATGTTAAAACACCCACTTTAACCAAATCAAGAGTATTTTTACACTGAATTTGGAGAAAACTGGAACTTTGTGAATCAGGTTTGAATTAATTTGGGAAATCAGTAGCTATTCCTGGCACTACTTTAGGGCTCCAGGTCATCTGCTGGTGTTGGTCCACTGTGTTTTATCAAGTCCAGAGTCAACGCAGCTTCCACCACGAGATTTTAGAGCACTTTTCCATATGCTAACACCGTTACGGAGATGCTGATTTCCTTTTCCTGCAGGATGAAGCACCTTCCTACAATGACAAAACATCTTATATATCTATATCTATACATCTCTCTCTCTCTCTCTCTCTCTCTCTCTACATATATATATATATATATATATATATATATATATATATATATATATATATATATCTGACCACCTCCATGTACAAAAAGCTAACAAAAGGCAGAACAAATTCTCTTGATTGCTTAAAACATTGCCTTGGATCTGTCCATTGCTTTGCATTTCTACAAACATTAAAAAAAAAAAAAAAGTTAAGCTCAAACAGAACAGTGAGATCAAATGAGGAGCTTCTCTTTGATGAATTTTGATCGCTTTGATTTCTTCACTTCTGCCGACAGATGTAGTCGTCGCATGGTTTACTAAGGAGACAGCAACTGTTGATACATTCATTCAGCCTTTTGTTCTTCTGTTCTTCAAAGAACTTGCCTTCGGCACCTTTTGCGCAACTGTGAAATTCAGTGTGTGTCCATCCATGACTTTGTCTGTTCTGCTCTTTGAGAATATATTCACTTCACAATGTAATCCATTCCCATGTTGTGCATGAAATTCATTCCTGTGATTTAAGGATCCTTCAGGAAAGTGAGGGTTGTGTGGTACAGCGCAAGGACATGACGAAAGAACAGTCCCATTAATCAAGATACAATGAAACAAACAAGCTCACACTTGAGTCACTCCACGACAAATCACTGGACCATGGCACCTTCCACAGGAAACCTCAGAGATTGTTTAGAATTAAATTACAGATGCTGTTTGAGAGTGTATGGAAATTGCCTCTGTAGCTTCACTGTATGGCAATAAATTGCATTGTTAAAAATAACATTTTTCAATTAACTGATAAGGTTTAGCACATTAGAGTGATTAATAATGTTATGTGTGGCACAAAATCTGTCTTAGGCCTACTATACAGTATATGAGCTCCCACCTACTGTCCTACAAACAACCCATTTCAATGTACAGATGATATATCTGATATTTTAGACATTAATACAGCAGCAAACAACACATTTCTATGTAAAGATATAGTGAAGTAAAGACATCCTGAGCGGAAAACAACGCCACAGGCCCTCTTTTCACACCTTTGTTTTCATAGCCGGTCCCCAAGAAGCAAGACAGTGACCAGGCACGCAGCATTGTACCTGCAAGATGGCAGAATTGAGCATCCAAATATTCCTTCACCAAACTCTTCAACTGGTCTAATACTAATGGTTACTTTGTTGATACAACACAGCGTTTGACTGTTTGGAGCAGAATCTTGTGGAGCAGTATCTCCATGATGATGACTAGACTGAGGGCTCTTTTCCACCAATGCGGAATTGGTTCCTAATTTTGAACCATTCAATGCATTTCCACCAAAAATAGCTTCCAAAACCTGAAAAGTTAGTTCACAGAGGAAACCAAAGATTAGTTTTGCAGCTCAAACTGATATGGGCGTCTCAAGTACAGGAGCAATGACATACCATTCATCTCGTATGGTTTAGAGTTCTACGTCTTCTTATCACCAAAAGTTGATCCATGTTTTTCTTTTTGGAGAAAAACAAATGTCTGGAACAGAACACAAACGCTCACAGGTAGTCTGTACATGCTACCATCTTCTCACTTCCGTTTACTGACACTGTGCATCCCCTCTGTTGATGACATATTGTGTGACATATCCTCAGTTAGGAGTGATGGTTACAGCCAGACTCAGGTTGGTTGGACTCACTGAGGTTGGAGCAGGTTACTAAACAGACTACATGGGGGCAGGACACGGGGAGATGTAGCAGGCTCAGAGAGACGCCACTGCGCTCTCCTCTCAGGGACAGTTACTCCAACAAAGGCAGGATAAACTCTTGGATACCCTTGATTTTAGAAGAAACAACGAATGAGCAGGTGTCCCAATACTTTTGTCCTGACAGAGTTCAACAGAGTTTGAGCCAGTAATGAGTACTGTGGAATCCTCTCTGGGATACTAACAAGTATTCTGAGCATCTCCAATTGCGCTGACCTTTATGCTGAAGGGACGAGACTAACGACATATGCTGCGTTTTGCAGTAATGGGTTCTTCTAACTGCAGGCCCAGAGCAAGTGAGGAGCTCCTGGGATGAAAAATTAGTCCTATTGTGTGAGGATTTCATGCCTTAGAAATGAGGTACGACTGTAAGCTTGTCAGGGCTTCACGAGAGCTCTCAACACTAAAAAGGATTCTGCACATGTGTTCCTGCGAAGATACTGCTCTCGTTTCCTCCCTGCATCTGACCATTTGACTTCATCCGTTCCCCGTTTCATACATCCACTTACACTCTTCCCTTCGAGACTGTACCCAATTACAGCGAAGCTTTCCAATCACGTTAGCGAGGATGGGTGTATAAACGCATTGTTTTTTGATGAGGAAAGCTTTGATAACAACATAAGTCATCAATTACAGTCGCTCTCGCTCTCCGTCCCCTCTCGTCCAATTCCCTTTTCCTGCCTCTTTAAATCTACATAAAGACAAGCTGACTGTGAAGACTCACCATATGATTGGGATGAGATCAGAAAAGATAGTGGATGATGGGAATGACAGGATATTGCTGGGGAAAAAAAGCAAGTTTGATACAATCTTGGAAAAGGCCACTCCTGAAATAGCACACACAATAACACTGTGTGATGTGATGTCCACTCGAACAGTGTTTGAGACGTCAGAGTGCAATGCTCCTCTTTACTGAAGAGCTACAATTAAAAACAGCTTATTTCAAAGCTTAGTTTCAATAAGACGTATCATCTTAATATTGACAGTACTCAAAGTTTTAATATCAGTACCAAAAAATAGAATTGTGCCATCTGTACTGCTGTCATTGGCAGGTTACAGTCCCTCTTTTTAAATGTACAGACATGCTTAGAAAGAAAATAATATTAATTATTCAAGCCGAGCAGCTTCGATGACACCGTTTACATCTGAAACTCCTTACTCAGCGAGTTTTACACGCTCTTATGCTGATCATGCTATTACTTCTATCCTCATTTCTTATTTGTCCTCATGACAAAAAGGAAGTAAGTTGTAAAAGTAAAGGCTCAAAAAAGAGCTCTGTCTCAAGCAGATACGTAATTGATGACAGATGTGGTTTGATTAGATACCGGGTCTTGGCTAAACACATAATGGGCTTCCCTTGCTGCCCTACATAAAGGCTCTCAGAGGCGTTTGAGGGTCACTGACTGCTATAAATGCCTCTATGTTAGGGCTGGGCGATATATTGTTCCTAGGATATAGATTATGGGATATAAAGCAAGAGGCGATATTATTTATAGTGAGTTTTCAAATAACATTCTGTTTCAATCTTGCAGAAACCTTTTTTCTACTCCCTTGCTCTGCTCCGTCCCCTGCTCTCAGCTGCTCCGCTACTCTGCTCCCCTCTGGTCACATTCGTGCTCTCACGTATACACTACGGTGGGGACATAAGACTTAATGTGCATAAAGGAGAGTTGAAGTTCAAATTTCAATGTTCATTTATTGTACAAAAAGGAACAAGGATTTCATGGTGTCCTAATTTTTTCCACATGATATTTTTTCACATCATATATCATATTGATGCCATCAAATCTTCACTAGCAGTGAGTGTTTGTTATCAGTTTACTGACATTTTTTAAGAGTTTCGCCGACTTCACCTAATTTTGCTGACAGTGCCAACAACATACTGGTACCACAGGTAGCTAGATACCATTATTATCAGCCACTGCAAAATATAACATCAATGTGCTACCACTATGATCTGAGGATCGCAGGTTTGAATCCCAGGCCAAGCTAGTCATCGGCAGCCGGAGTCAGAGAAAGAGTGAAATTGGCCATGCTGTCTCTGGGTGGATAGATGGCGAGCTCTCTCCCCCATCACACTCAATGTGACTCTGGCTGGGTGTCTGTCAGCCATTGTATCGTTGATCTAAAAATGATCAAATATATAAGAGTCCAACAGTAATCATACTGTAGGTTTGACCTTGGTAGGTCAGTTCACTGCTGTACCAAACAAATCGAGACAAAAACCTGAGGACAGCTGTGTTTTCATGCTTTTCAAGTCATTTCTTGGGGTTTTGCAGAGCCGTGCTCAGTCCTGTACAGAGTTCAGAGAAGCTGTTAACCCAGAACCACACCATACTGAGCAGAAAATGACACAGAAGCACTACAGCAGTTCAACTGTGGGAAGTGGCTGACCACTGTGATCTAAATCTGGGTGGTGTGACCTTAGAGGTGAGTACCTGAGCTGCTGAAAATATGAGTCTTGTGTTTTAAGACGGTGAGAAGTCACGGACTGGCCGCTCCTGCGTGCCAACTTTCTTTCAGTGTCTGAGGAAAGTGATATCCATCCCCTGATGGGCTTTTGTCACCATGCCGTTAGCTTTCCTTAATTAAGGAAATTAAGGAAAGCCATTAGAGACACAGGTCAGTTTTAAAACCACAGTGCTATAAAATCACACTGAGCAAACAGCAAACTACCCATAAACCACACAGCTGGATAAATGCCAGTTTGATAAAGATGCAAGTGCAATGTAACAGGAGCTTATCATCTGGGCATGTGTTTGTTCTTGCTATCTGCTGACCCCAAAGTACCACTGAAAAATCACACCTTTTACAGGTGCCCTAGATTGTCCAACTGTACTTTCCCAGGCATAGTTGAATAACGAGAGTTTAGGACATGAAACTGACATACTGTAAAGCTCAAACACTGCTGAGTCCTCCTTCAGAACAGCAGAACCAAAAGCAGAACAATTCCAAAACTCCTCCAATACTGCTTATTCACAGACTTGACTTGTTATATTTCCATCCTCACAATATACATAATAGAGAAAGCTCTAGTCAAAGATGGTAAAACAATAAAAGCAGCTCATCACCTCCAGACAGAATATGGGCTGCTATGCAAACCTGACCTTGTGACCACTGTTTTTCCTGTGCCAGTGTCTGCAGAAAGGGAACTCAAACTCAGCACACGACAAAATGAAAATAAACACATCTGAACAGAAAGTAGCAGCTTATTTATTACTCGTAAGACTCAAGAACCAAACCTGAAACATTTCAAAATGTATTCTCTGCTGAATAAAAAATTTATTATAATTTGATTTTTAAAAGTGAATCAATGTTGATAATGCAAAAATTTATGCTATGAAATATATATATATATGTCATTTCAAATGTATATTTAATTATTCTCCAATAACATCACACATTTGTTCTCAACCTTCTAGCTATTATTATTATTATTATTATTATTATTATTATTATTATTATTATTATTATTATTATTATTATTGTTATTGGTGTCATTTCTAAATAATAACATATACATTTTGATTTCTGAAGTGGTCTTATGATCTAAATATAAACAAATAAGATGATAATAATAATGATTATATCTATACAGCAGAATGCTTATGTTGATTCAATATTGAGATTACATTGTTGATTTGTTAACCTTTTCACAACCATTTAACAATGTTTTTGACTGACATGATTTCAACCATATTTCAGTGCTATGGGTCAGTCATGTGCCAGCTGGGTACCAGTCCGGCATTACACTATTTATTCACCGTTGAATTAACATCTTGGTCATTGAATCAACACTGAATTAAAGTGCAATTTTGAAAAGTGAATCAACATTGATATCGCAACATTGTTTCAACATCATTTTAATGTTATCAGTTTTATGATAATTTTATCTCAAATTTCAAATGCAGCGTTAATATATAAGTGGTGTGTGAACCATTAAACATTAAGCACTGTTTCAATGTTTTTAACATTGAAAAAACAACTGATATTATTTCAACCACATTTCAATGTTGACGGTTGGTCAAGTGCCAGCTGGCTGAAGAAGCAGGTGGCAAGGCTAATTTAACTTGGCAACAATCTGTTCAGTTTTCTAACAGCAGCTTGCATCGAAAGGAAACGATGAGAAGATAGCAACACTATCTGGTAAGACTCAGTACCAACTCAAATAATAATAATAAATGGCCCAATGTGGCTCATACCTGAGCAGTAAGTGACAAAAGTGGCCCAGATTTGGCCCAAATGTGATATCTGGGAATTACAAATCTGAGGCTATGAGCATTTTTCCATCCAAAGTCACATATGCACATCAACTATCTGTTTAAAATACTACATATGACACCTTTAACACAAAGGAGTCATTTAAAGGCTGGTTTGGCTGCAGGGTTTCATTCCAAAGAAACAAAAGCATGGAAGAACTGATCTGATCTCACTCAACAAACATTTTCCTGTCACATATGTATGATCTGTACATCAACTACTAATTTAAAATACTACATATGTCACCTTTAATACAAAAGTCACCAAAAGCTGGTATGGCTGCAGGGTTACATTCCAAACAAAGGGAGAGACTGATCTGATCTCACACAACAAGCATTTTTCCGATCTACAGGGGTTGGACAATGAAACTGAAACACCTGGTTTTAGACCACAATAACTGATTAGTATTTTGCGGCCAATACAGTGTCAATTCGTCTTGGGAATGATATTTTTTTTGACACAATCCGGGTTAGCACCCCAACATCCCTTTCAGACAGCTTCCACTTGCGTCCACAGTTAATCCTGTTGGATGTGGTTGGTCCTTCTTGGTGGTGCTGACATTACCCTGGATACCGTGGCTCTTGATACATCACAAAGACTTGCTGTCTTGGTCACAGATGCGCCAGCAAGACGTGCACCAACAATTGTTCCTCTTTTGAACTCTGGTATGTCCCCCATAATGTTGTGTGCATCGCAGTATTTTGATCAGTATTTCGCTCTGCTCTTACTGGTTCAATGTGCAATTAATGAAGATTGGCCACCAGGCTGCTCCAATTTAGCCATGAAACCTCCCACACTAAAATGACTAAAATGGTGTTTCAGTTTCATTGTCCAACCCCTGAATGTCACATACATATTATCTGTATATCATCTACTCATATACTCAAATACTACAAATGGCACCTTTAATATACCAGAGTTAACTAAAGACTGGTTTGGCTGCCTGTCACATACGTACTATCTGTACATCAACCAGTAATTTAAAATACTAAATATGGCACCTTTAATACTAATTCATTTTTACCAGTATACCAATATACCATTTTACCATCTACCAGTACTGCTCTTCACTAAATGTTTGTCACAAAAATGTCACAGCTTACTGACATTTCCAATGAATTTCGCCCACTTCACCCAATTTTGCTGAGTCTATTGCTTATTTGAGTTTCATTCCAAAGAAACAAAAGCACATGACTGGTCTGACTGCACATGACAAACGTTTTCCTGTCACATACATACGATCTGTACATCAACCAGTAATTTAAAATACTACAAATGGCACCTTTAATACACCAGAGTCACCAAAAGCTTTGGATGCAGGTTTTCATTTCAAAGAAACAGAAGCACAGAAGGACCGATCTGCACTCATTCAGCAAGCATTTTTCCAACCTATGTCACACACATACTATCTGCACATCATCTACTCATAAAATACTACACATGACACCTTTAATACACCAGTCACCAAAGGCTGGTTTGGATGCAGGTCTGCTGTATTCACTTTAAAGCTCCTTTACAAGGTAGGAAGCCTGGAAAACATGTCCCAGTTAAATTCCAGATGTCCAGTCATCATAAATAAGTGCACTGAGAGTTTAGAAGCTCTGCAGCTCCACTGGACCGAGGAGACATCTACCCATACTTACGAGCGCCTTGAAGTTCACTCTGCTGGAGAGCTGGATGTGGATGAAGGGCTGAAGAAGCGTCCAGACACCCATACGACCCCCCGATCTCCTCCAGCAGCTTACAGCAGCTGTGCACACGAGAACATTCCCCTCATACAGTCTGAACACTGTGCGCAAAGCCTGCGCGCGCTCTGGAGCCCGGAGTGACAGCTGAGACAGAGCTCCGACCAGCCCTCCGCCCAGCGCTGGACCCTCACACACAGCTCCACAACTTTGAATGGACTCCACGGGAGGAGGGGGTGGAGAATGGGAGTGACGCAATCATCATCAATATCTTCATGGCACAAAGATCAGTTTCTGCTTCTTCATCGTGATGATGTTTGTCCTTTTTCATGCTCAATATATTCATCATCATCATCATCATCATCATCATCATCATCATCATCATCATTATCATCATCAGCTTCACCATCTTCACGAACATCATTACCATCATCATCATCATCATCATCATCATCATCATCATCATCATCATCATCACCACCATCTCCATCACCACCATCATCTTCACCATCATCGCGAACATCAACATCACCACAATCATCATCATCACCACCATCATCATCATCTTCACCATCATTGCCACCATTTCCATCACCATCATCATCATCATCATCATCATTATTGTCAAGTGTCTTCATATTATTTTTCCTCTTCATTATTAGTTTTGTTATCTTCATCATCGTCTTTATTACACTTTTTCTTTAGTATCACTCTCTATCTTTACCATCAGCACCAACATAATCTTTTCTTCCCGTTTATTATTCTTTATTTTCTTCATTGACATCCTGATCTTCTTCTTTTTCATCTTCTTGGGCATCATTATGATCAGCATTAGGAGCAGGTATAGTTGCTGTGTTCCATCTGTGCAGCTCAGAAGGGCTGGTTTTATTTATTTATTTATTTATTTACAGGCTCTTTCTCAAATCGATTCACTCTTTAGTTCTCCCTCAATATGATCACACACATACATTCCATTTATTTCATTACAGTTAAAGTCATGGCCACTTCGCTCTCCCTACTTCTTTCTCACTGCTGCATAGAATGATTTATTCATACACATGAGGCTGCATGGCACAGCATTATGAATAATTTTAGGAAAAGCTTTAAATGTATGATTTTATGAATATATGACTGTTTAACTATATGAATTATGTAAGACTGTTTTACAAGATGAGTCAGTTTGGCCAGATCTCAAAACAACAGTGATGGTTGAGAGACAAGATGATTCTTGACTTGATTCTTGACCTCTTTCTTTTTTCTAGCATCACTGATTCAGTGTGGATTATAATCACGGAATAATGAGACCAAATAAAATAAAATAAAAACAGGCAGGCGTGTGAATTATTTATTTAATCTTGATCATTTATTTAAAGTCAAGTGACATATTTGGAATGGTATGAAGGGATTGTGTGAGTGGATGACAGATAGATTGATCATTGATTGATTGAGAGTGAAATGCTGCTTTCTAACATTGCTTATGGAATCGTAATCTAATCTAATCTGCCTGTGTGCAGATTACTCTTTGTCTGCCAAAATGACGTGGTCAGCTCTCTTCTTTGTTTGCACAACCCTTTGCTTATGGTGATACAATCAACCCCCTTTGATGGAAGAGTGTGGATGGTCGCCCACCTTTGCAGAGAGTCAATATCTTCCCCTTTTGTTTGTATGAAATATCGATCAACCTCTCCAAATGTTGACACCCCAAGTGCCCTGATCTTTGTTCCCCACTTAAACTCTACTTCTTCCTCTTCCTTCCCCTCCTACGATGCCCAAAATATAATAGGTCCTCTCAAAATATCTAAAAGGACACTGACCAGACTGCAGTCACCATGATTCTCTGTCTGCACATGAAAAAAAAGTCACAATCTTTAAAGTCTCTTGATTCCTGTATGCTGAATTGTTAACAGGATGGATGGACAGATGGACGGGCAGATGGATAGATAGCTAAGACAGACAGACAGACAGACAGACAGACAGACAGACAGACAGATAGATAGATAGATAGATAGATAGATAGATAGATAGATAGATAGATAGATAGATAGATAGAGCTGCAGTCTGTTGATGGGGGTCTCCACGTGCTGTTCAAAAACATTTTAGGACATTCAATGATGGATTCTTCCAGGACCTCTAAGAACAGGACCTCCCTGACACTAAAAGTGGCTCCTCTACAGGGACATGTTGAAGAGCCCCAAAATGGTCTGACCTGAAACCATTTCTTTTAATAGAGCAGGATAATGGAAGAACTGGGCTACATAATACATGTTATATAATGTATCTCAGGAGATTCTGTGCTCATGGCAGCAGTAGCTCCGCACCATACCAACTAAATGTTCTTTGAATATCCACTGGAGGGTTCGTCAGGGGAATGTGGCAGCTTTATTAGGAGAAGATCATTAATGTAGGAGTAAAGAGGGATCTGGACTCTTCACAACTGAAATGAGTTTTTATGTAAAAAAAGTTTTTTTTCTGGTGTGTTCTGAGATTTTGAGAATAGAGCTGTGCTTTCCAGCACATTCACTGTTAGAAACAGAGATTCTTACAGGCCTAAGAGCTCCTTGGAGTGAAGAAGCACTATTGGTCCCATGAAAGGTCTTGTAGTGGATGATTTTTGGAAGAGCATGAACCTCCAAATGATGTATTGTTTTATTCAAAATGAAAGGTTTTTACAAGAATCATTAATTCATCCTTAATAATGATTAGATTTTTTCTTGATGCCTTTGTTGGGCTTAAAATTAAACAAAGTCTAGGCATTAAAGCATTAAAATATCTTAGGTAAATCATGACAGCCCTTTGTCCCCCAAACCCCCCCCCGCCCTTTTGGAAAGGACACATCCATTACCTTGAGTAGATATTTCACAGTGATTCGATTAAATTAAATAAAATAAAAAAATACAGTGTAATACATTACTAGAAATGATATTTACCCTTCTTGTTGTCCCAATAGATTATTGGTCAAATGAACCCAAATATATCATGTTCTCATGGTTAGTACTAGATTGCAAATTCAGGCCATGACAGCTGGAAGTCTGTGACCCACTGACAGTCCATCACTGTGTGTCTCCCATGGTGATACTGTGTTGTTCTCAGAAACCCTTCATTTCAAGCCCAGTCTGCCGGAGTACAGAGCCAAAACAACTAAAACTCTGACACCAACCAAACACAGTAAGTTCAGCCTGTCTCGGAGATGATCAGCCACCCCAGAGTTCATTTCCCAATCTTTAACCCACTGTCAGCAGTTACACATGTCCAAATGTTACCTGCTTTCTGCTGAAACTGTTGACCAACAGTATTCTACCAATAATATTATAGTAGCTGTGTGGACATTACCATAGGTATTATGAAGGGTGTAACATGGACAGAAGTGACATGTCCCCACCAATGTTCAGCGATTATTGAATTGTCCCTGCCAATAATTTGCAGAAAGGGTTAAATCACGCTCTCTACACAAGTCCTACCTCCCTGTAACACACATTAACCCTTCAGGGATCTCATAGGTCCCCACTAATGTCAAGAGCAATCTACACCATTGGACACCAGGAATAAGTGTAATAGGATTGCAATCCTTTGCGGTGCTATATTTTGGTATCTAGATCTATGAAGAACCAATAACAGGTCAATTCCAAAACCCAGCTAGGCTGCAGAAGAGCATCCCAGGCAATTGGAACAAAATCCTAGGGCCATTCTTTACTCTCTGGACCTGGATTACTCACCTCTTACAAAAACCATTCTGTAACAGTCTTGGCTGGTGATGTTTATGCCCCCTCCTTGCTGTCCAATGAAATTGCATCTCCTTTTCTGTCCATTTTCAGCTTTCTTCATGGCTTGAAGCCTGTGGGTGTTCTGTACACTGTGTAAACATTTCTGGATGACTAGACCAATAGAAACACTCTAAAATGAGTTGAGTACGTTGCCACTTTGGACATACATGCTTTTCATTGGACAGTATTTGAAATACACAGAGACTTGTATTTTAGATGAACTAAGACAATCATTGCAGACCACTGTGAGGAAGTGTTTTATTTAATGTTGATGCTGTGCTGAATAAAAATTGAAGAAACAAATTAACAGAAATGAAAGAAAGATAAATGAATCTAGGAGAGCAAATGCAGTTTGCAATATGCGCAAATGCAATAGTTAAGAGACATTTTCAGACCAGCTTTGGATTCGTCATTCAGAATAACCAAGACTGACAGACTATTCATGTTTGAGTAATGAAAACTGTAGCATTTCACCAGATGCTGTTATTACTCACTTGTATGTACAGTTTCAGTCTTTCATACAGTTCATATTTTCTGCCTGAAGAAAAAACCCAACTTTGTTTCATTTTTAGATGATTTTACAAGAAGATCTCTGAGGACATCTGGTGGAAACGATCGAGTGACACACACCACAGTGAAAACATGAGGGTCTTTTCTGCAAATAAAGGCATGTTGCACAAGGTTCAGTTCTTGGTCTAATTTTCACAGCATGTTTAAGCAGAGCATGTAAGAACAACAGTAGGTCTTTACAGATCTTGACGTGTATGTATAAGTAAAGGAGTGACTCCTCTTCCAATTAAAAAAATAATAATGTCTTATCAATCTTAGTTGAACAGTAAAAGAGCACAGAACATCTAGCAAAGCATCTTTTCATTATAAATTTTCTATTGTAAAATAATCTCTTTACCCCAAATGAAAGATGGTGGGTCCATATACTGAATATGATCCTATTTAATTATTCTCCTATGGATATGTTAATTGCAATGTGTAAATGTAATGGTGTCATGCCAGACAATCATGGAGTCACTAAAAATGGCAGCGGGTCATCTTCAGTGATGAGTCCCACTTTTGTCTTGGTGGAATCCATCAATGGATCCATGTGTGGAGGCAGTGTGGTCAGCACCAAAATCAACAGTTGTAACATGTCCAGAAGGCCTGGTGTCATTGCGTGGGTTGCAATTTTATACAAAGCCAGATCACCTTTGGTCTTCATTACAGGCATTGCTCATCCACATATTGCTGCCATCTCAAGAGCTTGCCTTGGAGACACAGATACTATGCCATGGCCAGTCACACTGCCCTTGCGAACATTCAAGCTGCATGGAATGGATTATGACAGGACACCATTAGGAACTGCTACAATCTGAAATCCCATTCCTTCCCAAAAAGAATTGCAATCCCTTCCTTCTGGGTGCAACTATTTGTGACCATTTTTGACCAAGACTACATAAATCACAGTGTTTCCAAGGCACGTCAACCAGATGGCAGTAGAGTGCTACAACAATGCCTTTTGCTGATTTTCCTGCTCTAACAGATCTACTAAACCTGTACAGGAATCCAGCACTCCAGGGAATTACAAGTTCACAACCTTGGTCCTGGAGTAGCCTTCCTCATCCTGCACATTTTAGTGCAGAGGCCACCAACCCTGGCTCTGGAGAGCAACCTTCCTGCAGGTTTCATCTCCAGTCCAAATCTAACCCATTCAGCCAATATAAAGGCAGTAATTAGCTGGATCAGGTGGGCTGGATTAGGGTTAAATCTAAAGTCTGCAGGAAGGTAGCTCTCCAAGAGCAGGGTTGGTGACCCCTGGTTCAGTGTTTGTTGGCACGCCAACTTAAACTTTACCTGTCCACTAGGTAGCCCTAGAGTCGTGCACTTCAATGAAGGTTTAGGATTTTGCCCAAATGTTGTGTGAGAATACAGATTGTAGTGTGACCAAAGTGACTGATGTGAAATGAGGATGTTACACTTGATGTACTCACTACAGTTAACCTCTAATTATATTTCTATGACATGTCCACTAGATGGCCTTGGACCCCTATAGCATTTTTATGTGACATTATGTTTAGTGAGAGTTTTAGTCAAATCACACATTCTCAAACGTGGTCCTGGAATACTCCAGTCCTTTGTTTTCAACCCAGGAGCTGATCAGAAGAGCAGGAGGTTCTCCAGGACCAGGGATGGGAACCCTTGGGTTGAAGAATTCAAATAATAAATGACAAAAGCACTGTAATGAAAATAATACACGACCCATGCTTTTCTCACTGCACTAAACCTGTATGGTCTACTGACCTGACAACAGGAACAGGAATAACAAGAACATAGAGTAGCTGCCTGATATAAACTGGCCAAACTGTTAAAAGTGGTTGGATCGTTACTGTCTTTTACTGAGGACAAACAATGTATGAAAAGGGAGTGTTACTTAACTCCAGTTGAACTTGGCCTTCAAGGGCACTACCTGGAGATCTCTCTCAAAGAGGTAACTGTAAAACAGGCCTATTTTCTCTGGCTATGCTCTTCGCTTGATTAGGGCTACATGCAATCAAGAATGAAGATCTGTTGGGTTCCGCTCTTTTCATCTGCTGGACACATGAAAGCTCCTTTGAGAGCTGGCAGAAGTGCTGAAACTCTGGACTTCGCCAGCATAAGTCTGCCTTTGATGGGGCCATGTAAAGTAGCCCTCTCAACAAAGGGTTTGTTCAGGCATCTTTCCCACACTTCACTGGGACTGAGAGAACTGGCCTGAAAGGGTCAGATCTCAGATGGCCCAGAAGTAGAGAATCCAGTATTGGGTGTCTGGTGTTTTAGAAGAGGAATTTTGTGGTTTGTCAGAGTTGGGCAGTTAATGGACATTAAACTGTTCTGTGTCATATGGGACCCATTTGGACTGGTTTCTATGCTGGCATTTGAATCTTGATAGTGCTGCTTTTGTGTAAGTTTAACATAATGAATGTGTTAATAAGTGTGGTGGTAAAGTGTGTGTTTGAGCTTGTATATGTGTGTACATGCCAACAGGTTATGGCAGTAACACCAGACATCTCACCAATATCTTATGATGCCATCAGTGGAGCAATGAAATGATGCAACTTTATGATCTGCTACAACACATCCAATAAAACGACTTTTGTCACAGTATCTGCTGTTGGAGACGCCTTGTCATTGGAGCCTGTCTGAGGGTAACATCACATTCACTCAGTCCAGACCCCAAGAACTTGTGAAATTCAACAGGTAACAGCTTCGGCTGGACAGCCTGGTCTCGGCAACAAGGCTTAGTTTTCCAGCAGTCATAAATTTAAAACCTTGACACGTGAGATTAACACGACAAATTCACACCGCGAAGTGCTGGAGAAGACACAATGGTTATGCCGAAGGGTTATCTTTCATTTGCAGGGTTATCGTGCATCACACAGCGTTCCTTTTTTATGTCTCTTTTTTGTCACTATATGTATATAGTAGTAGCAATGAAAGGTTTGGAGAAACCCGGACATTATTATGTCCCTTTATTTTGTAAAATATAGAATAAAATATTTTAATAGTAGTTCTTGTCAGGTAGGAAAACAGAACAGCAGTGACCAACATGTACATAAATCAGAGATGATAATATAGTATAATAATACAAGACAGTATATATACAGCATACATACAGAGTATGGTGTGGGTTCTCGATATAATTTACAGACTATAATTAGACACACCAATCACTCATATGTAAGACAATAATGTATCATGTTTATGACTCCCATAACAGTCGTAAATTTCCCAGTGCTGTGGGACTTTCCTCTGTTGCATAGAGTGTCAAGAAACTGGACAGTGTTCCTAATAAATATGTGTCTTCATACAGTAAAGATAAGAGTCCTGCTGTCCAGCTCCCATCACAGTATGACATCATCTCCACTAAATTCTCCAGTTCACATTGACATTGAAGTAGTCGAAGTCCATTGAATAACCCGAGCTGGTAGAAAGTCCTGTGTGCTCAATGGCACAAAGGTAAGCAGTAAACAGGCCTTGTGAGGGAACTATAACTGGAAAAAAAATAAGCTAATGTGTAACAATTGAAGTAGATTGAGTTTTGAAAATGAATGCAAACATTTTACAGTTTAAAAACCCTTTACCTTCAGTGTAAAGTTTCAGCATGGCTCAGCGATCTAAAACACACTGTAATGTGGGGAGTGTGTGCCATCTACACATCCAGAGAGAACATGGCCGATTTTGCTGTCTTGAATGATTGGAGATTGAAATCCCAGGTCATGCTGCTTACCATCGGCAGCTGGAGTACGAGAGAGCAAAATTGGCAATTGCTGGGCGGGTACTCTCTCCTCACATCACAGTCAGTGTGATGCTGACTGCCACAGGCATCTGTTAGCCATTGTATCAGAGCTGGAGACCTGGCATTTTCCTCCGAGTGCTTCCCAGCAAGGCACTTCCAAATTGATGGAAAAATTGGGATAGCAGAAAAATTAAGGAATAAGAATAAGAAACAGGTAGACTAAACAAAGCCAAACAAACAAACAAAGCCATTAAAACACTTTTGGGACTGGAGAAAGGTGAAGAGGTCAGACACTTAAAACCACAACAGCATCAGAAGACAAGCTTCTGAGAGTCAACAGCTTGTGTGACAGGCACTCACATTGTAACACCTTGTTGCTCAGTTTAACATGGGAACAAGACTCAATTTCAGCTGTGAAGAAAAGACAAGACTCAGGATGTACTCTTTTAATACTCTTGATTTTAAAAGAAACAATGGATGAGCAGGTGTCCCAATACATTGTCCATATAATGTATGGAGTCATTGCTACCTCTTAGAACCTGAGATCTGTACTTTGCGGGCAGTTAAAGGCCGGTATTGTACGTTTATATCTCAGGATCAGAGTAACCTACAGACATGATACACATATAATAACAAAGTACAATATGTACCCTATGTAACCATCCTCATCACTGTGTGATGAATTATCAGTGATCAGGGATTATCAATAATCCAGTTTGGAAAACAGCTCAAATTCACTCCTTTCCAACTGAATTAATCCCACTTAAAATGGCAGAGAAGCTTGCAGTGCTTGTTTACTGCTCTATCAAGCTGTACATGCTCAACCTGCATACATACTCTGACTGATCAGTGAGAGGGGGGTGGGGCTGATGACATCACTCACCCAGATATTGGATTACAGAGGAAAATTTTATTCTGAAATTGGAACACTGTGTGGGCAAAAAGTACAGCCTTCTTTTTGCCCACACAGTGTTCCAATTTCAGAATAAAAGTCCTGAGAAGGGAATATACTCATCCATACAAAAATAATAAAAATAATAGGACATTTAGGTTGTTTTTCTATTATTTTATTTGGATCACCGTCAAGCATTTTGAAAAATATATTATTATAAATATCCTCATCAACATAATCATCACAAATAGCATCACAATTCTTGCATTTTCAGCACAAAAACACTCTGGATGACCAATTTCCAACAGGAGATGTAAAGTGTTTTTAAGCAAAATACAATTATAGGTGAAAGTACATTTTTTATCAAAACATGGTCAAATTCATGCAAATATTTAAAGCCTGTTAATATTTACATCTCAAATGAAGACAACTTTGAGTAGTCTAGGATCTCCTGAACAAAACAATATCTGGCACCAGGTATAAGTAGTTGGTCAATAAAAGTACGTCAAACTATGAAAACTTCTGACAAAATTAGCCTAGAATTCTAAGGGTTAAAGAAGTAAAGCAACACCCCAGTTCTTCATCTTCTGTATTTGTAGCTATTTACTGTGAGGGCTTGCCTGAAAGCAGATTGAGTTGGATTAAAGGAGCAAAGGACACATAACCCCACACACCCTGAGCTTATTATGTGGTTAGTAATTTTAAGACTCATTATTCAGTGTCTGCTAATGTGCAAGTTGCCTAGCTGTCCAAAGGGAGTGATTACAGAACGGCAGTGGGCCCATATACAAACCTTGATGCATTAATGCCCTGAAACTCTTAGATCAAGACCCCGCAGTGTGTGTGGGTCTCTCTGTGTGTGTGTGTTTAGTATTCTGGAGAAATGTTGTTCCGAGCTCCTACATTCCACTTTCAGTCCTGCTCCAGTGCTGGCAATGCTTGAAAGCTTGTGGATGGGGATACGGCGCCTCAAAGCTACACACACCATGCCACAAACACACACACACCCACACACACACACAAACCCACACACATATACACACAAGCACACCCACACAAACTCATTATACACACACGCATTCCAGTCATACTCTGCCTTTGAAGGCATCATGTCTCTAAGTCCTATTCTTTAACCTGCTCAGTGTTTGAGATGAAGCACAGCTCCACACTGCAGGGCCTACACGTCCTTTACTCTACATTTCAGAGCTTTTCCATAATTAATCATGTCTTATGGGGTTGATTTATCTTTGTAATGGAAATATCATTAGCTTACATGGAGGGATGAATGAAATGGAGAGAAATTAATGTGCTCTTGACTGTGGTGTGAGGTTTCATGAGTGGCTTTTGAAGGCCAACAAATCAAGGATCATTGCAGTCCTGATCAAATGAGCTTTTTAGACCAGTCACAGTTCCAGGCTGGTGTTTTAGTAGGTTTTCAGATGATGTTGGAAACTGAATTGAATGAACAACTGTGGTGTTTAATGTAACACTCATAGTGTCAATTTGTCACTGGTTGTGTTGATTTAAGAACGGCATGGAGTTGTAGAGGTTCCTAATGGTGTCCTGTGATTATCCATCCATGCAGCTTGAATATTCTCACTCAGTTGCTGCAGATTTTGTGGTATGGGTAGAGCGTTGATTAGTACCTCCAATAACACAGCACACAGATTTCGGCACTGATCATGATGCCTCCACACTTGGATTCATTGGTCATCTCAACCAAGACAAAAGCCGGACTCACTAAAGATGACCCACAGCTATTCCGAGTGACTCCATGACAGTCTGACACAATGTTTTTGCAGTCATTGGCAATGTTGACGTGGTGTTGAGAGCACCATCACAATGCATGTAGACCTACCTAGTGCACTAACAGGATGCCTCATGGAGAGCATCACTGCTGGCTGAATGCATTGTGTCACTCTGCACATGTTGGATAATCCATTGGTTCTACCTACCCGTGGTTCATGTACCTCTCCCAGATCTTTCATGTTGCTGGTTCATGCTTTCTTCTATTTACTGCCATCAACCGTGTAATATGGTCTCTATGACTCAATCAAAACATAGAACCCTCCTCTCTCACAATGTCAGATAAACCCACCAATTAGAGACTTTTACTCCAACAAAAGCAGGACAAACTCTTTTTTATAGCCTTCATTTTGGAAGACACAATGAATGAGCAGGTGTCCCAATACATTTGTCCATATTGGGAATCACAGTCCCAATCACAACATGTACATTCACAGAACTAGTGCTTTTTTCATACTCCATAAAAATAAAGGTGCTACAAAGACTTATTTGAGTGATAAACAAGTGGTTCTACCATCCTGGAGTTTCATAGTAGCTCACCACTTTGGCCATGTGATTAAATAATGACTTGAATTAGGTGTGTTTAGGTGGAGCAATCACCAAACTTGGATGGAGACTGGCCCTCCAGGAATGGAGCCTCCCTTCTCGATGGGATGGTTCAAAGAACACTTTGCAGCACCTTTCGTTTTAGTGTGCAGTTCTATCAGGCTCATAACAACCTAGAGTCTCTTTGTTTGGTCTTCTGATCTGACCTTATCAGATCAGGACCTAGTCACTACATGAATTCTGAATCTGTGTATGTCTTTGTGAGGTAATTACACTGCAAATGGTCTGACTAATTACCCTCTTCATGTGCTTTATATGCACGTACCTTCCTCATACAGTTAGAAACAGTCCTTTGGTTTGTTCAGTTTTATGTTATGAACTAAAACAAACAGAACATTTTAATGCACGCCCACCCTCAGGCCTCGGCCCACCTACTGTTCTGTCTGCTCCTTTTTCCACCATACGCACTTTCCAGCAGACTGTTGTGTTGCTGGAGTAAACAGGATGCTCCTCACCGTGTGTAAAGTCTCTATTAAAGACTGCTGGTTCCTCTGAAATACTCCTCCTCCTCCTCTTTACATGATCGCTCTACAGTCCAGTGCTGCACTGGTCTGTGTGGCTTTCATTTTAGATATTAAAACATGAACAAGGAAATAGGAACCCTGTGATGTATAAAACCAAATCGGTGACTTCATTTCAATGGAGAAGCTTGGCTCTGAAGGACTTATTGTCCAAACGTGCTCAACACTGTTAGAGACAGGTCACTGCTAGCTGAATTTCCCATCAGTCTGATAAAGAGAAGGATGCAAGTGAGGTGTGGGATTGCGGAAATGACTTTTGAGCCAATTGAAATTTTGCGCAAGGCATTACCACAGAGCTGCATGTCTGACGATGTTGGGTGCTTTGTTCATGTCTTTAAAATAAAGGCACTGACAGTGCTGCAGGGCATTACCTTGGAAAAATAATGAAGCTCCAGATTTTTCTCTCTCTCTCTCTCTCTCTCTCTCTCTCGTTTTTAGTTTTAGGCTCATAAGGGCTAAATACATTTTATATCTCAGAAATCTTGATGGAAATTGATCACCCAGGGTGTTTTCGAGCTGAAAGTGCTATGATTTTGTTGATTTATAAGATATTCTTACGACTTTTACTCTGAAATATATGAAGAAAAAGAGCAAACAGCCCCTCCTTTTTCATTCCCCTCTATTAGCCAATATCTAGGACACTGAGATCAGTAGCCCCACCCCCTCTCACTGATTAGTCAGAGTTTGCATGCAGGTTGAGCATATGTGAACAGAGAAGTATGAGTTGGGGTGGTGATCATCCCACACCCTGAACTCACTAATGCTCTTGTCATTGAATGCAATCAAATCCTTACAATAATACTCCAGAATCTAGTAGAAAGCCTTTCCTTGGACAGTATAGACAGTTACTCCAATAAAAGCAGCACAAACTATTTGTAATAACCCTGATTTCAGATGAAACAATGAATGAGCAGGTGACCCAGTAATTTTGACCATATAATGTTTGCAATTTTCCTCTAAAAGACTTGTCTAACATTGCTATCATGGCATTAGGGCATCAGGTACTGGCCTCATACAAAATAATTAGTGTGGTATTGGCATGCTGACTATGGGCTTCGTACCACATTACTACAGCGGGGTTGGTCTATCAGTTATGGCTCTAGTTCAAAATCACAAGTGCACGTTAGTATGCTGGCACTGGGTCTTGACCCCTTGTCCCCACTGATGTCACAGGAATTATGTGCAGATATTCTCCTGGAAGCTGACATTATGCTGTGTGAAAGCAACTACACTGTGTTTTGCTACATTTCTCAGTCATTTGATTGGTGTTGCTCTTTACCACACAAGACAGAAATGGAGAATTACACTTTTTGGACATTCCATATTTAACCATGATGTTATTGAGACTCATAATAGAAATATTTGTACATATTTGACTTAGTTAATAAGAGTTTTATATTAACAGTCACGTTAGAGCTGCTGCTGTATTCCAAGACTTTTTATCTTTTACTCATTGAAACATCAGATTCCTTGAAATCAAAATGTGATTGGCTGATTCCACTGGCACTCCTTAGTTAGGTCCGTGGTTAAACTACAGTACAGTCCCTGAAGGCGTAACCATGGAAGAGCTCACTTAGGGGTTTGTCTTGATAGAGAAATTGGGTCACTCCAAGATTTTGACCCTTTTCTAAAAACATCCTGAACTAGGACAACAAAATAGAATAAGCACTATGATACTTCCAGCATAAAGTATAAAAACAGTTGCACATGCCATCTGGGATGTTGTCTTAAAGCCCAGTGTCATACTGAGAGACACTACTTCTGTATGTGTAGATCAATAAATTTTGCCCATATCAGTGTAAATTTGTCAGGGTGGTGTGCAGACGAAGACTAGGGAAGCGGAGGTAAACACTGGGGTTGTGGACTTAATGAAAATAAACAAAATACAGAACTAACAAACACTAGGTAAACAAAATGCAAGGTAAACAAACAAACCGACTGGATGACTAGAACAAGTATATACATGATGACACCATCTACAAGGACAGAAATAAACAAGCTTCAAGGAGGACTGACAAAGACAGGCTGAGACAAAGGGTCTTAAATACAACACAACATTGACCACACCTGGGACATGATAACAAAGGGGCAGGGTTACAAATCTGACACAGCTGGAAAAGGGGCGGAGCGAGGGAGGAGACTAGGTCAAAAGAGCACAGGGGGAGAAACATTAAGAAAGACAGGTGAACAGGACTGACAAATGATGGACATGACACATGAATCATTTATTTTTCCTGGTCACCTTTATCTTCCTCCCCCATTGCACTGCAGTCCCACACTTCCATATGTTTCAGCTTTATTACAGTTTCATTTTTTTCACATAAATAAAGGGTTTTAATCACATTTCCAAAGTTCAGTCTTAGAGCTCAGAGGATTTCTTTTACTCTGCACCACAATCTTCTTTGTTTGGTCTGCAAATGTCCTCCTTTGTTGTCTGTTTGCTTTCCTCAGTAAGACCTTCTCATTCAGCTCCACATCCTTTCAGGCCCAC
The DNA here is from genome assembly GCA_034509495.1 of Acestrorhynchus altus. Lineage (NCBI taxonomy): Eukaryota > Metazoa > Chordata > Actinopteri > Characiformes > Acestrorhynchidae > Acestrorhynchus > Acestrorhynchus altus. The sequence goes on from CM067513.1 coordinate 5,442,964, forward strand.
GGTGTTGAATCATCATCTCACAATGGAAGGATGGACAGAAACACCTGTGGAATCATTCAGATGTGAAGCAAGTGAGGAGCTTCTCAAAGGTGTCCTCAGATATACCACATGAAACCTGAAGAACCTGTATTTGGTGACTGTTTTGATTGGAAATGCTACTGTCCACCTACTGTTTCTGTACTAATGAGCTCATGCCTTAGCACTCCACTTCAACCATCCCTTCACTACTTCTCCTCAGGTCTTGATTTATGTCTACAGAAAATGAGCCGTTTACTGTACTCTCCGTCAACCCTGGAGGTAAAGGCTCTCTTTTATTTTCCAGTTCACTCCATTTGAATGGCAAAACATTTGCAACCGCAAGAGATGAAGCAAAAAAGCCTCCATGATATTTCCTTTCAGACACACACACGTGCGCGCATACTTACACACACAAAGACACATGCAGACCACGTTCAGGAGTTTGCAGACTTAGCAGATTAATATAGAGTTAGGGATGTGGTAAAGATCAGCCATCTCCAGCAGACTCAGATGAGACAGTGAGTAGAGGCCTCCATATGGAATAAGTAAGGGAATTGCCAAACACCAGTGAAATTCCGCTCAGGGAGCAGTGTGAGATCTCAGGCCGCACAATAAATTACAGCCCGGAGGCCTTTGATATTTCTCTTTTTGACCCCTCAGCCCAGCCATCTGGTACCCAGAACAACCTGCTTTAAAGTAAGGCTCCCTCCACCATTAAAGCGATGCATGGCAGCATTAATTATGTGTTGAAAAAGCCTGTTTATTTATCACACAGGGAAAGCCGCTCATAAATCTGGGTGTGAGTGACGGGTCATGGTGTGAGGAGGAGGAGGAGGAGGAGATAAGAGGAAGAGTCAAGATCAGAAAGGAAAAGGAGGACAGAAGTTCACTGCCGGAGAGTGTAGTGATGAAAATGAACACCAGAACTGTTCAGATATATACTTTCCCTTTTAGATTTAACAGATTCTCCACAGAATAGCATGTCCTAAAGTTCTTACAAACATAGGGTTCTTCAGATGGTTCTTTCGGGGATGCCACTGAACATATTTATTAAAAGCTCAATAAGGTCAATAAGGTCAAATTAGTGAAACTCATATGTCTAACCTGCATAATATTTCATTAAGTTTTGTCAGTTTTCACAACAAAATGAAACAATTTGATTTAATAAATACTTGAAATAAATCTCATTTCAAGTAAAATTTCAAGATAAATAAGAATGTTTTGTGGAAAAAAAAATCTGCGTATTATAATAAAGTGCCTAATAACTCATAGGGGTGCTTAACACTGCTTTTCCCAACTAGTTCCACATTACTGTTCACCCTTCAAGCTGATTGGCACTTTATCTGTAAACAGACGCCATGTTGAGCATTAGTCCAGTTCATATTTCAACCAGTAACTGGTCTCCTTGTTTATAAAGTTGTTTTGCAATAAAATGTGTCCCATTCCATATGCTATTTTTATCAGTCCCCAGAACAACAGGATGGTCCTGCTTTGTATCGTAGTGCGTGTCATAATGCACAGATCTGATTGGCTGAGTAATGTCATGTGTGATATTTACAACACATGCTATTAGTCTGTTAGTTTCTTGGGCCAATAAACGTCCAGTGTAAAGGCTAGAAAAGTTACACTGAAAAAAATAAGGACTAAAAATTTGTCTAAAAAATGAAATAGCTCTCAATAGTTTCTGTTATAGGTCCAGACCTCTGTCATAGAAGAACCACTTTACCTTAAATAAAGAACCATGTGTATCGGTGTGAACCTGTACTGTATGTCAAGTTAAGGTTCTTCATACCATTACCTCTTCTACACACATCGTTCTTTATAGAACCAAAAGTGGTTCTTCTATGCCATTGCTAAAAAAAAACCCAACATTTGAAACCTTTATATGTAAGAGTTTAGATTTCCTAGATGTCTTAGAGGTCTACAAAACCCAGGAGAATACATGACACAGCAGTTGCAAAATGATGACGTGTATGACCCCACAAGTGAAAAATGTCCACTGTGAAATGCTGATGACCTTCATGTCACCCTTTCATATCTCAGCACTTTCAAATGACTTGTGTAAGAGCTCATCGAAACAGAAAAATGAAGAAAGAGAGAAACAGAGACGCAGTAAGACGTGTCGTCCCCTGAAAAAAAGCCAAAAGTGATTATTGCTTCACATGCCTTTTTTGCAACATGATAGCCTGTTAAAAGGCCTGTGCTATAACTCAGGCCATGAGGGCATTTTATGCATGTTGCTCAAGGGCCTGCAAGGCTCAACAGCAGCCCAACTCCATTCCATAAAGTGACCAATAAATCCAGCGCCCATTTCCAGGGCTTGTTAATGGAGACCAGTGAGGATGTGGAGATCCTTTCCCTTTTGATCGAGCCAGGTTGGTGTGTGCATTTTCACCATAAAACCACAAGTTGAGGAGGTGGGCCCGGGGGCGACATGGTCTAATGATGACATGTGAACACTTTTCCTGGATAAAAGTGGGTCCGGGACAAAGGATCTCCCTCCAAATGTTCAGCAAAATCACATCAATCAAGGCCATGTTCCACCACAGAGTAGCAGGTATGCTGAAAACATCTGGCAAACTTAAAACTGATTTATGAGTAGAATATATCAAGTTAAATGTAATCCAATGATCAAAATATGATTCTTAAACCACTTGCAAACTAAAATAAAAAGGAATATATAACACATTCATAAGAATTAAATATATGATCACACCCCTATAAAGCATCATACCCAAGTAATGCAACTAATAGCCTTCTAATGTAGGCCTTCATATGGATACCTTATACATTATATTCCCAAATGTTTGCACGTAATGAAGGCATTGGGCTATTTACACACACACACACACACACACACACACACACACACACACACACACACACACACACACACACACACAGAGTTTGTCTAGTGCCTGTAGAGGAGTACTGCCAATAGAAAAGGATGCTCTGGAGCAGATGAACGTATTAACACTATGCCTAATGCCAGGTGTGGGTGAGAGGGCTATAAATCCCGCCCCTCCACTGAGCTGTGCATCAGTGGAACTGTCTTTTCTGGTTCTCCATCCAGTACTTTTAGGATGAGTCGAGAAGTTGGAGATAAGGTAGGATGAGATGAAATGAGATGAGAGCTCAATCAACATCCTGACCTCACTAAAGCGCTTGTCCCTGACTTCTCACCACAATGCTCCAAACGCTAGTGCAAAGCCTTCCCTTTCATAAGAAACAACAAGTGAGCAGGTGTCCCAATACTTTTGTCTAGTGTGGCGTCTTCAATCAATTTATTAGGAAGACATGTAAACCTACTCAAAGTATAATATCATGAACATAGCAGCTCCAGGAAATGTTCAACTCATCCATTAGAATGAAGTAAAAATGTGGGGGTTTCAGCACAACAGTCTCTAGAGTTCACTCAGAATGGTGCAATAAGATAAACATCCAGTGAGTGGCAGTTCCACAGACAAAAATGCCTTGTTGATAAGGTCAACAGAGAATGTCCAGACTAGTTGGAGCTGACAGAAAGGGTACAGTAACTCAGATAAGCATCACAGACCATCCAACCTTAAGGCAGATGGGCTACATCAGCAGAATACCATGTTACGTTCCAGATTTCTATCAGTTAAGAACAGAAAGCTAAGGCTGCAGTGGACTCAGACTTACCAAACCTGGAAAGTTGAAGATGAAGTGATCTGCTCTGGTGATTCCGATTTTTAGCTGATGCACTCAGATGGAAGGTCCAGAAATTGGCAGAAAGAGTTTGGATTCATAGCCCCAAGCAGCCTTGTTTCCAGGTTGGTGGAGGTGGTAGAAGAAGGTCTACAGTACAATTGATCCTAACAGAAATAGTGTCACCTGACTGTGCAGAGCCCACAAGGGGCTTCATTCAACCCTGGGGTGGAGGGTCCTAGGTGGTCTATTGACCTGGGGCCAGTTTTTGTTTTGTTTTGGAGTTCCCTGGTGGTAATTTTTGCTTTTGTAACATGGTCAGATTGCAGGACAGATTGCATTTGACATTATAAGGTTCAGAATTCATTAAAAATATTCAGGTTTGTAAGTCTGGAAGCACAAGCCATGTACCTTGAATGAGAACTCAAGGTCACATCAATCCCACTGGGACTGCTTCATTTCACATCCACTAAGGTGGTGTACAGAGATATAACGAACATCACATCACTGTTCAAAAACATATGGACCAGACTGTAAATCATGACAGATATATCCTACTTTATTTCCACAGCCAGAAATGAAATGTATTGTATATCCTTAGTTTCTGCTCTTGTTTGTAAGAAAGGGCCTTTCCTCTTGATCTACCTGATCCTGCTGGATGAGGAAATGAGGCTGAGGGATATCTGATCATTATAGAGCAACAAAGTCTCAACATCATTCCTGCTTCCTCTGCACCCCCCACCCCCTTTTCTTATGGAATGCTATCCCTCACCTGCACTGGCCACCCTGTCTCCAATGCCTTCTATCTGCTCATTTTTTCTCCATCTAAGGTTCTTCTTGCCATTCAGTTTAATCTATTATCCCTCATGGTCTTGCCAAAACACAGCTCAAAACTGAGGAGTTTTCCTTCCCTTTCCCCACAGCCTCTTCATGTTACATAGTCAAAGTAAAACTCTTATCTGCCTCTGAAGAACAGAGACTTATTAATTGCAATACTGAAAGGCTACTGTCTGCAGTCACATACTGTAGATGTGGTTGACCAGGCATTTGTTGATGTTCTTCAAGTCTTTGGCATCTCAGAAATGGATATGTAATGTAATGAGACCCTAACCTTTTCTGAACACACACACTCCGATGCACTGTTCCAACAGGACAACACTTGTCCACATACTGCTCCCATCTCAAGAGCTTGCCTTGAAGACACAAACACTATGCCATGCCCAGTCACATCACCAGACCTATCCCTGATTGAAAATGTGTTTTCGATGCTATCGGACGAGCTATTAACACTCCACCCCTTACCGCACAATCTGCAGGAGTGAGAATATTCAAGCTGCATGGGATAGATATCACAGGGCACCTCTACAACTCCATTCTGAGATGTATGTTATACCCAATTAAATATTATAATAGCTATTTCCAAACATCTGCTTCAGTTTATCTAATGCGTCCTTCTTTAAAGTAAATCAGGTCATGCATTGGTGGAACTGAACAAAAAGAAGTCACCAACCAAACCTGTTCCTCTAACCCTGTGTTTCTCAACCCCAGACCTAAAGGCACCATGCCCTGCACGTGTATTGCTTTTCCTGCTCCCAACATGCCTGACTCGACTAATCTGTTGATTAACAAGTCCTTTCAGAGTTGAAGGTTGTTAAAGCAGGGAAACCACTAAATTGTACAGGGCAGGGTGCCCCCAGGACCAGAGTTGGGAAACACTGTTCTAACCAACATATGAATAATTCTGTCATGACAGGGAAGCTTAGAGGGATGATGTAAACACAAGTGTGAGGTTTTATTAAAGCAACAACAAAAACAATAATAAAAACAAAGGCAAACAGAGAAAAGACCAGAAAAGGCAAGAGTGGTTATGTTGCAAAGCCCAGGATGCATGCTCACAGAAGGCTCTTCCAAAGTGAAGGACCTTTTGTATGCAACCTACGTTCTAATGAACTAAAGTATCATTCAAGACCCTTGTTTATCAACAGTGTGCGACCAATAGGCTACTAAGGAGGAGTCATAGGACAGACCAACCTAGCACCCGTCAGATGACACACAGGTGGGAACACTAATGACGAGGCAGGCGTGGAGATGTGGTAGGAGACAAGGAATCAAAACATAATCAAAGAAGCACATGCAACAGATGCAACAAAATAACAGAGGCAGGGCAAAGCTGGACTACACTGACCAACAGTGTATTCAGACGTCTGACTTTTTGTATTCCATCGTTACATATTACATTTACATGAACATAAAAACCTACTGCTGAGATGAATGGGTTTAAACATTTCCCATAGTGCAAGATATGCACTTACATACCGTTTTTGAGGCTTTAAAACTTAGGATCATTACTACTGACTACTGACATGATGTACATATCAAAACAAACTACAAACTCACCCCTACCTAGCTAGGTATTATGAGTGAGTAATCCAGTTTAGAAAATTGCAAAAGTTAACTTTTTCCTACTGAATTAATTCCCAGTTTAAATGCCAAAGCAGCCTTCCAGTGCATGTTTTCTGCTTTGTCCACATTTACACGCTCAACCTGCATGCAGACTCTGACTGATCAGAGAGAGGGGTGGAGCTAATGATATCACTGACCCAGATATTGGATTATAAATGAAAATGAGTAGGGAGGGGTTGTTCACTCTGGGGTTGTTTTTTTTTTTTTGTCTTTTTTTTTTTCTCACGTTTCTGAACAAAGGTCCTGAGAAGGGATAATACAGATCAATACATGAAAAAACAAAAGTAACAAAAGATATTGAGTTTTTTTTATTTTTTATTTAGTCATTATAAGCAAAACAAAAATACGTAAACAAAACAACACACAAAAACACAACAAACATAACAAAACGTAAATGTTTCATGGTCAAATTCAAATATATAAATAAATAAAATATCAACCACAATATCTGGCATTTGTACTGTCTCATATAAAATATTTCAAACTTTTAAGTGAATAAAAATACATCAAATTATGAAAACATCCCACAAAATTAGTCTTAGCCTTACTCTGGTCCTTTCTACACCAATACAGTACAGCAAAAAAAAAAAAAAAAAAATAAAAAATAAATAAGAAAGACATGGTGCCAATGCTCCCCACCTCAGAATGGCCCAAATTGCTGTTAGAGATTGGTGGACTTGTCTTAGATGTATACCCAGTCTAAAGACCAGTGGCAGGAGTAGGTGTTTTACCTAATAACTAATCCAAATCCCAGAACACATCCCAGATTTGTGAACAGCAAAAGTCAGTGTGAAAAGCAGCAGTTCAGAGCTCCAGAATAGCTGTTTACAGATAAAGTTCTGGAGATCCCCTTTCCAGAGAAGATTAATGTGAGTTTGATTGGATGGGTGTGGAGATCTCATACAGGAATTCCTGGCATGTAGCTCCTGCGGCATCCTGGGTGGAATGTAGATATCCCAAGAATGAGATAGAACTCTTAGTATTGTTCAGTTAACCTTGCTCCTCACTGCACTTTTCATCAGGTGTACCCCAATCAAGCCAGACTGAGATAGGTAGAATTACCAGAGCTCTTGGTAAAGATGCTGATCTGTTTATCAGTTTATCAGAACACTTGCCCACACACCTCTCACATGGCTTAATCTCAGGCGATCCATTATGCAGGGTTATATAACAATCAACTGTGTCCAATAAACTGTTGCTGTCTAAAATATTGTTTCTTCATATCTACTCAGATTTGTTTAGCTCTGCATCTCATTTTTGCAAAGTGTGGAGCACGCTCACTGAGGTCTGAGGCAGAGAAGGAAAACTCTGGATTGCAGAGCAGCTTTGTTTGATGAGACTTAAAGCTGCCAGGCAGTACTGAGCTTGGACTGGAAGTGAAGAAGGAGCTGGGGTGGTGGTGGGTGTGAATTTACATCATGAGAAGGTGAGGGGATGAAAGTGGTTTTATAGGCCATGTAAAAGTGGAAAGGACTTTGGGAGTGATCCTTCTCTCAAATGTTAATCAGAATCAGAATCAGAATTATTTTATTAATTTAAGGAAATTACAATTTTTTCAAAATATAATAGTAAAGAATATAATATAAAGCAGAATATAAAGAGTAAGCAGAATAAACACTTAAATAAGAACAAACACTTAAATAAATACATACATGTTGAAATACTAATAAAAAGCCAATGGCTATTATAATAAATAAATATGAACATCCAGAGTTATTGCACATATAAGTAAAATGAACAAATTGCACAAGTGAACCATAGTGGTTTGTAGTTTTAGGTATTCCATAAATCAGGTCTCTTTTTCTTGGCGTACCCAACTCCTTATTTTGCTAACTGTTCATTCCCACATGCAGGTTAAGACTCCTCCCAACACATAATGTCCCCAGACTGCAGACCATAATAATTGAACCGTACTGGGATTTGATATCATGTTGAGGCATTACTGGATATTGATGATAACCTGTTGCTTGACAAGCACGCAGTTAGGCAGTTGTGCCACTCCAGACCTGACATTACAGCATCATCTAGAAGCACACTGGTCTGGGTAAAGGTACTTTTTATGTATTTATTTATTTATTTTTTTTGACACTGAAATGCACATCACTGCTGTTCAATGATCATAAGTCAAAGTTACCATTTTGGAGATACATGTTTTACATTGAACACCGAAAACATGGTTTCACAATTCTAAAGTGACATTATAGTCTAACTGCCTCATAAGAAGTGCTTAGAATACTAAGTACCTATATTTTAAGCTAAGTTTAACCTAAATCTACATTTCAACCTCTTTTAGATCAACTTCACCTTTATTCATCTGTCTGTTCTGTCTGAGCATTTCAGGTCTTTCAGGACCTAAACTGAGGAACATTCTGCCTACTTTTTACCCTTTTAACATCCTCAGCAATAAAAAGGTTTTTATTAAATAAAAACAAGAGTTTTTTTAAAGACCCCGCCATTTTTTAAATATACTCCTTTATCAAACATTTCAAAGGGCACTTTGTGGTAAAAAAAAAAAGAGCAGAGTGCAGAGTAAACCATGCAGAGTGGTTTACTTACTGCTCATTGTTACCACAATTTTCCTCAAACAGGTAAACTGACATATTTAATATTCATTAAATGTAAAGTGACATTTCAAAACTTTTTTTTACTGTACATTGTGGCTCACAGATCATGAAAACCAGAAATCTAGAATCTAATTTAATTCAGATTTGAATCGATTACTACAAAGAAGGTTTTTTGTTATGAAACTCATACATTAAATTCTTCAACATTGAGATTTGAAAGGTTTAAAGTACTTTTGAAGCATTAAACCATGGATGCACATCTCCAGTCCTGGAGGGCCAGTCTCCGGTAAAGTTTGTTAGATGCACACTTTGCCTGGTAATTAACTGATGAGTTGAATCAGATGTGTTTGAGTAGGCCATCTACCGAACGTTTCCTCCAGGACTGGAGTTGTGCACCTCTGGTTTAAATGTAAATGTAAACAGTATACATCTGTATATTCCATTTCAAGAATGCCAATCACCCTCATTAAACTAAACTATGAATGACAGTAATGAAATATAGTTACTGAAATATGTTCCATTCATTTCAAACAGTATTCAGTAGAAGCTGTGTGGTTGAAGGTTAATGCTTTTCACATTTGGAACAATGAGGCAATACCTTTGAGTCCCCAAACTTAATCAAGAGACAAGAAACCAGCTGTAAGATATAGTTATGGGCTTACAGGAGGATGTGCTGTGTGTATACCTGGTTTAACCACACACTGCCCTATCATTAGTAGTGTTCTGGTGGAAAATGGAGACCATAACCAAACCAACCCCATCTTGGTTTCCATTACACTGTGCATGTTTCACTGTTACAGCAAATCAGCGCAATTCAGCGCGTGAAGAAGCGTACATGGCTGTAGTTAAGGCAGGGTACATTCTTTCAGTATTATTTCACTAGAGCATAGCAGTCTGACTGTTGTTCCAGATCAGAGAGCCCTCAAGCAACAGGGTGATGAGGTTTGGATGTCTCTAGTTGGCAGGCGTTGCTAGGGCAAGCCCATTCTTGGTTGTCTTGCCTTTGTGGGAGAGTTTCTTTTTGTGGGATTAGTTCCTCATGTACACAAAACCTGACATCCATGAGTTTAACACCTAATTGAGGTAGGTTTGGGAACGGCACTCTGAATAGAGAGTCAGTCAGAGGAAAATGATTAGATTAGTACCTTTATTCAGTGTTGAAATGAAGGCTAATGGATGTCATACAGAAACCGGGCCTGGCACTTAATGTCTTCCAAAGGTATTGTGAGAAGAAACCTGAAGGACACTCTAATAAACAGACAGTTAAAACTTTCCTGATGCATATCCAGCAAATGTCTTAATATTTTACACCAAAATGACAGATAAACTCTACTGCAGTGCAGAAAGGGAAATGTTAGGTTGCATGAAATGGTAGAATACCATGGAATTGCTGGTTTGTTAATTATACTAAACATCTACATCATTTTTTTGCACATTTTGTTATGATACAGCCTTATTCCAAAATGGATTACCATATTTTCTGGACTATAAACCACACCGGAATATAAGCCACACCTGCAAAGTTAAAAAAAAAACAAAAAACCTGGAAAATAACATATATAAGAAGAAAAAACTGCACCTCATTATAAGCCGCATGGTTTAAAGCGTGGAAAAAAAGTAGCGGCTTATAGTCTGGAAAATACGGTAATTAAAATTTTCTACACACAATACCCCACAATGTAAAATGAGATGAGGTTTGTTTGAAATCTTTGCAAATTTATTAAAAATTAAACACAAAAATATTACATATGCATAAGTATTTACAGCCTTTGCTATGAGACTCAAGATTGAGCTTGAGTTTCCACTGATCATCTTTCAAATGTTCCTACAGCTTGATTCATTTGATTCTATATGATTTAGAAAGGCACACACCTGTTCATATAAGGTCCCATAGAAGACCAAGAAACCAAGCCATGAAGTCTAAGGAATTGTCTGTAGACCTCCAAGGCGAGATTGTATTAAGACACAGATCTGAGGAAGGGTATAGAAACATTTCTGCTGCATTGAAGATCCCAATGAATACAGTGGCTGATGGAAGAAAATGAAAGAAGTTTGGAACCACCAGGACTCTTCAAAGACTCTTCAAACTGAGTGATCATGGTAGGAGGGCTTTAGTCAGGGAGGTGACCAAGAACCCAAAGGTCACTCTGAGAGAGCTCCAATGTTGACAGCCTGTCTGGAGTTGGCAAAAGGCATCTAAAGGACTCTCAAACCACGAGAATCAAAAAGATTTACTTTTTTGGACTGAATGGCAAGCATCATGTCTGGAGGAAACCAAGCATCATGCTGTGGGGGTGGGAGTCAGCGTCAGGGTCAAGGGAAAGGTGACTGCAGCAATGTGCAGTGTCATCCTTGATGATAACCTGCTCTGGACCTCAGACTGGGTTGAAGGATTATTTTTCAACAGGACAAATGACCCTAAGCACACAGTCAAGATAACAAAGGAGTGGCTTCAGAACAACTCTGTGAATGTCCTTTAGTGGCCCAGCCAGAGCCCAGACTTGAACCTAATTGAACAGCTCTGGAGATCTGTAAAAATGTCTGTGCACCAACACTCAATTTGATGGAGCTTGAGTGGTTCTGCAAAGAAGAATCAGATAAACTTCCCAAAAACAGGTGCCAGGCTTATAGCATCTTACTCAAAAAGTCTTGAGGCTATAATTGCTGCCAAATGTGTTTCAACAAAGTATTGAGCAAAGGCTGTGAAATCTTTTGTACATTTTATTTTTGCGTTTTTTTAAATTTGCAAAGATTTCAAACAAATGTTTTGTGAGAAAATCCATGAAAACATTCAGCATCCAAATTGTAATTTCACTTGTTAGTTCTATATAAAATCATGAAGGAACCCCCGAAGAAGTTTAACTATGTTGATGTGTGTGTTCAAACACACACCATTATTCATTGACTGTTTTGTCAATGAGACAAAAAGAGAGAAATATTCATGTTATATATCATATACAGTATATCAGGTTAGATACATACACAATGACTAAACATGTAAGTACCAAATACTGTAAAATGACAAAAATGATATAATTGAATTATTACTTGTTTTGAATGTTTTGAATGTGCTTGAAAATCATGACTATTAGAGACAGGCTTTGTGTTCACAGATATCAAAAATAAAAAGGGACAATATACCAGTACTATAATGCTCATTCCTGCTATGGGATTCAAGCATTATGTTGGTGGTAGTCTAATGGCAACACAATTGAACATTCAGCTATTACTGGACTCAGTGTAACATTCAATGTAAAATAACAACAATGTACAGTATTTCTTCCATCTTGACATGTGCAATAATCTGTAAATCTGTAAATAATGTTCTTAGAGTGACAATAAAAATAACAACTGATTTAAATTATGTTTTTTTTTTGTTTGTTTTGTTTTTTTTGCTTATCCAACAACTGACTGAATCCTGGTTAGGCTATGACTATCATTCATATTGACAGATTGCAGTCTGTGTGCCAAGATGAGACTTTTAGAGTAAGATTTACAGTAGTTATCAGGTTAGAAAATATGCAAAGCTAAGTTATTTTGCCGTTTTCTTTAAAGTACACTGTCAGTTAGTTGAGATATCCTTACACAAGATTGATACATTCACCAGCACATACTACTTTATTTCCAAATCTTTCCAGTGCGGTGTTTATGTTGTTATGGTGTTGTGAAATATTCCTGCCCTTAGATGTCACACTATTTTTTTGTGATGTCACAAAAAAAACCAGTCTCAATTCACCAAGAACACTTTGACAAGTCAAAGTACCAATTAAGCATCCAAACTGATGTGAGAACCATATAGAACAACTGCATGAGTGCAAGAGTTTTTGTGACATCACAAAAAGGTTTACCATGAATCCACAGAACCCTTGAAGAACCCTTTTAGAGTATAGTAATGTATTCATAAGCAAGCTTACAAGGTGGTTTAACTGTATTCATACAGTATGTTGAGATCCGTAAAACGAATAAGTAACATTCGTTTTGCAAAATGTCTACAGTTTTATAATCAGAATCAGAACTACTTTATGAATTCCAGAGGGAAATTGCAATAATCCATATGAAAACTGGGAAGCAATGGTTTGGAGCCTTTAGCACATATACTAGATCTGTCAAAACATGAATTAAAACATTTGTCATGTTTTGAAATGAAATAGCAATTTTATGAGGTCTACTGCAGCTGCCCACTGCCCACCACCATCCCAGCTGAATCACAAAATGACCACACTGATTCACAGTCAAGCCAGACTCAGGATATGCACAAACTATACACAAAACCACCCCCACACACTCGCTGACAGGAAAATGCTTGGGACTCACACACAGTCCCACATAAACACAGACATAGACAAGTGCTCATGGAGTTGTGTACAGCGTATAAACACACCTAGCATGCTGATGCTTTAAAACGCAGTTACACTAAGGGTGTCCCGTTCCTCTGCTGGAGGTGGACAGTGAACAGTGGTGCATGAGCCGGACCTGTATGAACACTAGATGGGATGAAGAGGAAGTCATAAAGAGGGGCTAAAAGTCTGCTTTACGATTTAATGTGACAACCAGAGAACACAAGCCACTCATTAGGGGAAAGCCCCTGCTGTGCTGGGTCTATTTGGGCCAATGCGACAGACGTGTGTGTGGATTGGGCCACTGCTTTCCCATGTCCTACAAGAGCCTCACAAGGAGGTGAAGGAAGTGTTTTTAACCTCTCAAACGTCAGCAATGAGATAAAAACAATATGTCTGTTGATAAATTCTTGCATGTCCAATTTTCCCACATAATTTGAATCAGTTTTGTGTCAAAGTTAAGGATGAATGTCTTATTGCATGTATATTGCATCGAAAAATGGAATATTTTGAAAACATTTGTGTTCCTAATGATGAACATCTAAGGAACCGTGGGCCTCACTCACAGCAGATAAGGACAGTGTCTATGTTTCCACCATTAGAACGAGTCTTTGCAAGGTGAAAACCACTGCTAACCAAAAGGAACAAAGACTCATATAATGTTCTCTGCACTAATGAGTGGAAAGTGAAACTTTTGGAAGGCATCTGGTCTGAAGAAAACATCTGGTGAAAAGCTAGCACAGCATTCCACAGAAGACACAGAACACTTTTATATTACTGTATAGAAGCCTGTTGCTTAGACTGCAAATGTTGTGTTATTGTGGAAAAGGTCAGCGTGGGACACTTCATTGAACTTGGTTATGTGTGTTGTGGGTGTTGCACAAAAAACATGCCTCTCGTTTTAGAGGGCAACTCGCAGGAGAAAGAAAAAAAAAAAAACGATTAATTTTCAGTTTTGATTCCAGGTAATTTTGGAGCATTTCTATTGGACCATTTATCAAAGAATTTGGACACAATATAAAGACCAACAGTCAGTTTCGCAGTAAATCAAATTTATATTTATATTGATATTGGGATATAAACAAGTGAGATATGGGCTGAGGCGATGTCGTTTATATAGACGTTTAAAGTTTTTAAAATACGTTTTCTTTCAGTCTTGCGGAAAAACGTTTCCTGTGCTCCCGTGCTCTGCTCTGCCCCCTGCTCTTTGTGACGACTTTGTGTTTATAAAGAATAAATGAAGCTCAGTGTGTTTAAATATAGTTAGAGAGATAAAGGATTTCACGAGGTGACCAATTTTTTTTTTCACATTGTATTTGTCACAGTATATCGTACCGCATATCGCCATTCTCCTTCAATATATCGGGATAGGATTTTTTGGGCCACATCACCAAGACCTACTAGGTGGTTTCTAGGGTGATGTTATGGTGGTTGTTGAGGTCTTGCTATGTTTATACTTGAGAAAAACTAACCTCTACTTAACCTAAAACTTAACCTCTCTCTCTCTCTCTCTCTCTCTCTCTCTCTCTCTCTCTCTCTCCCCCTTAACCTTCCCTCCCTCCCTCTGCCATATGGAGCCTATCCGGAGCCAGGAGAGCGGGAGTTCTTAAGATAATAGGATGTTTATCCTGTGTTTGTGCACACAGCAGCCCAGCTGTCATCTGATAGATGGCTGAGCGATTGTCAGGAGAAATACCTCGCTGCAGACATGAAAGTCCACCACAGCTTTGAACAAGATGCACTTCCTCCTCGGATGCTCTCCCCCTCCCCAGCGCCCTACAGCCTGGTGGGCTTTTTTGCAGCGTGTGTGGGGTCTTCGTGAAAGACCTCGCTGTCTTTCTTTTTCATTCTTGCTCGCATTGCTTGGCCTTTCTCCTCTTTAAGCAGTGGCCCACAATCCAGCGATGCCCGAGGCCAAATTAGTCACACTCGGATGAGACATAGCTGAACAATTGAGGAGGAGGGATCAGCTTCCTCAGGATTGTGGGGCTTGTCTTGACATGCTTCAGCTACCCTTTGAATCACACACCTTTTCAACTTTTAATAAAATGGAGTGTGGAGTCCTTTCAGATAGCCACTGCTGAGGGTAAACAAAAAATACCCATGGTGAAATTACACAGTTGTGCAATGGCTGGATGGTAGGAGTGTTCTTGGTTTGAAATGGTAGGAACTGTGTAAAAATACTAATGTAGGCCTCGTCCACCCCACACACATCTGAATATTACAAGAAAAAAATTCATCCACGTAATGCATCATTTTAGATAACTGAACATAGAAATGTTTGAGAACTTTTTGGTGTGCTTTCATGCAAACAAACAACACAGCTTTTAAAAATGTTAATGTGCACATGCATGTTTCTGACTAACAGCTAGGTTTTACTTCCTGCTCTGACTTTTGGAAAAAGCTATAAAAACTTCAACAGAAGCGTTTGTTCAGAGACATCAACATAAAACATGGCAAAATGAAGAAAAACCTGAAACAGCGAGATCATCTTGTTAGAAAACATACAGCTTTGCACAGTGTTTATCTCTGCTGTGGCCATTACGCTTGACATTTTGCAAATGCTCACAGTGGTTGAGGCAAGGAGGGGGGGGGCTAGAGTTCTGGGTGGCTTTGGCTGATGGTGCTTCAACCTGGACCTCCAATTTCTGAGTAAGGACAGAGAACAGAAGAGAAGGAGTTTGGGAAGAGAAGGAGTTGTAGTGGTGGTAGAGTGTGAAGAAGAAGGGAGAGGAGTGGTTTTATGATGGACCTTCTCCCAAGCTTTATTATTTCATCAGAATGAGTGTAACATGGAGAATAGTGTCTCTCTCATTGCCACTCTTGGCCAAAACTGCCACTGCACTATGTAACTTTGGTGGAGCTACATGGGAGCTCTCTTTAGAACCGTGTAACTTACGAACTATTGGTCAAAAGATATTAATAAAATATTGTGTAATATTACTCGATCACCTCAGTCCACGTGATTCTTTTTCTTCTGATGTCGACTCTGAGGGAAAAGTCAATCACACTTTCCAACTGCTGCTTTAATTTGGACCTAGGCCCTCACAGCGAGGACAAATTCACACCTTGTCTTCTCAGCTTCTCAGCACAAAATATTGACAAAAACGTCCAGTTATTACATATTTGAGAATTCAAGGGTCTTTTTAAATATGTCAACATATGGCATGATAGGTTCTCATATAATTACTGTTACAATGTCAAAAAAACACATCAGAAAAAAAACACATCAGATAGCTGTAGAGCCGTAAGAGTTAAGGGCTATTTCTGCTTGTGTGGACAGAGAGTGGACAGAGAGATTTTCTGAAATGTTGCTAGAGATGGAGAAAATAACCTATGGTTTTAAAAATATTTTGATGTGTGTGGACAGGGCCGTTTTCACATTCTATTTTTCACAATGTATCATATCATATATCACCATTCACCTTTAATATATCGGGATAGGATGTTTTTGTATTTTGATACGTGTGGACAGGGCTTCCTCGCAGATTGCGGGTTAATGTCTTTCCTTGTGAAACAAGCAGGTCCAGTTGGGTTGGACAAAGCAGATTTAAAAAACAGAAGTGATTGAACAAAATGATTATATTTTTTAAAAAGGAAGGAAAAATGTAATGTATATAACGCATATTGAGAGTTAACCAGGCTAAGGTACAGATGCCAAACCATAGTATTACAACTAATCCTACTTAAATAAACAAAGACAGTCCATATCCCCCCATATGCACTCAAAACAGTTTTCAGTTGATCCAAAATAGAGCTCTAAAAAATAGATCACTCCAGTTTTTTTCTTAAATGAGTTTCTTTAGACATATTTTCTCCTTGGTTCTACAAGGTTCTATCTGCATTCTGACCATATTGAGATATTGAGTCTTAAATTCATTTTAGTGACATATATGGGGAAACAATGTCTAAAATACACACTAAAATATATAAAAACTTAAAATACCTCACATAATGTTGACATCACAGAATACAAATATATAAACTCAATTTTGATAAATGTTGGCTATATATATAGTTCAATACATGTGATGTGGCAGCTGTTTTATTCCAGTCATTCCATCAAACAAAGCTGGGCTACTTGAGGTTCTGTGCCAGGAATGCATACAGTCAACAGCCCAAAAGCAGTTTGAGAGACTGGTGGAGAGCATGCTAAGGCAAATCATAACAATGCAAAGAAAACAATGGCTTTGAGCGACATGACAAATCAATATTTAGTGAAATAAATCTATCAATCACAGCTTTCATGTCTTTCAAGGTGCTGTTGGGTGACGTTATGCCTTTCCTATTGCAGGAAATCAAGCAGCCCAGCTTTGTCTGATGGAACGACTGGAATGAAACAGCTGTCATTCATGTAGATAATTTAAGAAAATACGTTGCACTCGTCACTTAATGATTTCCAGAGCTGTGTACTGTAGATATGTCAATAAAACTGATATTTGCTCATTTTAATATTACTATAAGTACACAGATTTTACAGAACCACAGTTCTAATCATTGTAATGCAGATTTACTGTTAATTTGCTTAATTTAAAAAAAAACATGAAAACATGAAGCACGTGTTTGTTCATGTGTGCATTTGCACATCTGGGTCAGCAATGGGTCCAACTGAAAGTAGCTGAATGCATTTATTAGAAGGGGTGTCAAACAAACACCCCAAAACAAACCAACACACCCAAACAAACCCAAACAAACATTTGACAATACAGTGTGTATATATATATAGTATTATACACTATACACACTTTATTAAAGTTGTTTCTGTATAGAACCATGAACACTCCAAAAACCTTTCATGTAGAAAAGCTTCTTTGTCTATTGAAAGGGCTCTTTAGACAGATGGTGAATGTGGTGCAGAGGGTTCTATACGGAACCTTTTTGAAAAAAGGGTTAATGCCAAGGGTTGTCTGAGTGTTCTTGGTTCTATTTGCTGAACACTTATTTTGAAGTGTGCATATTTTATGTCTACATACTTATCAATTAGGGTTCTTCAGTAAAGAAAATGGTTCTGTATAGAACCACAAACACTCAAAGATCCCTTTGCATGAAACAAGTGTTCTTTACATATTGTAAGATTTTTTTCAGACAAATGGAGAATATCCTGTATACAGAACGTTTTTGAAAAGGCACCAAAAAGGCTTCTACTGTTGTTACAATGTCAAACTTTCCAAAAAGGTTCTTCATAGGGCCCTCAACAGAACATTCCCCACGAGTCCGGGGGACCCTTTCACAATGCAAGAACCCTTTATTCGTGCAAAGGGTTCTTTGAATATACATGGTTGTATATTCTTTACTAAAGAACCCTTAAAACCCCTGATTTTAAGCTTTTCAAAAAAAATCTTGCTTTTGTTGTTTTTATTTGATATATTCTTTAGAATCCCATTGCTTCATATGATTGGACACTTGTCAAAGCTTTTCCCTACAGTGTTTGACTGTATGTGACACACTTTCCTTTGAAATATGAAGATGTGCCAGTTTGGAACTCTTGGAACTGGTTTTCGATGTGAAATAAAGAATGTGAATCAGTTGTGACACTGCTTGAAGCTATTGACTCATGGTAAAACCAAGATGTTCAACCACTGAAGAGTACATCTGATTTCTTACAGCTGTCCTATCAGTTATGTCGTAACTCCCACTGCTAGCCCTACTGTACAGGTTGTAGCATGTAGTCCCTGCCAACAGTCATTTGAGTCAATTGAACAAGAAGTAAATGACTCATTCAAACATGACCCTACCCTTTATTTAACAAGCTTACAGTGGATAGCCTGGGGGGAGAGGAGCATTATGAGTCAGCATCGGGATGAGTTGGCTCTTGGATCTACTTCAGTGAAGAGTGAAAATGACCATGTGGCAAGATTCCCTGTTTATTGCATTAATGACACCATTCTGGCCTTTTATCCTGTTGCCATTAAACCATTCCATTGGCAAACACCACGGTTAGTGCACCAACATTGTGTTCATACTAAATGAATCAAAGATCCAAAATTAAATCGTGTGACCCTTCCTGCTAAAGGTGTGTTGAACTTATCAGGCCAAAGTGATACATGGGCTTATGAATAAGATATTAGCAAACAAAAGATATGGTTGTTAACTTCCTGATCTCTCTCGTATGATATCCGACCAGCATTCAGCTGGACACAAAGTAGGTCAGCATATTAAAGACGTCAGAACTTCACATGTGCTCAGCTAAGTACCAGTGAATGGGTCGGTAACTAAATATCCACACAGTATAAAGTAGCGCAACGTGAGGCAAGATGAACACAAAGGCCCCCTAAAAGAGACAGGCCTCTCCTCATGTTAGTTTTCCCCTTTCACCAGGGAAAACCTGATTTACTTGCTCAACTGCAGAGCAAACACAGACTCAGAAAATGTTACATAATGGCGAAAAAAGGTCTACCTTTTATTGAACATAGAAAACAACAGTGTGTAATAAATAGATTTGTACAAACAATGACAAAGGTCAAATTTGCTTTTGCACAGCAGCAAAACAAAAAGAAAGAGGCAGCTGTACGGCCAGGACAGCCATTCTGCAAAGACACAAGTCCAAGCACAGTCCAAGTCTAATCTGGTATGAGCTGAATTACTTACTTACATCTGTCTTTGTCATGGTCTCCTCTAAAGTTTAAATGCACTAATGGTTGAGCTAACCTAAAGCCCAGTTTAAGGCACCTAAAGTGTGTCGAAACATCTCTCCATTGTTAAGGTATCAACGTGAAATGAAAGAAATGTAGGGAAGCTAAGAAGAAAACCAATACTTTACATACTTTTTTTTATATATATATATATCACATGGCATCAGTGTTTAGTGTCACAGTGAGCCAGACACCTTATCTGTAATATATTGTTACTGTGTTCTTTAGAAGTGGCTCATTCCTGGAATTGTGATTTGCATTTGCACACAGTACAAACAATAGGGATGCACTGATATGGGAAATGGTTGATAAACACAGATCAACAATAACACTATGACCATTTCCTTGTTTCTGCTCTGACTGTTCATGCCTTCAGCTCCACCGACCACACAGGAGCACTTTATAGTTCTATAAATACGGACTCAAATCCATCTGTTTCTCTGCATACTCTGTGATGCTCCCTTTTATTCTGTTCTTCACTGGTCTGAACCCCACAATCCGAGACAGAAGGTCATCTGTTGCTGCATTTGGTGTTGGTCATCATTTCGTTCATGGTCAGTGGTCAGAAAGCACGCTATATGGACTTTAAAAACTCCAGCAACACTGCTGTACCTGATCCACTTGCATTAGCAAAACATATACCACCACTATGTTAAGTGTGACCTACCACCCACATAATACCTGCACCATGGTGGTCCTGACCATTGAAGATGAGGGTAAAAGAAGGATAAAGCATGCAGATACAGATGAACTACAGTCTGTAATTATAGAACTACAAAGTGCTCCTGTATGGTGAGAGGAGCTGATCAAATCAATAGGGATTGATGAAACAAGGAGGTGTTCATAATGTTATGGTTGATAAATTTATATATTTATCAACCACATATATTTCCCCGTGTGTTGGTGGGAAGCACATTATGGTGAAATATAATCTTTATTTCTGCACGGCTGCAAATGCAATACACAAACAAACTGCAGATATTTTAACACAGCAACTGAGCATCTGTAAAATATTTGGCTCTTTTCAGAATAAACTGTACAGTACTGTGTAAAAGTTGAAAGCCACTGTGAAATTTAGAATGAAAAAGCTGTGTTTATTCCTCAGTAAAACACCAATATTAGAATAAATACTAATAATACGTGTAAAAAGTCATGGTTTTACGTCACTGGATTGATTAAAACATATCCAAAGCTTTCCTCGTGTCCAACACCTGGTTTGGTAAATCAGTGCTTAATGGTGTTAAATCAGGTGAGCTTGTGGTGGGAACTGAACACATCCAGGTGCTGGCTGGGGGCAATCTCAGAGAAATCTGGAACCATGCCACGATCTTCAAACTAGCTCCTTTCTTCACTATGAGAAATTCTTGTAACTGTATTTATGCATCTGTTCCAATGTGGTCTGGAGTTCTTACATGCAAATATACTCTTACCGCTGACAGAAATGGCTTTAAATGATGTGCCCTGGTGCTTAAAACTTCTACACAGTACTGTACACACACAGTACAATCAAATCTATACATAGATCTATACCCATACATTTATTTACAAATATAATTCCAACATCACAGTGCATCCCCTTCGCTTGTTTAAAAAGGTTTTCCTTATTTAATGAATCTGTATGACTTTTTTTTTTTTAAACACACTAAGCTTGTTATGTTCAGGAGTGTTACAAATCACATCCTTTTCAACTAAACAGTGGACATATCTTTGGGCCCAAAAAACTAAACAAAACTGAACAATGCATTGGGAAAGTCCACTTCATTCTAGCCAAGCAGGTCTGTAATACAAGTAGTTAAAAAAAAACAAAAAAGAAAAAAAAAAAAACTTGTACACTTATACAAACAGGTCCCAACTGACCTATTTATATACAGTAGCCATCTGCTTCCATCTTCCATAACCGTAGATTTGGTCCTGTGGCATCCAATACTGTACAATAAAGAGCTGGAGGTGCAACCTGTTCTGTACATTTGTGACTTATCAGATCATTCAGGAGCTATCAGATATCAAAATGACCATCATACCTGATGAACAAATGAAACATATGAACAGATTTTGATACAGACACACCATCTTTGGGGTGGTGCTGGGTTTGTGTGTGTGTGTGGGAGGTTGACACACCCCTGGTAAATGAGGCAACTCAACACTCACACATGCAAGTTCTGATCTACAATGAAAAAACACCACATAAACGTTCAGTTAGACAGCCCAGAGCAAGCAGAAAACAAATATGATTATGTTCCAAGCAAATAATGAGACCCATGACTAATTCAGCATTGTAATGTTTGCATGTGGAAAAAAAAAAGTGCATGCCATGTTCTCGGTCCCTATGGCAACTACCAGTTACCAAGGCAACAAACAGGTTGAGTAGGTGAGGGCTGCGTGCCCACTGCTCTTGCTACTACACACAGTGGGTGCTTCAGTTCCCTGTAAGGGGAAATAAGGCACAGTGGGAGAGAGAAGCCATTTCACATTAGCTGGGGCTTCCCCCGACATTGGCAGAGGGTGCAGAGGGCACGGACCCAACCCGAAGACTATAAGGCAGTGTCCCATAGTACCTCACTCAGGATAAGAGGGGACTCTTGAGGATACTCTCAGTCCACAGTGTGAGGATCCTGAACAAAAAGAAACCCAAACAAAACGAAAAATGAACCTTTCCTGAAGATCCATCAACCAATTCAAGCACTTTGAGACCAAACCGATCTACCGCGCCCATCCAGCGCAGATATAAAACAAAGAAGTGTCACCGAGCAAATGGAATCTGGTGAGTGGAGAAGTTTTTAAGTGGCAGTCAAGCACAGAACAAGAGAACGGAACAGTGTGTTGAACAGTTTTATGCCAGGAACTCTTCCTGGGCCACTGGCTTCTGGTAGCCTCCATTAGGGTGTTTGTGCTCATCCAAGGAATAGCTGCCCTCATCCTTCTTCTTCATGCGGTAAACCATGAGAGCCACCAGCATGACGGCAAAAGCCAGGCCTACCAAGCCACCTGCAATGACACCTGGTAAAACAAAAGGAAATAAGAAACGGTTAGTAGATTCTACAGTTTCAGCTGTTTAAAGACAAGGAATGGTGCTTATAGACAATCTACTAGATGGAAATTATATAAAACAAATAAACAAAAACCTGAAGTTAGAAGTACCTTTAAAGTAACTTTTAAGAGAGAGAAACTAGTTAGTGAAACTACTAACTGTGTAGCAAAAACACAGTCTGGTAGCTGGTTCTGTGTTCATTTGATAGTGGATGAGTTTACACAAAAATAATGTTGTCTTCTCAGAAAAAGTCTCAGTATAGATTTATGGTTAATCATGTGGTGTGACGTCAGTGGGAACAGGGGGCCCTGCTAAGAAGGGCTATCCACTTTATTCAAATATAACAAAAATAATGTGTATCTTTGGGAAAATGTGGTTCCTTTGGAATACGTACCTGCCAGGACCTCTGTTCTCTCCAGCAAGCTCCCATCTTCAGATGAGGTACCCAGAGCAACCTCAGACTCAGGCACTTTTGCTCTTGTTTTAGGAGGAACATCAGCAAACTCAAAGTCCCCATCATCCTGTTAAAAGAAAAGTTTATCTGTGCATTTTGGTTTTCTAAAATGAGTACACATATAGAGTAAAAACAATTAGAATAAAAATATTAATGTATATAACAATCAATACAAAAACAAATGATCAATACTGACTGAAAAGGTGTCGGCTGAAGTGTGAGCTTATTACGCCCCCCTTTTTACCAATAAAATGAATGTGACTGCATTTCTCTGTGTTTGAAAATCCTTATTTCTATCCTATTTCTAAAAGTCATCTGCAACTTAGGGCTGGGCTGTGGGTGGAGTGGAGCAGATTAGAGAAAGAGCTGAGAGCAGGGGGCAGAGCAGAGTGAGGGAGGGAGCAGAAACAAAATATTATTGAAAAACTTTAACACTTGTTACATGCAATATGGCTTCAGCCATATCGCGATATCGATATATATCGCCCAGCCCTACTACACGCTCTTAAAATTGAAGGTGCTACAATGAGTTTTTGTTTGATGCCATAGAAGAACCACATACGGTTCAATAAAAAAAGTTTGTAATTGAGATGCATCAGTATGAAGAACCTCCAGATTGGTAAAGAACCTTCACATAACACCTGCAAAAAGTTCTACACACTCACATATTACCAGCATGATTTTCTTTATGGAAATAAAAGTGGTCCTTTCCAGGGAACCATTCGTAGCACTCTCAAAATAAAAGTGCAAGGCGACTCACTTTCAAATAGGATCAATGCAAACAGAAAGATTTGTTTTTAGTATTTCTTAAGGATGTTTGAACAAACATACAGGTGATACAGGAGATATGAACCTCATGGCATCATACAAATTTATACTGTAAGTGCTTGTGTGAATAATAACCATTACAAATTTTAAGCCCCGTACTGAACCATGAGTACTGAACTAAGAAGCCAAAAGTGTCTTCTTACCGGGATTGGTGCATCAAACTCATGGTTCACGTTTAGAATCTTGTTTGTATCGATAGAGTCTTCAACAATGGGCTGAACTGTTGTAGACACCACAGGGTCACCTGAAGCTTCAGTAGCTTCAGGTTCAGCCACCTCATTTGTTGCTGTTGTGGACAAAGGTAAAGGTGTGGTCTCTTCAGGTGCATCAGTTGATTGGTCATCAAGATCATCTGGAACTGTAGGACTTTCTTCATATTCCACCAGCATGACAGATGTCGATGTAGATGTTTCTTCTTCAGGTTTCTCAGTGGATGCTGTAGACATATCTTCTGTAGTTAAAGGCACTGTGGGCAGCTTCTCATCTAAAGGAATGTCAGAGTAATTTTTGTGTTCATGTTGGATCGTTGTGGTTTCAACTTCAAGTATGTCTTTCCCGTGGATAAATGGCACGAGGGAGGTCGGAGACGGTTGAGTCTCTGGTATTTTGGTGGTGTAGAGTAGAGTAGCACTGGTGCTGGGACCTGCTGTTTCAACATCAGCATGGGGTGTGACCGTTGAGGACAGCTGGGTGACCGGCTGCTCTGGAACTTTAACTCTTGGAGCTTCTGTTACCCAGGATGTTTCTGTCAAGTTGGTGGTTGGTTGTGTTGGCAACTCTGTTGGATTAAACTCTGGTCCAGATTCTGAAAACAACACAACATATATATAATAAGGAACATACTACTTGAAAATGTTAAAATACAGTTCAAATATTTACAGGTGGCCATAAACAAGTAGGTATAACAACTGAAAGGATGACGTTTATATCAATGCAGGGAAAGTCTCCTCATCATGAGGTTTCATTATTTAGCTCATTACTAAATACTTTATTAAATAATTAAGTAATGTGTTAAATTAATTTGACTTATTTGATTATTGCATTAATTTCATGGCTTTAATTAAAATGTGTATAATATATAATTTACATATTAAAATCCTTAAATTAATAAATATTAAAATAACACCTTTTTGTAGCACTAAATGTTCTCGCTGCACATATACATATTACGATAGTAAGTACTCTTTAGGCCCGTCACTGTAACTATTACAGACATCTTGTCCCCAATATTGTCCTTTTAAAAACAATCTTTGCCACTGATATGAGAATAGTAGATTATTCAATTACACCCCTGTAGAGAGGGCTTATCTTTAAATTTTAACAATAGTCAGACACTGGAATTGGAATAGAACAGTTTTATTTATAGCATAATTGGCAATACTGAGGTCAGCATAAATTACTGAGGTTATGTCTATTTAATGTACAATAAGTCAATAATCATCAGGACAGGCCTAATACTCTTGATAAATATTGCTTCAAATAAAAGACAGACAATGATTAATTATTTGTTGCATGTAAACCCAACCAACTGCAGTGTTCTACATTGTTCTATGTAAAGTTCTATTGTTCTATTTTTATATCTTCTTGCTTACAGTATTGTAATACATCACAAAATACTCAATCCTTACCCATGTATAATGATACATATCATATTGCCAGGAATGCCATTTCATAAAACCAGTAAAATTCCTTAACAGAGAAAGATTTTCATACCATAATCTCCTGAGCCTGACCCTGATGAGTCGAAATCATCTCCTGATGTGTCATCGTCCACAGGCAAAGTATCAGAATTTTGCTGAGAGAGAAATAAAACAACAGAATGTCACTTCCAAATGCACATTCAAATAGTTATCTGCACCAGTGTGTTCTCAAGCCTGGTCCTAGAGGCACCACTGAATAATTTTATAAATTCCCACTTTAACACCCCACCACACGCACATGCCTCTATAGGGGCCTCAAATTAGTTGAGTCAGGTGTGTTTGGAGCAGGGAAAGCACTAAAATGTGTAGGGTAGGAGCACCTCTAGGACCAGGCTTGAGAAACACTGATCTACACTGGTAATCCTCATATCCAACTAGCTCAGTGGACTAGATCAGGGTTCATTTACAGTATCTACACTGTTTAGTTGTAATGTGTGTGATCTTATGCTAATGTTTCCCCAACCCTGGTCCTAGAGGCACCCCTGCCCTACGTACTTTTGGGAATTCGCTGCTTTAACACCAGCAACTCTGAAAGGGCTTGTTAATTAGCTGATGAGTTGGATCAGGTGTTAAGGGCATGGAAAGCTCTGAAATGGAGGAGAGGGGTGCCTCCATGTTGAGAAACACTGTTTTATACAATGCATTAAAAGCAGGTCTGTCTTCTACATGTGAACCCGAAGGATGGTGGCTTCTCCTTCCCCCTTGGCCACTACCCAACAGCTTTACAAATTAGATAGCACTAAATGAAAACAGTTCATGCAACGTCTGGTTGACTACACTCTTCAGGGCCATAGGTCAAAATGAAATGGAGTCATTGCCTGCACCACGCCCCCTCCCCCTCCCTCCCTCCGTCTACCCAAATCCATGCTGTCCACAAAGTCCCGAGGCCCTCTGGCTTTATGAATCACTGCCCTGTGACCCTGCAGCCCTATTTCTGAATATGAGCTCGTGAATGGACTCCATGGAGCCAGTGTATCTAAAGTGGTCTGCCAGCAGTTGTTCAAGTCACATTACTGGGAAGGCCATGTTAAATTTAATTGCTTCTTTTAATAAAACAATAAAATACACTGTGAGGTGTATTACTACGCACTGACTCACTGACTGATTAAGTAATAAGGCCTAAATGTCATGATCCGGAAAATACTGTCTGAAGGCGTTTGAAGGATAATTAATAAGTAGGAACTGCAAACTGTCATCACACACTTGGCCTAACAAGGAAGCTGTTCAACAGCTTTAACTGATTTTGGGGGTGAAAGGCAGCCAAATTTCAAAAGGCAGTGTGTACAGTCACAAGAGGAAGCAGAAATTCTACATAAATGACTATTTCATTAAACTAATGGCAGTTTCAATGATCATGTTTCGAGTCGTTTCAAGCCACAGAAAAATCAGCTTTTCTGAATTAACATTTGCACTGACACTAAACCTCTGAACATAAAGGCTTATTTAAAGATCTGCTTGAATCATTTCACTTCGCTATAGTTCTCCAGCACAAACAGCAAAGCTGAGCCTCGGCAGGCCTCATAGCTGAAGTCAGTGGCCTCATCAAGGCAAGCTATCAGTTTTCTCAATGTTTCAGCTCAATAGCCAATCACAAAGGAGCGCTGTGGCACGGGGTCATATTACAGCTGGGGAAAAAAATGATTAGAGCTTTAGGAGGCTTGGTTCCTCCAAAAGGATAAAAAAAAAAGAAAAAAAAGAATATAACATTGGAGAAACATCTACACAAGGTCAATAAGCTCTTGTTATTCTGTCCTGCAGCTCCCAACTGTCATTCAACTTCAAGCCTCATTAAAATGGACTGAGTTAACAAATGTAATCCAGACCCAACAGCTGTAAAGATCGTTTGTATTGCTGAAGCATAATTAACTCAAATGTCATTGTGCAAGTGGCTGTCATGGGACATTTTCAAATCCCTCAGCCACTCATTGCAAAATCACATTGTGCTGACCTAAACTGGGCTGTAGTTGGGCCTCAATTCATGCATGGTTCCCAACGCTGTATTTTCAGAAAGCCAGTGTGGTATAGGCACATATATAGCACACTGCAAAGCTGAGAACTAGACAGGCATTTATGAGCATGCTCCTGCACAGACAGCTTGCACAACTGCATTACAATGAGAGAAGAGAGCCATATTGCCTACATGCTCACTGGATTACTCAGTTTGTTCATTAGGTGTTCATTAACACTGGACTACACTTCCTTCATGCCATTATTGCAAACTCTTTATATCTACTAATGTAATATTTGAAAAGTGATTCAGGGTCTCAATAGCTCACTCATAAACATGGACAACGGACAGCCAAAGCCAAAATGCAGCAACGAGACAAATCCAATTTGCCTGTTTACAGAGGTTGGCTACACTGGAGAGGAGCTTTTGGGAGGGTAAAGCAGCGTAAAAATAGCCCACATGAGTGAAGGCCACTGAACACTCACATGCGTGTGATATCCCACCTCCATGCTTCCAGTCTTCCCCTTTCTTCCCTGGGTTAATAAGGGAGCTTTGAGGGAAGGAAAGAGGGGGTTGATGTTTCACACAAGCTGCCGATTCCCTCAGATCACCAAAATCAGTGGAGGCTGAGGATCTGCACATGGTTTTCCGGAATTAAACCCATAACACTGGAATGCTGGGGAATTTACCAGCACGCAGAGCAGCGAACAGCAGCGTTTAAGGGTTTCTGTCTGAAGAATAATGGCACACATGTTGGCATTCCATAAGATAAGGACAATTTCCACTCCCAACTTCCTTTCGTACACAATCAAGGCCGACCACTCTCTCTGGAAATGGAAAGCACCATTGTTTTTCACTGAATCAACACACATATATATATATATATATTGAATTCTGTGAGAAATATTTTTTATGGATTGATTTAAGAATGAAATGCTCTTTGCTGACCCTTCAAAGAGTTCAAGCCAGTCATCATCATCTGATGACAACCCCAGAGTGACTTCAGCAGCGTCTGGAAGCCCTCAGCCAACAAGTTCAACAGGAAGACGTTATCTTCCCCTGCTTGGTACGCTCAGCATCACTTTAATCCTCACTCTATGACCATGACAGGGCCTCTATAAACATGGGCCTTTTCTCAGGCAAGGCCTCAGAGGGAGTCAGTTTATGTTTGAACACTCTGTTACTCACCGAGTCTTACTTACAACTCGCATCCCAACCCTGCCTTTCATCTGTCTGCTCATTAGAAATTAGAGTGCAGAGGACACAAACGGACCCAGAATGATATTTACTTATGCATCGGACTCCACCAAAGCAACAGACTGTAGTTCAAGGGTTGTGCTGATGTCATGTGCTACACTCGGACATGCTTATACAACAGTCAACAATGTAATCTGAACAGGCCCTATCGGAAACACTGCTGTTCAGATGTTTCGCAGTATGCTACTAAATAGGCTTATATGCGTTGGCACTCAATGTGAAAACTATGGTCTAAGATCTTTGCTCCTGGGTCCCCTTTCTTCTCACCCTCCACCCCCCACCCGTCCCTCATTATCCTCACAAACTCCTGCAGCCTCAGAATCTCTGGTTCAAGGGCTGCATTGAGTGGCCGACACACGGGCACCTCTGGAATGCGTCTTATCCAAAGGGGATTGGGGTTATATTGAATATGCTGACAAGAGGCTTTCAGTACCTGGGCAGGTTGACAATCCGTTAAAGAAAGAGAGAGAATGAAAAAGCAAGAAAGAAAAGAAGGGGGGGATGCAGAGACATGCACAAAGAAGAGATAGAAAAGGTAACAAATAAAGATCATACCAAAAAAAATCTGAAAATGAATAAAGATTACGAGAGAGAGAGAGAGAGAGAGAGAGAGAGAGAGAGAAAAAAAAACAAGAGTGACTAAGCCATGGTCATCAACATTATGGTTCAAATCTGACCATCAACAAATCCGCAGATGGGCTGGAAAACCACGTGAAAAGCCCCCAATCACACCAATCACAAACATGATGCTCCACCATCATAAGAGAAGCTACCACACACTGATGAAGCATGTTTATCTGTACACTAACGAAGGCCACATCCTTCCCACAGCTACACCTGCCTGTGGGACAAGTCTCAACCCTTTTAGGTAGTCGAGTGTCAGCAGTGATCCAGAAGAACGCCTGAAAAGCAGTGAAACAATGCAGTGTGATGTAATTCACACCTGTAAAATGTCATGTAATCTTAGGCTATTGGCTTCGCAAACAGGCCTGCCAAGAACACGTCTCACTTCCAGACGGGTGTGACAAACACACTAATGGAGGTTCAAGAAAAAGATGATACGAGCTTAATGCTCATGCTTCGATAATCGTGATTTATGCTTTCAGTCATGTGACAAACAGGCTGAGACACACAGAGGATTCAAATCTAATGCATCATAAATTGAACACTGACCAACATCAGTCCCCGAGTGATCTTCATGGGCTGCAGATGAAGATAATATACAAGAAAGAATACAGACAGAGGTCCTGAGAGATTTATGACCAATATATACAGTACTGTCAGAGGTTTCAGACATCGAAGCTCATATTTTAAACAATTTATCCCGGCAATAAGATCCATACTATATTAGAAGAGACTCAGGTAAACATATATACATTCAAACACAGTAACAGACACTTGGTTCCACGATATTGGGAGAAAATGATATTGTGATGTATATATATTGATATTAAAAGGTCCAGAAGGTATCCTGACATGAATAATGGTCTCCGTGTACCAAAGACTGCAGAAAAATAAACGATAATGGGAAGATATTCTCTGCTTAAGATAAAATAATCCTGTTAGTCCTGCAGTGGGAATTAAGAATATAAAGAATAGAAATGTTGATCTGTCATGGAAAATGGATTTTATTTTTCTAACAAGCAGCAAACAATTGCAACACTTAATTAAATTTACTTTACATGACATTGCATGTCTTGCAATATCAAAATTGTGAAACACCACATTGCAATGATACTGAAACAATATATCGTGCAGCCCAAGTTCTGGAATACTCCTGAAAGCTGCCCTGCCAGTACGTGAATGTGTTCAATTCCAAATTTAATTAAGCACTGATTTACCAAACCAGGTATTTGATGATGGTGATGATGAATAATATTAGACTCCCATGAGAAGAATTTTGGAGATGGTTTAAGTTTTAATTTATATTTTGTACAGTATTGCATCATCTTGGTCATGCAAAACCACTGTATCTTCATTTCTGCTTTTGTTTCCACATTGTTAACACAACATTGTTAATAATCCTGATAAATGGACCAATAAAAATGCTCCAAAATGACTTTAAAATATGCAACTTTTGATTTTTTTGTGGGATAAATAAAGGATTCTTATCTTAACACATAGGACACAAAACTAGAAAACAGGTTGCAGTTTGTTTATTCATACTTTCCTCCAGAGTACACAAGAACACGATTGTAAAAGCTCCAGTCTTATTGTTGATAAATAGTTTCCCATCTACGGCACGTTCTTCAGCCAGATGATTTATGATCGAGATTGAAAGACACTTTCCAGATAATTTACGTTTGCAGCAAAGAAGCACACATTCATTGGAAGAGTCGGATTAGCCCAATAAACAGGATTAGCAGTCAGGTATCTCACAAAGAGTCTGTTCATCTGTGACGTCTGACAATAGCAGGTAGATAGGCTTCCAGAGAAGGTGTGAAGACCAATTCTGTGATCCATTCACAGTTGATCAGAATGTGGTGCCACCAGACTGCTGCAGTTGTTATGTAAATGAATCCAGACAACATTATAAAGATCCACATTTTGGGGGAGGACTTTAAAGGAACTGTTCACAGCATCAGATCTACATGATCCACCTCTTAACCAAAACGTAGGCAAATGGTCAGAAGAAACGACGATATTTAGTGATTAAAGTGAATAAAAGTTTTTGGGTGACGTGTAGTATAGTCTTGTAGCCGAGTTAGACGAGGCCACTATAAAGGCGTATCCACTACCATTTCAAGTTTTGTGTTTATGTTAATACAAACATATTGTCATGTATAAACTTTTGTGTCTTGTTATAAACTATTGTCATTATTTGATTTTGGAAATGCTTTATATTGTGTCAGAATTGAAACAGAAATTGGGACAGAAATGCTCCAAAAGAAGGTGGAATAAAATATATACACACTGACTTATAATGGCCCTTAAATCAGTTAAATTAAGTTTAAACAATATAATATCTAAAACAAACCCTGTGGGGAAAAAACCCCACCATAAAATAAATAAACTCAGCCCTTTTAGAACTATTGTCGGATGAATTTGTTAAATATTTTCATGATCAATCAGTTGTTTGGTTTTTAGATGTTTTAGTGTTTGTTTTCAAAACCCACATTAAGCAAACGTCCACGGTATGTCACCATCAATTTACCCAAAACCCCAATATATTGACATTAAGACACCATATCACATCACATCAAACTCAACTCTCAGTTTTCTGAATCGCTACACCTCTACAAACATATTGACCAATGGACTGCTTTTGTAGGATTGTTCAGCTTTCATTAAAACCAGGCTGCTGTGATTTAGGCCTAGCTCTCCTCAAACCGAACGACTGCACTCACAGTCATCCGTGTGGTTATCACAAAGTTCTCAGACACCAGCTCTGAGTCAGTGAAGATGACACAGCCGTGTGAACGGTCCTGTAGTCAAAGCAATTAATCTGTTATGACAGCAACCACGGCATGGTCAGAGCCCATTAGCAGCTATTCAATCAGCTTCTGACAGAAGTGTGTGGATTTTTGATCGGATATATTGGTGATCCTTAAAGGAGAAGGTCAAAACAGTCTTTTAGCTGTAATGTTCTGCTTTCACTCGAATCATTTAGGCAAGATCAACCTGGGCCTGATCAGCCCAAGCCAGACCGGAAAGAATGGGAGGGAGGTTACAGGATGATTTATCATCCCATTCCTTATTATCAAGAAGATTAGGTGGATACTACCCTCCCCAAACCCCATGTCAGACCAGATCCATCTCAAAAACAACCGAGTTGGTGATCTCATTTCACGTACTTCCTGGCCTTTTACCAGAGAAAGGGCAGCATGTTCAAGCAAACGTGGGTGGATGACGGACAAGGGGAACTAATGGCTGGAAGAATGGACTGGCTGGGTGTGTTCAGTTTGCCTTCACGTTCTCATGTGTTTGCTGGCTGATAGCACCAGGTGCTCGGGCCATGCTGGGCTTTGCAATGCATTGCAATTAGCTACTGTACGTCAAGAGAGCTGACCTCAGCTTTCAGGAAACAGCATGTAAAACAGGAGATGGATGTCTGTTCCTGTTTCTCTGTCAGAAGTATATCTTCTTGCATGTTGACTAAAACACAGAACACAGGCCTAGCAGCAGCCAAACAGCCAACAAAGACCGCCCAGCTACAAAATCCAGAAGGCTTTCTTGGTAACTAAAGTAAGGAACCAACCCAAACGGACTCCAAACCTATATATAGTCCCTGGCTCTTACCAGAAAAATGTGCCAACCATAATTACATTCCTCTACAAGTATGGTGGGATGGTACGTGGCTGGGTTCTTCATATAAATCGAAGTGCAGCACACCAGTCTGCACAAACTAAAAGGCTGTTTATGCATCATTATATCTGTGCGTCAGAGAGTCTTGGGATCATTTAAAACCTGGCTGAAACAACAAGCATGAATAAATGGCCTTAAGCCGTACAGACTTTCCACTCAGCATTCCTGACCTGGCAGTCATGTGAGAATGCTTGCAAGGTGAGAGATGTGCTTCCATTCTCACCAGCTATGAGAAGCCACTTGGAAATCAGTGTTCCAATCAAAACGTTCACTTATGCAACAGCATTTCATCCACTGCCAGATTAGATCTGTGATAAGGAAAGTATTCAACGGCCCACGTATAACTGACATAGGGGCACTCGGGCAAACAATCAGAAGAACATGAAGGGACAGCCTTCTGAGTGGAAAGCCTTGAGCGAGGCACTTCACTCTCCAGCTGCTACGCCGTGGACAGGGCTGCCCACTGTTCAGGGCACATGTGCTCACTGTCCCCTAATGAGTACGTGGATAGGGGACAAATTCTCATATTTGTAAGCACAGTCCGTTTATACCTTTGTCTATAAGCAGGGTCACAGTCACGACTGTCTGAGAAAAACACGTATCTCCAAAACAGTGAGTTTACAAGAGAAGGCAGAAAAGCTCTTCACTTTGAATGGAAGTGAATGTGAGATTTTAGAGCGTTTCTATTGGTCTATTCATTCAGACTTGTTTTTGGAGAAAATTAAGAATGGACCAAAGTGGAGATACATGGTTTTCACTGGACAGTAGCAACTGTCTACACCAGAGGTTCTCAACCCTCCCTGACCTGCACATAGTAGTGCTTTTCCTCCCAACACATCTTCAACTAATCCACACATTCAGAGTTGCATTGGGTGTATTGAAGCAGGGAATCCACTAAAATGTGAAGGGCACCAGGGTTGAGAACCATTAGGCAACACAACAGAGGAGATCCAACAATGCAGAGCAGGGGGGTAGTTCTGGTGACGAGTGCTGACTGATCCAGGGTGATAAGCACTACTCCTACCTGGAAGCAGGTATAGATTAGCTGTTCTGAAGAAAAGGGGAGGCATGTCTCATGTTTAGTCTATGAAACCACCCAGATGATAGCACTAGAATTAGAAGAAGACTAAAGCAGTGAAGAGTCAAGCTCACACTGCAAAACCACGTAAGGCAATGGCTTTGGATACCTGATCTGTAAACCTGATTAATGTAGACACAGTCCATCACCTGCTGCCACTGATTCTCAGACAGAGGCCACACTGCTGAGCTCTACTCACCGACAGAGCAGAAGATATCCACAAGCACAGGCAGAGAAGAAGCGTGCTTCTGGACTCAATCCTCATTTTTACGTTCTTCCTAACGTTCTCCAGGCGCAAACAAGCTGTCCAGCTCCTCCAGGAGTGTGAAGCCCAGCCGGCAAAGCCTCGGAGAAGACGCGTCTAAAGCCCCGCCCCTCTTCCCGGTTGGGCTAAGGTGAGCCACACGCTCCGCCCACTCTTCCCCAAATATGGCCACTTCCCCCAGTACTCGCCCCATATTTGACGTCGAGTCATGCATATTCAAATGAACCCAGAACAACGCCACGCTAGGGGTCGTGTAAGTGCCGGATTTAAAGTCTGTTGATCTGATGAGCTCATGCTTTACTTTTCCAGTGAAACTCTGCCTCACAGCAAAGAACACAGAATAAATTATGCGCATATATATATATATATATATATATATATATATATATATATATATATATATATATATATATATATGTGTGTGTGTGTGTGTGTGTGTGTAGATTAAGCAACAGTGTATCTCATAAATTGAAATGTTCTGTTCAGTGTCATGATAAAAGCCACAGCGTAAGGTGTTTTGAAGGATTGTGGCACTCAATATAAATAAATAAATAAATAAACATAATAATAATAATAATAATAATAATAATAATAATAATTTAGATTATGCAACAGTTTATAGTTAAATGTTCTGTTCAATGTCATAATAATAACCACAGCATAAGGGACTTTGAAGGATTGGGGCATTCAATATAAATATAACAAAAAAAGAGAAAAAAAGAAAAAGAATAATAATTTAGTAGTAGTAGTATGTAAACAATTTATCATATAAATGGAATTGTACTGGTCAATGTCATGATAATAATCACAGAATAAGGCTGAATTAATGTTGTATAATTATAGATAATTTGGCCCTAATTCAATATTCATTCAACCACAAATCAACATATAAATCAGTCAAGAGCAGTGGTTGAATTCATTTTGGTTTTGTGTTTGGATACATCAAAAATAACATGGAATCAATGTTGATTCAACCTAAAATCAATGTGCACAAGTAAATCAATACTGACGTCAGAGATTCATTCAACGTTTTAGGCAGGACACATATAATTGGTTCAGAGAATAACCAATTAATATAAGCAGTAACTGGAGTTTTAGACACATGTATCTGATCCTCAGAGCTTCATGTGGTTGCATGTCCCACTAAGAGGCACGGCATCGATTCCATTTATCACAACATTAATGCAGAAGGTGCTGTCATTGATTACTAGATTTGAATGATTGTTACATATGACCGTGCAAGGCTGGAATCCCTCCTGGACAGGATGCCAATCCATCGCAAGACTACTTAGTTACATGTTAGTTATTCAGCTGTTTACTGGTTGACATCTGGCTAGAAGTACTGTTACTTACTATCTCACTAGTGATAGTTAGGCTCAGCATTTTCTGGGTGGTCCACCAGTGGTTTAGCAGAATGTTAGATTTTTACACCAACAGTCAAATGGACTTATTGTTATTTATATTATTCTTCTATGAATTAGTTTAGTAAACAATTTTCTTTTTCAGCAACATTTTCATATTAATCGTTTCATATGAAACCATGGCTGTAACTGAAATGGATCCATCATTGTATTTTACTATTTTACATAACAAAGAAATATTTCCTAATAGTTCTGTGTTATTTGTTCATTGAGATGATTAGGTTTAGGTCTGACCTTAGGACATATGGGGGGTGCAAGTGTTTTAAGTGTGAAATGCCTTATTTTGTGACATATATAGTGCACTATGCAGGGAATAGAGAGTGATTTGAGAACTCACACTTGATGAAGTGCCCCCAAAGATGAATTGGACCTATTTCATTATAAAAGGTCCCACTGAGCAGAAATGGATCTCTATTTAGGGCACTAAGTGTCCTTTTGAGGTTACTGTAAACTCACATAATGCATTTGTAATTTATACATCATAGCTCATACATGAGTTGAATGTGCAACATCCATTGAAAATCTGGTTACTAAGCAACAGACAGAGGAACAAAATTAAGCAGATGACATTTGCTCATATTAACCAGAGATAATTCCACTAGACTGAACCATTGGATGCTGTGAATTTCATGTACTTTCATAAGCAGTGTGTTAATGAAAAGCTTCTGTTTCTAAGCAACATTACTGTAAAAAAAAATATTATGGAACTTATGCAAAGGCAGGATGATACTGAGGAAGTGTCAGAATTCATTTGTATTTTTAGTAATATTTATTAAACTACTTTAAATAGTCTCTCATTACAATACATCTAAAAAATGTTAACCTGTCATATATGTTATATTCCTTACATTTTAATGGATATATTTCAAGCATTCTTTTATTTAAGTATTTTGATACTGTTTGATTAGTCATATAATCAAACCTGAAACGAAATATTCTTAGAATCTGAGATCCTGGATTTGTGATTTTCATGAGCTAAAAGCCACACAGATCAACAGTAAAACAAAAAGTATGAAATATGTCACTTTACATGTGATGAATATAAAATCTGACCCTTTAACTTTTTGTATGATATTCTGAACACAAACTTTTTCACAATATTACATTTGTTTGAGACGCTAATGAGTGAATAAGGATCCATTTCACTCACAGTCATAATGATTTTTCTCTTAGTAGTCTATTTCAGAATATAGTTGGGTCTTATACACAGAATAACTCGTGGTTTGAGAGTGGACTAACACGGCCCAATCTTATCAAGCCAGTGGGTCAATAAATGCTTAAATCTGGGAAGTTTGAGCTTTATCTTTTTATTTCCGACTGAAACTCAAACAAAATGAGAAGAAGACTGATAGATGTTGGATATAGTGAGGAGTTCCAGTGTAATTTACCCAGTAGTGTTTTACATGCTACTTCTGTACCTCAGTATACTGTTTGAACGCTTTCTTGAGCGGTTAAGGACCAAGACCTATTCCAGTATTGGAAAAGAACCCTCTTTCCTAAGAGTCTGTGTGTGTGTTACCATCAGTCCAATTGGTTTTACATAACAAAGAAATGTTCCCCAAAAATGTTCCCCAGAAATGTTCCTGTGGACATCTAGTGGGGTACCAGTGTTTAGGTGTGAAATTCCTTATTTTGTCACACATACAGAGTAATCACACACAGAGTGATTTGAGAAATCAGTATCCCCAATGAAGAGTGGATCAGTACCATGAAATTGCTTTCCATTCCACAGGTTCCCTAACATCTCCCTAATCAGGAGATGTGGGTGAATGGAACTGCAGTTTAAACACCTTCATTTGCAATATAGACATGCAGTATCTGATGGTAAACTAAGGTAAACGTTCCTGCAGCTGTCTGTGAACCAATGAGCTATTCACTATAATCTCACAGTTTGACGTTCTCTACAAGCAGAACATTTTCACTCCCTATGCTTTAGAACCATCCTTACTGCTCATACTGATTGTAATGCATTTTATATTCCTTACATTTTAATATATATTTCAAGTTATTAATATTTAAGTATTTTGATACTGTTTGATTAGTCATATAATCAAACCTGAAATGAAATATTCTTAGAATCTGAGATCCTGGATTTATGCTTTAGAACCATGCTTACTGCTCATACTGATTGTAATGCATTTTTATTTATAGGTGACTTTTACGGAAATAAGATTCACAGCATTAGCAGTTTGCAAATTTTGTTCCTTTAAATGAGGAACATTTCATGTATAAGTTCCCATTGCATGTACACGACACGGTCTATGCCAGCTGTGGTTTGTAAAAAATATGGAACCAGACTCTGAATGTAAAGCAGGTCACCCCAGTTAACATAAAACCTCCTATTCAGCATTTTCTAAAATTGATATATAGATTATTTTCACATGTTCAATTTGATCAGATGTTCAATCCCAAATGAGAAACCTCTGATGAAAGTCAGAAAAAAAACCTTGAAAGTGGGTATGAAGAAGAACTCTCTTTTTTTTATTCCAAAGAACAGCTGGTAAATGTAACCCAATTGCCCAAGACTAACTTTAGGACTAAAATAACAAGAATCAAAAGGCAAGTAAAGTTTCTAGTGTTACCCTAGTCTGCCCTTAGACGGTCTGCTCACATTTACATTTACACATCACATGAACAACACAGTATATAATATACTGCATTATATAAATACATAACTCATCCTATCAAATCAAACTGTGTCCTAAATACTCTATAGTTTATTAGTAGCAACACTAGGGCTGTCGGTCGATTAATCACAATTTAACACAGGAAACTGTGCAATTGATTGGTCAATAAAAATTATCACCAATTTCTACTCTCACTGAGCACTTTACCAGCTCCTCTTACCATACAGGAGAACTTTATAGTTCTATAATTACAGTCCATCTGTTTATCTGCCTACTTTCACCCTGTGTTTCAAAGGTCAGGGTCACCACAAAGCCCAAACAAACACATATGCAAAATACACTGTAAGGACTGCACAAATGTTTTTGGAAGTTGAACTTAGGAAGTGCCCTGGAAGTTTGTATCTGAGTGCTAAGAAATCGCTTGGACGTGGCACATCTATTACAGGACTTTCTCTGGGGTAATGAACAAGGAACATGGCGAAGAGTCTCATCATTAAGAGGGTGTGAAGACTTTCAATCACCACTTATCAGTATTTGCACTTCTTTGTTCTTTAGACAACAGGGTTTTCCATGAATATACTGTAATTAAGCTGAATGTGGTTCCAAGATATTGCTACAGATATGGTCCTGAGATCTTCCTGAGGGACCTGCAGGAGTGAAAGTTATCCTGAAAGATTGAAGTGTGACTTTCTACCAATATTTGACATCAGAACCATCAAGAATCATTTGCCAAAGTGTTTGCACAAGGATTTGCTACTTTCATTGTTCTTTAACTACAATTGCTATGTAAACATGACAGAGCAGTTGTCTTACATTGACTCCAAATCCACCCCCGGTTGATAGAGTTGGTTGATTCTGGGAGCTGGCACTGATGGCCAACATACAATGACTCTTAACATATGTAAACCTAACAGGCTATAGATTTACAATCAAAATGTTTCAGTCTGCTGTGAATAGGTCATTCACACCCTCATACAAGTTGTACAACAGTTCTACTTCTTGGCTTGGGTGTAGGGTTGGAGGAAAGACTGGTGTAGACCTTTAAAATGGGTTTCTTTTGTGGTGGAAAATAGGTTCATAAAAGGGTATTTCATAAGTGCAAAGTGCAGAATTTATATAGACAAAAATATTGGGACACCTACACCAGCAGAGTGCTGGCAACATTTTTGCACAATGCATCTCAGTGACCCCCTCTGTACTTTATGCTTATGATTGTGGAATATCAACAAACTAGCATGTTGGTGCCAGGGCATCAGGAAAAGGTGAACCTGCATATCTGGGGCCCAGCAAGGAAGGGGTGGGGGATGGTAAGCCCCTAAACATCGCAATTCTATTACTGTACCACCCCTTTTTTTTACTAATGTTTGTATAGTCAGACTTCATAAGTACTTCATGTTATACACCTGTGGATAATGGTACTAAATGAAACACACTGATTAATAGGCATGTCCAAATACTTCTGTCCATATAATGTACCTTACATCTTCTTAAGTGTGTGTGCATTATTGATCACCTGGTTCACAATATGAGCACCTTAAAGTAGTTAAATAAACTTATTAGAACTGAAATCTCTATGCTTGTTGACATTGTTTTATAAAAAAAAACAAAAAAAACCTTTTGTAACAAATGTTTATGTGCAAATTCACTACTCGAGGGCTCTGAAGGCAGCTCTGCCTCTGAGGCAGATCAAATGTAACCAAGTAATATATTCAGTAAGTGGAGCTTTAAAAATGTACATCTGCTCCTCAGAGGTTGTGGCAGTATTGTGTGAAAGGTGTGAAATCTAATTTGAGATTTTGTTGTTTGATTTTAAGAAATAATTTTATATAATTATTTATATTTCTCAGAGAACTGCCATGGAAAGTAGCTAACACAACATGCCAGCACAGAGGGTACCATGATGCTTTCATGTGACAGTATCATGTTACTGCAGTGGCAAGCAGTAAAGAGAAGACTGGTTAAAAGCTGTGGAATGCTACTTTAGAAACTAGATAGCTTTCCAGACTTCTGAGAAACCAACATCATAAACTGAATTGCAGTGCAGAGTAGTGTTACTAGTTTGCCCAAGAACTCTTATTCTTAAGAGACTAGGATCAAACCCTAGTCTCTTACATGGTGTGGTGGCTCACCATTGGTGTTGTTTCTTGTGCCACATTAAACACATATCAATCTCTGAGGAGGGATCACTAACCCTACACCTGTAGAGGTACCTTCCTGCAGGTTTCAACTCCAGCCCAAATCTAAGACTCCATTCAGCCAATCAAGGACTTCTGAAGGCAATAATTAGTTGGGTCAGAAGGATTAGGGTTGTATCTGCATGAAGGTAGCTCTCCAGGAGCAGGGTTGGTGAACCCTGCTCTGAACCAAATTCATTTGTTCTGCCTCAGAGGCAGAGCTGCCTTCAGAACCAATCTGAGTAGTAATCCTGACCAGATAGTACTTTTAAATAGGTAGTGGCATTCAAACAATGGTTGATGATTGGTATCCCCTGTGTCAAAGAAATGTGCCAAGATTGCACACCATTACATGACCTCCATCAGCATGGACTGTTGACACAGTATGAGTGGCATCCATGGATTCATGCTGTTGGTGCCAAATTCTGACCCCACCATCTGTGTGCTTCAGCAGAAATCAAGATTCCAGACAGACCAGGTTACATTTTCAGGAGATCAGCAGTTAGAGAAATATTCAAACCAGTTTGCCTGCCACCAACAACCATGTTCATATACAATATACAGTCATATTAAAAATTAGGAGGCTTCATAAAAGCCTTTGACTTTTCAAACATGGTGACATTTGATCTGCATTTTAACAATATTGAGAACTGGAAGTGAAATAACTAAACACATAAAACTGAAATCTCTCTTAAAAATAATTTGTAAAATGTAATTATTAAAAATGCAATTTTACATTTATTACTACTGAAAATGCCAT
Source organism: Acestrorhynchus altus (assembly GCA_034509495.1). Taxonomy (NCBI): domain Eukaryota; kingdom Metazoa; phylum Chordata; class Actinopteri; order Characiformes; family Acestrorhynchidae; genus Acestrorhynchus; species Acestrorhynchus altus. The sequence continues at coordinate 5,484,492 of CM067513.1, forward strand.
CATTAGAGAGGACTTTGGACCTCAGACGTTAATTTGGTTTGTTCTTGATTTTTGAAGTGAGAGGTATCGCCATGCCAGGTCAAAAAAGCTCTCAGAGGCCTTCAGAAAGAAGGTTGTAGATGCATATAAAAAGGGATTCAAATATTTTATTCAAACAATTATTTTGGGATGAGTTGGGGAATTTGGGATGATTTCCAAATATTTTTGTGCACATAACATTGCTCATATGCTCTAACCTTCTATGATGCTCATACAATTAGAAAAAAAATCAGCAAGGTCCAATGAGTTGAATGAAGATAAATAAAACTGCCCTCAAGGCAGCCCAATGGAATTGACAAGATGTGGATTTGGGTTTAAGGAAACTGGATCCTGAATTAGTACTAAAGAACAGGAGTATTAAAAGAGGTTTTTTATTTTGTTTGTGTAAGTCTGATTATTGTTTTTCTGCTGCGTGACATGACATCATAATGTATTTCAGGAGTCTGCCAGGCAGCTGTGTTAAATATGAGATCTTAAGTGGAGAGGTTCATAGAGGTTGTGGCATCTGACACATTCCTGTTCTCTGGGAGTCGCCATCTTATCAGACCACTGTAGTTATTTTCATGGGTAAAGAATACAATGCCAATACTTATCAAAGCATACTTTACTTGCTTTGTCCCAATGTAAAACATATTCAGCAGTGGAAACCAGAAAAAATGCAAACAGAAAGACACGCGCTTTCATTGTTTATGGTAATTTACCACAGTGAGGTAAACCTTCACACTATCCTAGAGAGTGACTGTTGACATCTCAAAAATGTGAAAAGATGACCACGAGTCAAAGTTCAAAATACAAATGATAAAATTGTATTTGAAAATGTTTTCAGCATTCACACACACACACACACACACACACACACAAACACACACACACACGTGTAAAAAAAATAGAAATACTAATAGAAAGACTACATTGGAGGTTTTAATTACAGCGTGACATGTGTTCAAGTGATTTTGTCTGGATGAAAATGGACACCATGAGAAAACTCCTTTTGTTTTAAAAAACAAGAAGTTGATTTTGCCTTGCAAAATGAATATAGGGCATGGAATATTTTTGTTTTCACTTGTTATTGTTTAACTGATGTACAATCAGTATACAGTACAAACTATCAACATCAATATTTACTGCAATCACAACACATATCTGTCTACTGTAGGAGCAGCATCCATACTGGCAGCCGCCATGACGGTTTGTTATCTTTGCCCCCATTAAACACCAGCCTCACTGAAAAATCCCTTAAACAAATATGCCATTGTGATGGTGTTCTTGTGCACTTCTCTTGTAAATAGGCAACTTGAAGACAGCACGTCCCCATCCACAGAGAAAGAGCCAGGGACAGGGAGCAGTGAATGGGTGCTGGACAGTGCAAGTTACAGTACAATATCTTAAGTGAGGTAACTGGACACTGACAAGATCCAGAGAAGACAACAACACAACACAACACAACACTCTTCTTCTATTTATTATTTAAATAAATAATCTTAAAGTCTATGCTAGACTGAGTTAAGTTAGGGCAGGCTAGATTATTATAGGTTAGGCTATCTGTGGGACCTGACATTGATGTAGACTTGCAAAACAAAAAGCAAAGTGTGTCTTTGTTTTTGTTTTGTTTTTCTTTAGGCATCTGCAAAAAGAAATTCAGCATTTTATATTCTAAGGCAAAATAATAGGGTTGTAAATAGGCTCATTAAACTCATTAAACTTCATTGCCCCAAGTTTCAAATGTCCTATTTATACATTAAAGGAAACTATATACACACTAAATTAACATTTGGCACCTTTAAAGTTTCAATTTGAGCCAAAACAGGAATTTATACTGGAAAATTCATCTTAACATCTTATAGATGAGTCAACCAGCCCCTTAAACCCAACAGTTATGTCCTATTCAGTGTCCCTCATTACAATTACAGTTCTCTGCAATTTCACTCACTGAACTCACTGCTCTCTTCTACATTTGGAACAATGCTGCACTATGGTAATGCACAGTTTCTGGTGAATGCATTGAGCTACAGTTGAAGATATTTCAAGACAAACGCGCAGTTGGCCTCTGGGTTTAAGCTTAATCACCACCTGACAGTCCAGTGACTAATGACACAGAAAGCAGATTTTCACAAGACTTTGTATTTTTAGTGGGCTTCATAGGAAATGATGATTGTGCAGCTGAAGTCATGGCATTTCCCACGGAGTCTGACAGGACTGGTGGCTTTCCCTCTGTGGTCAGCGTGATTATACAGTGCATCACTGCTTATGGCACCCGTGCATGTCTGGGAGAGGCTGCCGGCTGAATGGTACATGTGGAACGATTTGCCGGAGCTGCTCCTCACTGAAAGCGAGTGGTTTGGAGAAGTCAGACAGAGCGATTAGGTATCAGAAAGTGGAATCATTTTGAAGGTCCTGATTTAAGCAGCAGAGCTGAACAGACATGAAACTAAGCTAGAGTGCATTTGAGTCCTTAAACTTGATCTGGTTTAACAAAGAAAATGAGATAGGGGTGACATGAGTGCAGGCATAGGGCAGTGTCATCCATAGGCAGAAGAAGAACCTGAAAAAAGTGCCTTTACACTACACATCTATGAGCACTTGCATGTGTCATGTTGACAGGGTAGATGTGGTGAGGAGACTTTCTTATTGCCCCCATGATTCCTGTAGGTTCCTGCCATGTGGCTTTGGGGTTTCATTCTTAATGAGGGATCCCACACAAGCTTTGCTCTAATGTAATTGTGACCAGCTGGCTGTTGATCATATGTCTGGGTCTGCCTCCTGCCACACTAAAGCTCTGCCCACTCAACAGGCTGTGAAGCTTGACGCAAGTTTGAGGAAAGATGCTCTTTGAGAATTGCACATTGATTTCTCAACTGGCTTGTGTGACCGGAAAAATTACCATAATGCAGTGGCACACTTTTTAAAGTGCAAATCATAACAAAATGCTTGGATGCTGAAATGGAATGCTTGAGAGATTAGAAATATAATGTCTATTTAAAGCAGTCTAACTGTATTTAAGTACGGTGAGATTTAATAGGTGTTAAAGTAAGTGAAACCCTTGGAAATACCTGCTTTGATTACTAATAAAGACTGTAAGACTGTAAAATTGTTAAGTTACAATAGAAGAAAAATCCTCTTCTTCTTTTGGCTGCTCCCTTTAGGGGTCTACACAGCAGATCATCTGCTTCCATCTTGCCCTATCCTCTGCCTCCTCTACTGTTACACCAACCATCTCAATGTTTACTACATCCATAAACCTTCTCTGAGGTCTTCCTCCTCTCCTTCTGCCCGGCAGCTCCATCTCCAACATTCTTTGTCCAATATATCCACTATTCCTCCTCAACACATGTCCAAGCCATCTCAACCTGGCCTCTCTGGCTTTATCTCCAAACTGCTCCACCTTCACATCTTCACTGTCCCTCTGATCTGCTCATTTCTAATCTTGTCCATCCGCATCACTCTCAATGAAAATCTTAATCTCCGCCACCTCCAGCTCAGCCTCCTGTCTTTTAGACATAGCCACCGTCTCCAAACCACAGATCATAGCAGGTCTCACTACTGTCTTGTAAACCCTTTCACTCTTGCTGCTCTCCTTCTGTCACACATCAGCCCTGACACCTGTCTCCATCCACTCCATCCTGCCAGAACCCTGTTCTTCGCCTCATTTCTGCACTGTCCATTGCTCTGGTTGACCCAAGATATTTGACGTCAATTAAAGAAAAATCCAATCTCACTAAACAGATAATACAGAAAATGTATTTTATTAAACACATTAAGTACACATTTGGACACATGAAGCTCATTAAACATTTTGACACATTGTCTTGTTGCCTCCACTAATTACTTAGTCTATTAGTCTCTTATAGCATCAATTAACATCACATATAGTCAATACAGTGCTTACATTACACTGTAAAATGTTTTGATATGGCTTTGAATTTAATGATCACAGGTTGTCCAAACCCTGAAGTTGCAAAGCATGTCCAAACTGTGATGCTCCCTTCACCATGCTTTACAACTGAGATCATTTTTTTTTGTTTGTTCTTTTCCCACTAAACATAATGCTGAGTTTTTTTTACTAAAGAATTTCTGCTTTTGTCTTATCTGTCCATAGAACATTTTCTCAGAAGCATCGTGGAACATCCAGTTGATCTTGGACAAACTTAAGAAGACCTGAAATGTTTTTTGGACAGTAGTCACTTTCTTTGCTTCTTATTTTTTGTTGTTCTAATAGTGAACATTTGAACAGTTTTTTGCTGTTTGTTTAGTATTCCATATGTCTCTTGCTTGTTCCCTTGGATTCTTTCAGGATTGTCAGTTGATTTTTGAATGATCCTACAAAGATACTCATTCCTAGGGAAAGTAGCAACAGTCCAGCAATTCTGCTTTTTTAGAAAATTTGTTGAACCATGGATTAACGTAGTGAAATTGATTGATTCTTGAGAAGAACAGATTTGCCAGTAACCAGATTTTATGTGATTTAATTTAATGGGCAAAGCACCTGTGAAACCCACACTACTGATCTCATCTTAATTATTGTAATGCTTTGTGTCAATTAGCTCTTGATATGTCATTATAATGGTTTCACTTACTTTTTCTAACATGCACTGTAGATGTTTAATGCTCAGTAAAATACAGTACAGCTGTTTATGTTTTTAGGTTTGTTAGCCTATAATTGTTTTTGCCTGTAATTGTGACGTAGACAATGCTCAGACCATCTTTCATTAGTAATAAATGCTGAAATCCAGGTACTTTCAACAAGATCTCCAAAAATGCTTGAGAGACTAGAATGACTAAAATGTACCTCACAGATTTCATAACATTTTAACAATTTGCACAAATTTCATACATAAGTGCACTTTACCAATGTTCGATATACACAAAGAACAGCGTCTGCACAGCATTCTCTTTTCACTATATGGAGTTTCTAAAAAAACAAAAAATGTAACTGGATGGAAATGAAGAAATTAATAGATGGAAACTCATGCAGGAACTGTAATAATTTCACATTCTAGATTTATGCTTAGGACGCTCTTAGATTCAGTTTACATTGTGGTTAGGTGCGGGTTCAGGACATAAAATTACCATGGTTGCATGTTTGGGTTGCATTAAGAGGGTCAGTCTACATTTAGTGCACATTTATGAAATGCCATTTTTGTCTTTATGACTTCCTCTTGAGAACAGATGTCCAAAGACGTCCTTCTTGTAAGTTCATCTTGTATACTTGTCAATCTACAATACATGGGTGGTATAATTGCATTAGCTCACTATTCTTTAGCTATTCAGATCAACAGTCAGAAGTATTTTTGTTTATACTATGTCGGCACAAATGATTTAGCCACACAATATCTAAAAGACCTTAAATATCTAAAAGACCTTAAACTAAACAACCCATTTTGAACACTGTGCTTTGCTTTATAATGAATACTGCAGGGGGACGAGGATTATCTTATAAACCCCCCAACTCTGCAGTAACTGTCCTGCTACTGTTTGGTACACACTATCTGTCTTTAAATCTCAATTGAAAACATTTCTTTTCACGTAGGCTTTTGGTAAAGCCCTCCTTTACAGACTGCCTTTCTCTGCTACACCAGATTATCTATGATTACTTATTTCTCCCTCTCTCCCCCATGTCCTGAGCTGCCCCTGCTGCCTGGCTGATGTTGGTTCATGCCCACTCATGATGCCTTATCCAGACGGATCTACCTAGTGCCCACTCATCCCACATCTGACATTCCACTTACAGCCAGCTTGCAAATGTTTAACCTGCAAGGACTTCCATATTAACACTGAGCTTGTATCCTACACTCACTTGCATTCTCACATAACTCATTTTCTCCAACTACTTGCTAAACTTCTTTATTGTTTTACTGTTTTTTTGTGCTTTATTTCTGTGCTATCTGGTGTCAACCAGAGGAGGACGGGTTCCCCTTTTGAGCTGTGGTTCCTCTCAAGGTTTCTTCCTCCTAGCCTGAGGGAGTTGCCTGCTGACTAGCTCGTTTGAGGCTTGGAGACGGATTTCTGTAAAGCAGCTTTGTGACAACTCCTTTGTTGTTAAAAGTGCTATATAAATAAACTATGATTGATTGATTGATTGAAATTCTGTCCATATGAGGATCAGGTTATTAAAACCTCATGTTCACAATATGTTTAATACTCTAGAGATTCTGTGGAATGATAGCATGTTATGCTTTTGCAATCTTTTGTGTGACGCCATGGGAAATCTCCACTGCTGAATGGTGAAATGTACACGCTCACCTGAAACTCTATAATGAATTCAGTTGCAGAATATGTCTGGCAAAAAGTCAGTGTCTCAGGTTTAATGTCTCTTGCAATTACCATGTTTGTTTGTTCTTTTCTTACTGTTTCATGAGCTTGAAATTCTACATATTACTTGTCTCACACACCTCCAGGGAAAACTTGCTTGTTCTAATCTGTATAAGTGGACTGGCTGGATAGCAGATCTAATCATACCCTTACAGTGATTTAATCAGGGGTCAGTTCTACTTGTAGTCCAGTGGACCAATGATTAAAATGTCTCAAAGTCTAGTTCATAAAGTAGTGTATACTGATTGGCAGAATCATTCTGATTTAAGTCATTTTGGTTATTATTCTATTCTAATTCAAATAAACTGGCATTAAAATGGATACTGTAAACATGCCAGGGTGTAGGGAAATACTGTTCCTCTTTCACAATGGCTATTCACATCCTTCCATTATTTATAAATGTACAGCTGCTTAGGAAGATATAATGCCTGGTTATATGAGTGCAGAATGAGGTGTCCTTATATGCTGCTGTAATTAGACCTGAGTATATTCAACCTTTTCAATTTCATTCATTTGGCAAATAGTTAACACTAACAGGTTCAGTACATTGTGACTAATAAAGCTATGCAAATAAATACTCGTCATCAAAAAAAAAAAAAAAAAAATAGTTGCACACTAAAGGAATCAGGCAAGAGGAATGAAACTTGGTGGGTAGGTGTGGTACCATGAGACACGCAAATGATTCCATTTTCAAGCTCAGCCACACATGGCTTAAGCAACGACGAGCTTTATACCTTAATACCTGAATGACTGTGTAAGGTCATCCCATAGAATCACCCAAAAGCCAAGATTGCAGACATTCAGTGATGCTCTCCATGAGTCATCCTGTTTGTGTGCCAGGACCATCAGCTGCACAACCAAATTAACATCACCAAAGACTGCAATGGTGATTTGCCAGACTCTCATGGACTCATGAGAGTCCCAATGGCAGTGACTCATCTTCAGTAATAAGTCCCATTTTTGTCTTGTTAAAGAGGACCATTAAATCTGTGTGTGGAGCCGAAACGTTGTCATACATTCAGAAGGCCTGGTGTTATGGTTTGGGGTGCAATTTCACACAATCTGCAAGAACTGAGTGAGAATATTCAGGCTGCGTGGGGTAGATTATTACAGGACACCATCAGGAACCTCTACAACTCCATTTAGAGACATCTGCATGTTGTGTTAAACCAGATGATGTACTGAGAAACACTACTTCTGTATGTGTAGCTCAACAGATCAGCACACCATTCTAAATTTTAATCATTCATTATTCCTGGTAACCTTTATCTTCATTCCCAATAGCACTGCAATCCCACATTTCCTTCTGGGTGCAATTTATTTTGATGATGAGTGTAATTAAAACTAATTTAATCTGTGTCCAGATTTCAATACAAAACCTCCTTCCAAATGCTTACAGATTGGATATGGATTCAATATGGATTCCACGTCATGTTGGAGCTTGTCTTTGACGGTTACGATGGTTGAAAAGCTGGTAACCCAATACAAAACATACCCAGTTTAGTCATGATTTTAGACCAGCTTGGTCATTCTGGCCCAGTTTGGTGGTGATGGAAATGCTGGTTGATTACCATGGCCAGGTTGATCATGCTTGTAGATCATCTAAACCATGCTGGTTTACAGTTAAGTTAGTTAGCCAGCTTGAGCTGGCCAGGCTTGTTTTCTCAGCAGTGAAGCAGTCCAAATGCCATGAATGATCAAACACACTCTTCCAGGAAAGGGTAAAGTTATCAAGCATGACCAGTATGTGCACCAGAATATAAACTCTGTTATTTTCATGTGACAATAACTACTTTTATTTTATCTGTCAATTTTGAAGCTGTAATTCTAGTATCTAGTACATTCTAGAAATCTATTATCATATATCATCACTGTCCAATGAAATGCATTGCTCCATTTTTGTCCATTTTTAGTTTTCTCCATAATGTGAATCTTACAGTTTTTCTTTATAATTTTTGATGAATGGACCAATAGAAATGCTTCAAAATGACCTGGAATAAAATCTTTTTTTACATTGACTCCCATTTCCTTTCTCCTGTAAAGTCTCCATTTTGGATATACATGTTTTCATTGGACAGCAACAGTATGCTTACAGCTGAAGAACATGTGGTTTTGCATATATATTTTTTTAACTTTCGAGAGGAAACAGTTAATTTGAATGAACTGCAGACATCTTTTGTGGTGTACTATTATTAATATCTTATACGAGACAGAGCAGCATTTGAGGTTTTTGCACAGTATGTACACTTACTGTTCAGTCTGTTTGACACAACTGCATTAAAAGCACTCATTGTAGTTACACATCTTCTTCCATGCACAGTGTGTTCCCTTCATCAGTGTTCAGTTTTTGACCACAGTGACCACTGTTGACTGGATGCTTTTGCTTGGTGGTTAATTATCAAACCAACAGTGACCCTGAAATACCAGCAACTCTGACGTACCTTATACACTCCTTTCAGTTCAACAAACACTTAATACAGTGTCAATGTCACTGCTCTACTTAGAATATTCTATTTGTTGAAGTGCTTCGAGAACCAATTTAAAATTGTGATTTCTGAGTTAATGCCATCTTTATATCAAGGTTAAAGTTAAAGGTGTCATTTCTAAAACACAACCTCATTGAAAATCAGGCTCAGAATCAGAAATGAATTTATGTAACTAATGAGAAAATCATTCAACTGTAATAGATGGATTAAATGATTTGTCAGTGTATGCCAGTGGATTTAAATGTGCTCCGATTTTCTTGCTTTGCTTATATATTGTATAACACACACTGAGACATATGCAATGTTCACACAGACCAAGGCATAAACCAGCTTTGTAAGGACATCTGCTGGACTGGCAGATCATTACAAGGTGATTAGCTTGGAACCATTTTTCTTTACTGACCTAGAGTTTTTATAGCTTCTGTGACTTTATTATTCTAAAATTAACACTGGAAGATTGGAATATATTCTTGTGCACATTTGAAACATCACTTGACCATCAATAATAATCTGCTACATCTTTCATTGTATAAGCATTCACTCTTTGACTGTATATATTTCAGCTAAACATTGCAAAAAACTTTTTTTATTTACTAATCATAAAAGAATGAATAGTGAAAAAAATAAAATCTGGCTTTACTGTTGTGTGTTTTGTTTATTTTCTTTTCATCAAATCATTTGTATTAGCTTTTTTATGTTTACATATCTGCCTGTCTGTCTGTAATGGCAGGAAACCAGGCACTGCTCATCACCTAGCCAATACCATTCCTAGAGTGAAGCATGGTGGCAGCAGCATCTTGCTTTGGGGAACTAGACTTTGCAGGAACTGGAAGACTAGCCAGTGTTGAGGGAAAGTTGTCTGCAGTGAAATACAGACACACACGTCTGTGTATGCATGCATGCGTGTTTGCACATCTGTGTCAGCAGTGGGTACTTACAGTAGCAGAATGCCTTCACTGAAAGGAGGTCCACAGAAGCATGTACAGAATATAATGTATATTACTGTACCTATCTATTAACAACATGGTTCTTTACAGAACCAAAAGTGGTTCCTCTATAGAATTACTCAAATAACCACCAACAGACCACCAAATACAGTAGCCAAAATTGAAAGAAAGTGCTATTAATTTCATTGTGACAGCCATTGGCATACACAGCTAACCTATGCATTATTATTACTCACAGCAGGATCCCAGCAGGGCATGAGCCACCAGAGCTGAAGGTGGACATATCTTGGACAAACATGGCTCTTCTTGCTCTTTTTAAATGCCATTAGCATGAATAATACCAACATACTTGGGACTGTTCTTCAACAATTTAACTTCAATTCTCAACCCCAAAAAGAAAAAGAGCTGAGGAGGGTCAATTAATTGCCAGACACAAAATCCAAGTTTCTCATGTCCTGAGCAGAATATGTGATGTTTACATAGCCTGTTATATTCTATAATTATTAACTGATGTAACTGAGAGAATTTCATAGTGTACTGGAGCATCATGCTTCTGCATTATAAAGCAAAGGAGCATTCAGTGCAATAGTGGCAGACATGGACAACACACAGATTGAACAACATACAGCTGAAACCACATCTGGGAATGGTGGGAGGAGTATCCCTCACCGCAGGGGTCATGATCGGATCAGGGATTTTCATGTCCCCGCAGACTGTGTTCCCCGCAAACGTCCAGTGTTGGAAGCCCTGGTGCCAGCTTTCTGATCTGGGCCTGCTGTGGCCTTTTGATTATGTTGACATCTCGTCATAGAAGATGAATCTTTGCCTTGTATTCAAGGCAACAATATCAGTCTCAAGAACATCTTTGAAGGGATGAATCTCAGCATCAGCTTAATGGGAGTAGCATTCTACCAGTGTCTGTGGTCCTTTACTGGGTGGGACAACCTGAACTTTGTCACTGAAGACAATCAGCTCTAAGTGGGTGCCCAGTTTTATTTAAACATCAGGTTATACAATCCACAATCCCACAGGTTGTATACAAATACCAAGGAGTGGTCAACCAACAAAGATCACGGCAAGAGCAAGATGAGTAATAGTCACAAAGGATCCCCAGGTAATATCTAATCAACTAAAGTACTTTCTTACATTGGCTAATGTCCATGTTCATGAGTCCACCATCAGGAGAACACTGGATAACAATGGTGTTCATGACAGGATTGCAAGAAGAAAGCTGTTGCTGATCTTTTAGGTTTAAATGAGATACGTTATGTTTGGAGAAAGGAAAACACTGCATTCCACCACAAAAACCTTATTCCATCTGTAACATGAATGTAAATATTGGACCAGCATATGATACGTATGCACATATATTGCATGTATGGGGGATTCATATATTCTCATAACGTACCTTTCAAATTCTGGAAAGCCAAGTCTTTGACTGTGTAAACTGTTAGTTGTGAGTTAGTTAAAAACAACGAGATTATGATACAGATGGTTTTGCAGTTCTAGCCTTAGTTGCTTGTATGTCTGTCATTAAAACATGGAATTTTAAAGAAAATACTTTAACGTTACTTACTTAGTATAAGTCTTACTAAAGACTTTTACAAACTTTTAGTTTTACAACTTTTACTGAAGTATTTTAATACTTAAGTAATGGAATTTTGCCACATATGTGGTCCTATTAGCAGTGTGCCAAGCAAAATACATAATGTTGCTTTAAACTTGCCGTTATTTTTGAGACAGACCAACCAGAGGGAAGCTTCTTTAGAAGAGTTTGAGTCTAAGCAGACTCTTTAACTGTAACTGAAACAAAAGAAAATTGTAAAACATACACACTTAACTCAAACATCTCTCTCTCTTTCTCTCTCTCTCAACTCTGGACATTCTTGTTTGCTCTGATCTTGATAAGACACTGGTTTACAGATCTAATCGGTGGTCATACCTGAGTGGGTGAGGGAATGAGGCTTAGTGATATGTTAGATCTCATAAAGCTTGTACGACAGCAGATGTATACATTGATATACTGTGTAAATATGCACTCACCCAGCACTTTATTAGGAATAGCTATAAACCAGGTGACTTCCACATCAGCCAACAGAATGGGTGAAAAAATCTGACCTGCTCCATGTCAGCCAAGAACAGTAAGCCGAGGTTGCAAAACTGGAACATTTCATCCAAAATCAAAGGGTTTATCCTGTTTCTACTGTTCAAGGTAAATTATCTTCAAGATTTTGGAGCATCACATTGAGAACTTGATTGCTTTCAGAGACAAGCGTGTGAGAGAGGTCAACCCATCTCATCCCGATCATTACAGAGAGCACAGTATCACTGCACAACAACTCAAAGCTGGGGGACTTTATATCCCTCTATCCCATACCTGGCATTCATGTTTGTCTGACCCAGAAAGTCCTATTCTATTGGCAGTACATCCCTACAGGATTAATACATTCTTTAGGTGTATGTGTGCTGGCTGACCATTCTCACTATTACCATCAGCAAGTGTAAGGAGCCGCCCGCAATGCCGCCGCCCAGCCGCCAGGGGGCGGGCGGCGACCGGAACTACCTGACAATCAGTACAATTTCATTCAGGTGTGTTTTCGTTTATTTACGCGGCTCGTGCCTCGCACACAGGTTTCTCCTCTGTCTCTTCTCCCAAGTGAGAAGTGTTTCTGCCTTTTAAAATCCTCCCTTTTTCCGACTTGGGGCAGAGCTGTACTTCCTTCCCTCCTCACAAAGCAGGAGAGTCTGTCTCTCTACCTCAAAAGCATAATTACAACGATAAAGGGAATAGAAAAGAAAGAAAAAAAAGAATAGAAAATAGATAAAATGAAAAGAAAGGACTTTTGTTTTTCCTCCTCTCCTTTGAGGAGTTGTTTTACTCTTCTAGTTTCCTCTGTGAAGGAAGGCGGTTCCGAGTTGTAGTTCTCGTTTGAGAAGCAGTTTTCAGTTCACCCCTCCTGCTCGCAACTCTTCTCCGGTCTGTGCATCTGGTCTCCCAGGCGATGCCTTCGCTCACCTGGCTAAAGCACTCACCTGCGCGACACAGCGCATGAGCTTGCGAGGGTTCTAAACCAGAGTCCTGCCAATTCGTTCTTTTGTTCGTTTATTTATTTATAAATAAACCTTTGTTTCCAGTTCAGGTCACTGTCGTATTCTTCCTCCAGTGATCTGTTTAACCCTTTCCTCTCTGTTATCACCAAGCACCTTCCTTCATAAACCACACTCAGCTCAAATTGAGCCGTGTTATTAACGTTGCCCTCCATATCCTGGCGGAGTAAGATTGCTTTGTGAGCGTTTGAGTCCAAAATTAAAAATTAAAATCCCGGTCTCAACCCAGATGTGTTTCTTAATTCATTTCCGGGGTTACACCCCGTGACAGCTTTGGTGAATTTCACTGTTGTTTTCCCTAGAACACGTTCTGCTTCATTGTACAAGCAATACTGATGTGGTCAAGTGTTGTCAACCTCTGTCATTTCATAACACTTTAACTACAAGTCTTAAGCACATACACAAAGCAGAGCAGAAGAGGTTAAATGAATTGCCAGGCACAGAAATCTATATAGGAGTGGAATATAGGCTTTAAGCATAGCTTACAGACCTATAATTATTAACTGACCTAACTTCAGGAGTGAAACAGCCTGCTGTAGCATCCTATCCTGCCTTTAAATCCTGTCAAATACAAACATTTGTTGGTATGGCAGCAGACATGGACAGCACACCTAAAAAACTACAGCTGAAATCTGAAGTGGGACTGCTTGGAGGAGTGTCCCTCATTGCAGGAGTTATGATTGGATCAGGAATTTTCATATCTCCTCAGATTGTGTTGTTGAACATCGGGAGTCCAGGTGCCAGCTTGCTGATATGGACTTTCGGTGGAGTGTTGACAATGCTGGCATCCCTCAGCTATGCAGAACTGGGAACTGTCATCCGTGAGTCTGGAGGGGATTATATCTACATACTGCGGACCTCAGGCAACCTGATGGCCTTTGTCTTTGCCTTCCTATCTATCATGGTTGTGAGGCCAACTGTTTTGGCTGCAGAGGCACTTGTATTTGCCCAGAATGCTGTCGCACCCTTCTACCAGGATTGTCCACCTCCAGTAGTGGTGGTGAAGTTAGTTGCTGCTGTTGGCATCCTGCTTTTAGTGACAGTGAACTGCCTGAATGTACGCTGTGCCATGGCTATCACAGTGTACTTAATGACCATTAAATTCTTTGCACTGGTGGTTATTGTGATTGGTGGTATGCTGGTTCTTATACAAGGCAACACTGCCAACCTCCAGAATAGTTTTGAGGGAACCAACCCCAGTGTCAACACAATTGGGAAAACGTTTTACCAGTGCCTGTGGGCTTATGAAGGCTGGAACAACCTGAACTTTGTGACTGAAGAGCTCAAACGTCCAGAGGTAAAAGTATTTGCTTGAGATGTTGGGTATCCTCTTTGGTTATACATGTCCAGCTTGCTTCTGCATTTTCTATCCATCTTTAATATTTAGAAAAATAGAAAATTGTGTGAAAATTAGCAAACATCCCTTCCCCTTTAGTTTTCATCTCTAATCCAATATCTGGGTCAGTGAAATCATCAGTCCCACCCCCTCTTGCTGATAATGCGTGCAAGTTGAGCATGTACATGTGTACAGATCAGTAATCATGCACTGGAAACTCCTTTGGCATCTAAAATGGGATTTACTTCAGTTGGTTGTTGTGAGGCCTTTTTTAGTCTGATTTAGAAAAGAGCTATATAAACACATAAATGTTTACTTAATGATAAACTTTACTGACCATGTGCACCCCTTCCTGGCTACAGTTTACTCATCTTCTAAGGCAGTGTTTCTCAACCCTGGACCTGGAAGTGCCCCTACCCTGCATATTTTAGAACTTTCCCTGCTCCAAACACACAGGATTCAGCTAATCAGCTACTAAACCCTTTCAGAGTTGCAGGGAGTGTTAAAGCTAAAATATGCAGAGTAGCGTTGCCTCTAGGACCAGGGTTGAGAAACATTGTTCTAAAGCCTACTTCCAGCATGAAAATGTACCATATCACACAGCAAGTCATCATGAACTTGTTTCATCTACTAGATGTAGAACTAAGTCACACAATCATAGCAATTTTGACCACAATCTGAAAGGAATATTTCTGAAACACTGTGGAACCCAATTAATGAAGAATTAAAACCATGTTAATAGTAAAAGGAGGTCCTACCCAGTATTGATATAGTGTTCCTAATAAAGTGCTTGGTGAATGCATATTAAATGGAAGACTACTGTGAAAAAGATTCATCTGTGAACGCAATGGATGAGAGTGAATTTAACATCAGGACAGTAAAAGTAACCATTGAACTAAATCCAGCATTTCTGTCAAATGGTCGTCACAAAGCATGTGAAAATTATATGGCCTTGTACATGCAGTGAATATTCTTCATGTTGCGTGTTTAGAAATGGCACAGTTAGCTGTAGACATGTGAGTACAGTAAGTAGTGCTGCTGCCGATCCTTAAACTTTGTTCACCTCTCAGTTTATAATCTCCAGCTGATTAGAGCAATACATGATTAACCCTGAATAAGAAGCAACAGGGCCTTAATAGGCCGGGGTACCTAAACTTAAACTTCAGCTTTGGTTTTAAACACGTCTATATACAGTACATATTTATTATGCACTGCAAGTCAATTCCAACTCCTGGGGAACAAATACAGATCAGCCATATCATTATGACCAAGTCCTTGTTTCTACACTCATTGTCCGTGTTTATCAGCTCCTCTGACCACACAGGAGCACTTTATAGTTCAATAATTATAGACTGTAGTCCGTTTCTCCACATACTTTATCTTCCCTTCACCCTGATCTTCAATGGTCAGG
Organism: Acestrorhynchus altus; assembly: GCA_034509495.1. NCBI lineage: Eukaryota > Metazoa > Chordata > Actinopteri > Characiformes > Acestrorhynchidae > Acestrorhynchus > Acestrorhynchus altus. Next base: position 5,500,128 of record CM067513.1, read on the forward strand.
ACCCCACAGGACCACCACAGAGCAGCTAATATGTGGGTGGTGGGTCATGTTCAGCTCTGCAGTGATACTGACGTCATTGTGTATTGATGGCGCTGGAAGGAGTGGATCAGACACAGCAGTGGAGCTGGAGTGTTTAAACCCCTCAGTGTCACTGTTGGACTGAGAATAGTCCACCAAACAGAAATATCCAGCGAGCAGCATCCTGTGGTCAGTGTCCTGTGGGCACTAATGAATGACTAGAGGATGACTAACACAAACTGTGCAGAAACAAATGAGCTTCTGTCTCTGACTTCACGTCTATAAAGTGGAGCAACTAGTCAGAGTCTCTAATAGAGTGGACAATGACTGGACACAGTATTTAAAGACTCCAGCAGCACTGCAGTGTCTGATCCACTTGTACGAGCACAACACACCATGGTGTGGTTCACACAATGGTGGTCCTGTAGAGACCATTGAGGAAAAGGATAAACGGAGGCTAATAAGTATGCAGAAAAACGGGTGGACAGTCAGTCAGCAATGGCTGCATAAACTAGATAAATGCATTCATTAGAAGGCGTGTGTATCCTGAATATCTTTGCTGGCTGCCCACTCTCTCTTTCACATTCAGATTTTGAATCTCACTGTAGAACATTGTTGTAAAACACTAAAAACATAACATTTTTATTTTTTCCCCTCTAGAACACATGTTCTGCTTCATTGTACAAGCAATACTGATGTCGTCAAATTTTGTCAACCTCTGTCATTTTATAACACTTTAACTACAAGTCTTCACATACATTAAGCAGAGCAGAGGAAGGCACGTAAACCCATCTTCAGCTGTGCTGAACAGTAAGCCTATACATGAGTGGATTGCAGGGTTTAAGCGTAGCCTACAGACCTATAATTATTAACTGACCTAACTTCAGGAGTGAAACAGCCTGCTGTAGCATCCTATCCTGCCTTTAAATCCTGTCAAATACATACACTTGCTGGTATGGCAGCAGACATGGACAGCACACCTAAAAAACTACAGCTGAAATCTGAAGTGGGACTGCTTGGAGGAGTGTCCCTCATTGCAGGAGTCATGATTGGATCAGGAATTTTCATATCTCCTCAGATTGTGTTGTTGAACATCGGGAGTCCAGGTGCCAGCTTGCTGATATGGACTTTCGGTGGAGTGTTGACAATGCTGGCATCCCTCAGCTATGCAGAACTGGGAACTGTCATCCGTGAGTCTGGAGGGGATTATATCTACATACTGCGGACCTCAGGCAACCTGATGGCCTTTGTCTATGCCTTCCTATCTATCATGGTTGTGAGGCCAACTGGTTTGGCTGCAGGGGCACTTGTATTTGCCCAGAATGCTGTCGCACCCTTCTACCAGGATTGTCCACCTCCAGTAGTGGTGGTGAAGTTAGTTGCTGCTGTTGGCATCCTGCTTTTAGTGACAGTGAACTGCCTGAATGTGCGCTGTGCCATGGCTATCACAGTGTACTTAATGACCATTAAATTCTTTGCACTGGTGGTTATTGTGATTGGTGGTATGCTCGTTCTCATACAAGGCAACACTGCCAACCTCCAGAATAGTTTTGAGGGAACCAACCCCAGTGTCAACACAATTGGAATAGCTTTCTACCACTGCCTGTGGGCTTATGATGGCTGGAACAACCTGAACTCTGTGACTGAAGAGCTCAAACGTCCAGAGGTAAAAGTATTTGCTTGATATGAGAGTATTTATGTCTTTTCATGTTAACTATAAACATATATTGTGGCTTGTTTCAATGGACTGTAAGTGATTTGAGATTTTTTACAGGACCATGCATATATGTAGCTCCTAACCTTTACTTAACTTGTTTCACTGTCGGTAAAATATGTACATGAACAAATGCAGACTGTCAAGATGCAGCTGACACTGCATAACACTGAACCTAACTAGACAGCTGATCTTAGATCTATACTTTTACTCTGAAATGCTTGATAAATGATAGTCTTCCATTGTCTTTTATTGTATCTCAATCCAGCCCAGCCAGTCCATATGTTCCCATGTTTTTTTCCCAGTCTGGAGCACCCCACTGTTCTCAAGGTTCACCAGTGGTTTGTATCTTGTGGTAAACCCACTGAAGTCATATTTATTCTGTTTCTTTTGTCCAGGGAAAACAATAATCTTGATTTTGGAGCATTACGTTGAGAACTTAATTGCTTTCAGTGACAATAGTGTGAGAGAGGTCAACCTGCCTCATTCCGATCATTCCAGAGCACAGTATCACTGCTCCACAACTCATGGCTGGGGGACCCTCTATGCCATGCTTGGCACTCATGTTTATCTGACCCAGAAAGTCCTATTATATTGGCAGTACTTCCTTACAGGGACTAGACCAGCTCTGTGCATTTGCATATCTCTGTCAGCAATGGGTGTATTTAAAGTAGATTAATGCATTCTTTAGGTGTGTCCTGACTGGCCATTCTCACTATAACCATCAGCTTTGGTGAATTTCACTGTGGTTTTCCCTAGAACACATGTTCTGCTTCATTGTACAAGCAATACTGATGTGGTCAAATGTTGTCAACCTCTGTCATTTCATAACACTTTAACTACAAGTCTGTCATCTTAACCAGGTACACAAAGCAGAGCAGAAGATGTTAAATGAATTGCCAGACACAGAAATCCATCTTCAGTTGTGCTGAACAGTAAGCCTATACAGGAGTGGACTGAAGGCTTTAAGCATAGCCTTCAGACCTATAATTATTAACTGACCTAAGTAGAGCAGTGACACAGCCTGCTGTAGCATCCTATCCTGCCTTTAAATCCCGTCAAAGATAAATCCACTTGGTGGGGTTCAAGTCTTTATCCTTTGTTTGCTCTGTGACATCAGTTGTAAAAAGTACTTTACAAATACATTTTGATTGTTTGATTAACTGATTGGTATGGCAGCAGACATGGACAGCACACCTAAAAAACTACAGCTGAAATCTGAAGTTGGACTGGTCGGAGGAGTGTCCCTCATTGCAGGAGTCATGATCGGATCAGGAATTTTCATATCTCCTCAGATTGTGTTGTTGAACATCGGGAGTCCAGGTGCCAGCTTGCTGATATGGACTTTCGGTGGCGTGTTGACAATGCTGGCATCCCTCAGCTATGCAGAACTGGGAACTGTCATCCGTGAGTCTGGAGGGGATTATATCTACATACTGCGGACCTCAGGCAACCTGATGGCCTTTGTCTTTGCCTTCCTATCTATTATGGTTGTGAGGCCAAATAGTTTGGCTGCAGGGGCACTTGTATTTGCCCAGAATGCTGTCACACCCTTCTACCAGGATTGTCCACCTCCAGTAGTGGTGGTGAAGTTAGTTGCTGCTGTTGGCATCCTGCTTTCAGTGACAGTGAACTGCCTGAATGTACGCTGTGCCATGGCTATCACAGTGTACTTAATGACCATTAAATTCTTTGCACTGGTGGTTATTGTGATTGGTGGTATGCTCGTTCTCATACAAGGTAACACTGCCAACCTCCAGAATAGTTTTGAGGGAACCAACCCCAGTGTCAACACAATTGGAATAGCTTTCTACCAGTGCCTGTGGGCTTATGAAGGCTGGAACAACCTGAACTTTGTGACTGAAGAGCTCAAACGTCCAGAGGTAAAAGTATTTGCTTGATATGAGAGTATTTATGTCTTATACTATAAATATAAATATATATGGTGCCTTGTTTCAAAAGAAAGGTCATTTACATTTTTATTACTGGATTGCCAATTCTATCATTTCATGTTTGCAGCAGAGCTCAGATATTGGGTACACTCTTTGGTTATACACTTCCAGCTCCAGCTTGCTTTTACTTTTTCTATCTATCTTTATTAATCTGTAGAAGAAAAAATAGAAAATAGAAAAAATATAAACATTATGTCTTCAAAGAAAGAGAGCAAAGAGCCCCTTTCGTCTTGTTTTCCTCTATAATCCAATATATGGGACAGTGACTTCCTTAGCCCCACCCCATCTTGCTGATCAGTTAGAGTCTGCATGCAGGTTGAGCATGTACATGTGGACAGAGCAGTAAACATGCACTGGAAGCACCTTTGGCATTTAAACTGGGATTTAATTCAGTTGGAACAGAATGGATTTTCTGAGCTGGATTACGTGTTGATAATTGATATGAGTTGATAAACTATCACAGAGTCTTGTAGTTTGTTTTGATACTGAGTTACGAAGCCTACAAAATGGCCTGTAACTGCTAACCCTAACAAATAATAATAATAATAATAATAATAATAATAATAATAATAATAATAATAGTAAAACTACTATTTCCTGGACCTGCAAGTAATTGCAAGATACCAGCACAGTACTATATTCATGTTGACCCATTATTCTACAATGAACAAACAAAAGTTTCTCTATTATTCAGGCAACAATTTAAAATATATTCTTCAGTTTTTATGATATATTTATCAGTATTCTGGATTCACCACTGAATTGATGTTGTTGTTGTTTTTGTGTGTCTATGTGTCTAATTATTTAATTACCAACCCCATAAGCAGTAGAGATTTAAATTGAGAGTGAAATATAATCATAGTCATTGCAGCTGAAAGCAAGTGCAGGCAGCAGTGCTGTCGCAAATCCTGAAGGCTTTGTACCTCCCCCTTTATAACCACCCACTGATTAGCGCCCGCCTGAATGCACAAGATTAATGCTGAATAAGAAGTAGCAAAGGCTTTTCAGGCAAGGATTGAAAGTGCTGAGGAGACCGAGAGCGGAATGCCAAATGTTTTCAAACTCATGCAACTTTGGAGGAATAAGCCTGTGCCTGGGTGACTTCTGTGCTCTGCATGTCCCTTCTTTCTGTAGATTTAAATGTACTTACTGTAGATGCTGTTGACATCTTGGTGTCTAGGAGGAACAGGGCCTGTGCATGTATCCTTTGGTGCATGTTGTGGTTCACTTATATTAGTAAAAATAGGAGACAAATGTGTATTATTGCTGTTAAGGAATTTATAATAAGACAATTGACAGCTCAGCTCAGATTAGTTTTTATAGAAGTAAATAAATGTTCTTCTGTTGACTGCTGAGAGTTTATACAGGGTAGTTATTAAATAACGAGAACTTGTCATAAAAGCCATTTCAAGGTGTGTGAGTGTGAACCTCTGCCCTTTAACAACACATTAACTACATGTTTCAAAATATAGCATGGTGAGAGTTAAATGAACAGCTTGAGAAAGTAACTGAGCTTCTATCCTGAGCAGAATACTGAACTGGAGTGCCAAGCTGAAGTGTGGCCTACAAGCCTGTAATTACCAACCAACATAATTGCAGGAGGTCCACAGTGTCCTGGAGCATCCTATCCTGCTTTAAATCCTGTTGCATCTTTGGAAACTAAGCTTTTGCTAGAATGGCAGAAGACATGGACAGCAAACCTAAGAAGCTACAACTGAAATCGGAGGTGGGACTGGTCGGAGGAGTGTCCCTCATTGCAGGAGTCATGATTGGATCAGGAATTTTCATGTCTCCTCAGACAGTGTTGCTGAACATCGGGAGTCCTGGTGCCAGCTTGCTGATTTGGGCCTGCTGCGGCCTGTTGGCTATGCTAGCATCCCTCAGCTATGCAGAACTGGGTACAGTCATCCGTGAGTCTGGAGGAGAGTACATCTATATACTACGGACCTCAGGCAACCTGATGGCCTTTGTTTTTGCCTTCACATCAATTGTCGTTGTGAGACCAACCAGCTTGACTGGAGTGGCTCTCAGCTTTGCTCAAAACGTTGTTGCACCCTTTTATGGGGACTGTCCACCTCCAGTATTGGTGGTGAAGTGTGTCGCTGCTATTGGGATCTTGTTTTTGACCATAGTGAACTGCCTCAATGTACGTTCCGCCATGGCTGTTACAGTGTTCTTCATGGTGGTTAAATGTTTTGCACTGGTGGTTATTGTGATTGGTGGTGTGGTGTTACTCATTCAAGGCAACACTGACAACTTCCAGAATACTTTTGAAGGAACTAATTCCAGCATCAGCACCATAGGAATGGCTTTCTACCAGTGTCTATGGTCCTATGATGGCTGGAACAACCTGAACTATGTGACTGAAGAGCTTAAAAGGCCAGAGGTAATTATTAACTATTGATGATACAGGCATTCATAGTAAATTATGTAGTAGCTGTACATTCAAACATATAATAGGGATACAGTCTGGCTATGCACAGCTATTTACTTGGTTTCCATGTTTGTAAATATTTTTTTTCTTTGGGAATCAATGTGCATATGTATAAAAGTACAGTAAGAGCTGTTCTTTGGCACCATAGTAATGAGAAGATCAATCACATTGCATTTGAAATGACACAATATGATGTTAAGGTCCACCCCCTGCATTCTTTTTTGCATGTTGCCAAGGTTATGACAATGTGCTTGTGGACCAAAAGGCAGCATATCAGTCTTTACAGAAAGCTGGTGCACGTTCTTGCTGCAGATCTCCCATTCTAGTGTGTTCTACTGGATTCAGATCCAATGATTTGGAAGGCCCCAGAATATGGGAAGATGGGAAAGTTGTGGCCATCAAGGGATGCAGATCATCAACAATACTCCAGTAGGCTGTGGAACTCAATCAAGGAGGATTTGGCATTACTCAGACCAAGGTGTGGCCAGAAAACATTTCCCACACCATTCTACCATCTCAACAGGCCTGGACTATTGAAACAAGTTAGGTTCATGCTTTTTGCACTAAATTCAACCTGTACTGTTTGTGAGCCTCAGCAGAAATCAAGATTCATCAGACCTGGCTATGTTGATCTAGTCCTCAACTGTCCAGTGTTTGTGAATCTGTGCCCACTGCAGCCTCTTCCCAATGTGACCTTCTGCTCTTGATGTCCTGCTGTTGTGGAGATGCTTTTGTACTCAAATACTGATACAGTCCCTCATCAACAAGGTGTTTATATCTGTTGCTTAATAGATGTCTTTTTTCTAACTGAGACTATTATGCTGTAAATCCCAGGAGATCAGCAGTTGTAGATCAGTAGTTGTAGAAATAAATGAGATTTCAATGGTGGGTTTCTTCTTCCAGTTCAGAAACTCTGGAACCACAAAATTTCAGTGGAGAACAAAACATGAAAAAAATCAGAGTGACAATGTGTTAATTTATTTTCCTCAGCTGCAATACATTTTACAATACATGCTACAAGGGTTCTTGAAACAATGCCATAGAAGAACCACTTGTGGTTTCAATATGTCCATATTTATTTCCTCACTTCTTCCAGAAAGTCCTATTCTTTTTTTTTTCCTTTGTATACATGTATCCCTGATATTCTCCCTGGGAATTTGGAAGTGCCAATTCTCCAACCCCATTACCTGCGATGCTTCCAACACTAGGAGGGTGAGGACGAGCCTCCGATACATATGACACCAACCACCTCTTTTTGAACCACTGCCATTTCCATCCTTGCTGAACAGCCAACACACTCGGGAGGATTGTGCAGGGTCCACACCACAGCACTGATACAATGGCTAACAATGGTCACCTGTGCCGACCAGCATTACAATAATTTTGATGTGAGGCGAGAGCACCATCTACCTACCCAGAGAGGGAGAGCAGGCCTCTCGCTCCGACTCTGGCTGTCAATGGCAGGCAGCATGACTTCAGATTCGAACCTGCAATCCTGTGTGTAGTGGTAGCACTTTAGACTGCTGAACCACTCAGAGCCAGAGGGTCCTATCATATTGGCAAGACTTCTCTACACAGACTAGACAATGGGGGGCAGCTTAAAGTAGCCATTTTTATCTTTCTGCATACTTTAAAAGAAACCATTTTTTCATCTTTGGAACTGAACACCTATCTGTGATTCTGTTTGTGGGCAGTCCAGGTGCAAGATTGATGATCTGGTCCTGCTGCTGGCTTTGGGGATTTGGGGATAAAGGCACTGATATTAAATAATGTAATTGCTGTACCTTCAAACATGTTAAAGGGATACAGTCTACCTGAAATCATTTGTTCACCTTTGGAACATGAATCTGTCCATGATTCAGCTAGTGTTGTACATACATCACTGAGGGGTTATGTTGGCACATTTATTGTTCATTTATTTTCTATTATAAAATGTCATGTGACTGTGTAAAAAATAACAATTGATCCCTCAGCCTTTATATACTTTCTGCAAGCAGGTTTATCTTCAGAGCAGAATCTGACTAGTAATAAAGATGAACAATGATTATAAACACCATCCCATTATAAAGGTTAATTTATAAACAAAATCGCAGCATACTTAGTATCCCAGCACACTCATGTGTGATCATTTCTGTTTCTGGAGGATTTGTAAAGGGTTGGGTGTATGTCTGTGCTTGTGATTCAGAAGCATGAAAAGCGAAGAGTTTAAAAAGTTAAACCTGAAGAGGGAAGTAGGCTTGGTTGGTGCAATTTCTCTGGTCGCTGGAACTATGATAGGATCAGGGATTTTTATGTCCCCACAGTTTGTGCTGTCTAACATCGGGAGCCCAGGTGTGAGCTTGATAGTCTGGGCTGTGTGTGGCCTGGTGGCCTTGGGCGCTGCATTGTCCTATGCTGAGCTGGGCACCATCTACAAAGAGTCTGGGGGAGACTTCACCTACATCCTGAGAATTTACGGGCCTTGCCCAGCATTCTTTGTGGCATACACTTTCATAATCGTGGTGAGACCATCAGGTATATCAGCCATTGCCCTGAGCTTCGCTGAGTATGCCATTGCTCCTTTTTACCCAGGTTGCACACCACCGATACTGGCAGTGAAGTCTATTGCAGTGGCTTGCATTCTGGTGGTGGCTACAGCCAACATCCTAAACATTCGTTTCACCATGGCCATTCAAGTCATCTTTTTGGTGGCCAAAGTTGTGGCTCTCATAGTGATTGTTATCGGGGGAATAGTCAAAATGGCTCAAGGTTCTTTGGAAAGCCTAAGCAGTTCTGAAATTGCCTTTGAAGGCACATCTTTGGGGATCAGTCCCATTGGAATGGCTCTATATCAGGGCCTGTGGTCCTATGCAGGGTGGTACAACTTAAACTTTGTGACTGAGGAGGTGAAAAAGCCAGAGGTGAGATGTGTGTTTCACATGTTTTATTGGAGATTGTTTATGAATTTGTCATATGATCTACTTTGTTGCACCAACCCAACTCATCCTGCACTGAGGGAAATGGAAAACCTTTTAGAAATATTTTGGATATTTCCAAAGAAATACTGGATTTTGAGTGAATTTTAATATATGAATTTTAATATTGTCAGAAAATATTTGCAATAAACTTTTGTTACATCTTTTTGTGACAGGTGAATCTTCCCAGGGCTTTAATGATTGCCATCCCCATGGTAACCATCCTCTACTTGCTGGTCAATGTGAGTTATCTGGCTGTCATGACTCCAAGAGAGATGGCATCTTCCAGTGCTGTGGCTGTTACATGGGGGTAAGTTTGCATTTATGGATGAATGTGTTTCATGTATAAATCATGAAATCAGTACATGCTACATACTGTCCTTTATGTGCTATTACGAATTCAATTGGCTGGTCGGTTTCAGGGTAAATCCCATCTAACAGAAGGTTTCAGGATGGTTAGCCTGAAACATTACAAATAATGTTGCAAGAATGTTGTGAAAATTAGTGATTTTATGCTGACATTATAAGAACATTTCTCAAACAATGTTCCCAATTTCTAGACAAACACTAATGGAAACATTCCCAAAAGTAAAAATTGAAAATGTTGATACAACTTAAACGTGATATTTAATGAATTTTATAAAATGCTCCAAACTAAAGAAATAGTGCATTTCTTTTTTCTTTTTTAAGAACAGAACAGAATATTTTCTTAAGTTACACTGAAAATAAAATGATGAATTTCCATTACTTTTTCAAATAAGCCTACCAAATGTGAAAATCTTACATTTAATTGTAAGAATAACCAAATAATCATTGCTGGGATGCTAAAAACAGTACTTTAAGCCCTTCTAGAGCTGTCCAGAAAACTTTTCTGATTTATTGTTTTAAGATGCTTAAAGTGTAACGTTTAAAAGAATTATTCTTGGATGACAGGAATAAGGTGCTTGGAGGCTGGGGCTGGCTAATGTCTGTTGCAGCAGCTTTGTCATCCTTTGGGTCTCTGAATGGATCGTTCTTCAGTGGAGGACGAGTTTGCTTTGTAGCTGCCAGAGAGGGACATATGGTAAGAAGCACATAGTAAGCAAATAGTCTGTATGTTCTATATACAGTAGTTGCTCAGTCTATCTTACAGGATAATTAAGAACAAATGTGTGTATCAGTATGTATCTATACATTTGAATGACACCCTAATTTACTATGTGTTGCTGACTTCCCACTAAATATACACTCACCGTCAAAAAATAGTTGCACCCAGAAGGTGTAAGTAGTGTTGTAAGGAAGGAAGTGTGATTTAAATGCTATAATTAATTATTACAAATGTAGACTGATATGGGTACACATACTGAAGAGGTGTCTCAACACATAGATCTATGTGTCTCAACACATAGATTCATCGTGTACACCAGGACAAAAGTGGGTCTGATTACTGATGATCTGCTGCCTTTCCGAGTGACTCCATGACAGTCTGGCATGACTCGGTTGAGTCCTTCTGGATGTAACTATTTTTTTGAAGATGAGTGTAGAAGATGCTATAAAGGTGGGCTCTGAAGCACTCTCTAGTGGTCCCCCAGCCTTTCATCTATTCTGGGCTGAAAATCCTCTTAACATTACATAATAGAAGAAGATTTTGTGTAAGTGAATATCGAGAGACCAATTGTGGTCAAACTATAAAGATTATATAAACATTAGAGAAATGAACAAATAATATCACAGAAGTGTTACAAGGCAAATTATATAGTAAAACTCATCATATGCACATAAAATATTTTGTTTTCTTTTGTTCATGTAACAATAACCATAAGATGCAAAGGGTTGAGAACCCCTGCTATAGAAGAACTACTTTTGGTTTATTAAAGATTCATACTGGAGATGTGGGAACATGAAGAACCTTGTGGTTTAAGATTTCACATGATGTAAAGACCCCATTCCCATGTAAGGGTTTGCCCTAGAATTTAGAATTATATTACAACAAGATTCCTTAACCCTAAAAAAGTTCTGCATCTGCATTGTCATCTGCTTATTACAAGAATGGGTCTCTAAAAAACATCTGCTGAAGTTTTAGTTACGGAAGTGTTATTTACTATTGAACTGCATTAAAAGTGCTTTTGAGGACCTTCATTTTTAGGAGAGAAGATGAAAATTTCCTTTCTTCTTTTTCAGCCAGATATTCTGGCCATGGCTCATGTACGACGACTTACTCCCTCTCCAGCTCTCATCTTCACCACCATCATTTCCCTCATTGTGCTCATTCCTGGAGATTTTGAGGGTATCGTAAACTTTTTCAGGTACAAACAAAACATGCAGAATGTGCTTTCTCCTAAAAGATGTGGTCAATACTTTCATTATCTGTTCAGGTTTGCATACAAGGTGTAAAATATCACAGCATTTGTGTAGGTTTATGGTTTCAATATGCTTTCAAAATGCTTGTGATCAACATGTGTTTGGTTTACCGGTAGTTCTGTGGGCAGTGCAGTGTTTTCAATGATGTGATTCTTTCCCCATCCAATGAATTCATTGTGCATTATGTAAATGACTTTAATGACTAATTTATCTCAATTAAACTTTATTCCTGGTGTGTGTAATAGACTGGTTGTATGAGACGCAATGTCAATAATAAGGGTTAATATTATAAGGGATCAATGATGTCAAACATTTCACTGATGTTTATTCACTGCTCAGTCCAGAGCCATGTAAATCCATATGTCGTAAAGTGTCCAAACCTCATTTCTACTGGTGAATTCAGCTATGAGAATGGACAAATCTATAAAGAAAGCATTGCTGATTAAAAGGTAAAATCTGTAGCAGCCACACGTGAGTCTAATGTCACCATGCCCAAAGACAAGGGTGGGCTAGAAGGATATAAAGTGCTCCAGTGTTGAGTGGAGCCTGTTGCAGAGGTCTTTTTGACACCCTCAAAGGGCCTACTATCTAACTTCCCAATATTCCAGCCAAAATCATCCCTTTGTCACCCTCTTGCTGGTGTCACAGTTTTGTCGGAATAGACTGGCTGTTCATCAACCATGAAGAACTCCATCCATAATGTAGAAGCCTGTACAGCATGGCATTCACTGGTATTTCTGAGCCACTTCAAACGTTGGGGTGGCAGAAACACAGATATCTACCATCCTCTGGAGGATCCTGCACTCAGATTAATGAAACAAACTAAAATCTGATTGTATATTTTAATGAATTTTATAATAATTTTGAAACACAGTGTATAATACTATATATACTTTAAATTATTATCCAAAAAAGCATCAACCTCTTTGTGTCCTGTCCATCTTTCTCTCAGCTTTACGGCCTGGTTCTTCTACGGGGTCACACTATCAGGACTTCTTTACCTAAAAATCAAGAGAAGTGACCTGCCTCGTTCATACACGGTAAGAGATATGAAAAGAAGGTTAAGACATCTTGTAAGGATTGTTGAATTAGCTTTAACCTGAGGTCTTTATATCACATTTATTAATGGTACAAAAGAAAGAATGAACAACCTTTAAAACTCTTTTTACGACTCTCTCAGGTCCCCATAATCATCCCCATCCTGGTCCTGTTGGCAGCAGTGTTCCTCGTCCTTGCACCCATCATTGACAACCCTCAGATCGAGTACCTGTACGTGACCATCTTCATCTTTAGCGGAGTTCTGATTTATGTCCCATTCATTCACTTCAAACTGTTCCCGGGCTTGCTGAACAAACTCACGGTTATCCTCCAGCTCTTCCTGGAGGTGGCGCCAGCTGATAAAAACTTGTGAGATGCAAGGGATTCCCAGTCTTCTGAGCTGCTTACTCCAGGATGTACTAAGCCTTACAAGAATGTCTGACCTTTATATTTACACTGTAACACTGGAGTTAGTGTTGAGGTTTGGTTTAAATTAAGCTCCTGTAGGAACCTTGTATCTCCATTTCTGATGTTTTCATTTTTTGACATAATTTAAACCTGGTTGTTCGTCATGTTGTGTCAAAGATTTGTGATGAATGGACGAATAGAAATGCTACAAAATGACTTTCACTGAAAGTTAAGAAACATTTTCCATGCCATTTTGGACATACAAGGATTTTGCATGAGAGTGAGGATATGTTAACTAAATTAACTGAGCTTGAGTTGAATGAAGGTAAATAAGCTTGATCTAGAAACTCTGGTCAAACTATATGTCAAAATGTTTGTGGACACCACCTCTAATGAATGCATTCAGTTACACACATTGTTGACACACGTGCAAATGCACACATAGCTAGTCCATTCCCTGTAGAGAAATACTGCCAATTGAATAGGACTTTCTAGAGCAGATAAACATGAAACTAGGCACCATGTTTGATGCCAGGCGTGGGCTAGAGGGATACACACTTTCCTCTGGAATGATAGCGCTCCATCCAGTACTTTTGGGATGAGTCGGGGATGTCCAGATTAGTAATCTTCACAGCAGATTGATTTCAAAAGAAATAATGAACGAGCAGGTGTCCTAATACTTTTATCCATATATACTTTTGTCCATATGTTCGCCTACTGTAGCAGTAGAAACATTTTGTCAATAGTGATGAACCATATGAGAAATGTACGAATGAAATGGTTTTAATGTCTGTATTTTCTGTCTAATGCTGTGTAAAACAGCTTTGATGCCTGAAGTAAATCATTTTAGATAATCACATTTCTACCAGAACAAATAACAGTGCTCAGTAAAACCATCATTTGAAGTCATGAGGTTTGGTATGTAATATTAAATATATAAATATAGAGAAAAGGAAATGTTGTTTATCAGAAGTAATATCGAAGTTTATATTAGAGCATGTAATGGAGGATGCAGCTGCTACCGTGGGAGGAATTGTTGATTAAAATGAATAAATAAATGTGTATTTGCTCTGTATCTTAAACAAAGATGTTTAAAATGACAGTGACACACCTGTCACCTGTGTATAATAATGTGTGTCTCATATCCTCAGAATCTGCAATGGCATGGTGTGTGTGTGTGTGTGTGTGTGTGTGTGTGTGTGTGTGTGTGTGTGTGTGTGTGTGTGTGTGTGTGTGTGTGTGTGTGTGTGATTTATATTGAAATTATTCTGATCCTTCAGACACACTCAGCACAAGTCTCCTGTCCTGAATTTTGCTCCCTCTTATCTGGTGACCTGAACCCAGAGCACATTGTGTACATCATGGAGTGGTGACAATGGTTTCACTGGGTGCTCAACACCCCTAAAGTTCTATGTTCTATGTTATGTTTGCCCCTGCTGTATTGTACCGCTGACATTCTACACTGTTATATTGTGTGACTCTCACATCAAATTTGACAGTTAAAGTTTGGCCCAGAAAATGTGGGAATTTGATAACATGAGATGAGATGAGCATGCATTTTAGTGCATTGTCCAAAATACAGGCCCTCATTGCTCAATGTTCATTTGAACCTTCATGAACCTGGAATATTTTATGCAGGTTTATGGCTGCTATCAGAGAATGAGGTAAACACTGATAGTGATAGTGTTATTTAACTGCAGCACTGTAGTTAAAACCATTTCATCTGACTCCAAGACTGAGAGCAGGGAAATGCAGGTCTTATAACCACTGGTGGTCTACTGGACCATCTGAGCCTCATTAAACATGCAACACACACTGAATAATTGATTAATTGATTGATTATTTGATTTACATGACATTCTAAGGGGCCATTTGGAATAATTGTGGCTGTGTGCCCACACTTAATGTTCATGTTCTTAATGAATTTGTTCTAAATAAGAATTATTTAGTATTGAATGAGTGTACGACAGAAACCCTATTAATGTTTTTACAGACATCTGTTTAAAAAAAAAAACAGATGTAAATTATTATGATCTATTTAATCTTTTAATAGTCTCTGCATTTTTTAAAAGAAATATTATAAGGTGGTGTGATCACTTTTTTGTCTTTGTGAACTGTTATCATCTCCCTGTAACTGCAGATCTACTGAACTGCTATTCTGAAATGAAAGGAGGGCAGTATATCTGTGAAACTTGGCTGTAAAAGCAGGCAAACAAATGGTCACTTTGGAACAAAGGTCAGTTTCTGGATTGTGAAAAAAAGGGAGTGGTCATACAGCTAATATTTATGTAGTTCAAAAAAATGACCTTTTGGGGGCTTAGGCAATTTGGAAGGGACCTGACCTGACCTGAAGTAACCCTAGTATTACAAGTAATGTGTAGTTTTAGGTCTATTTTAAAGCTAGACTGGTATAGAAATATAGATGGGATGAAATAGGGCTGGGCGATATGGATATATGATATGTGATGTGAAAAATACATTGGGGGAAAATAGCACCATTAAGTCCTTATTACTATATATATAAACATATTTGATCTTCATTTCTTCTTTATACACACGAAGCCTAATGATGGACTGGTCATCAAGAGAACCAGGCAAAATCCTGATGAGTGGCTATGGGGCCAAAATGGACCTCGCCACGGTCAGCAAAATTAACCTGATCTAAATGCACCCCTGCTCCTCCACCCTGTTGGTCTACAAAAGGCTGAGTTACGTTGCCAGTCCAGGTCTGATTAAGCCTGCTTAGTGTGTATGTGAGAACACAAATGTGGGGAGCAGAGTAGAGGAGAAGAGTAGGGGAGCAGAGTAAAGGAGGGGCTGAGAGCAGGGGGTGGAGCAGAGTAGAGGAGGAACTAAAAGTAGAGGGTGGAGTAGTGTGAGGCAGCAGAACAAGGTTGCAGAAGATGAAATATCTGCATATCCAACTCAACCACACTCCCAGACTTCAAGGTCCAGGTTCAACTTAAGGTTAAGGTTTACCTTACGTTTACCTTAAGGTCTGCTTACATATGTTTAATATAATGTAGTTTTTTCACTTATTATTATTATTATTATTATTATTATTATTATTATTATTATTATTCATTACTAAAATCATTCTAAAAGAGCCAATGAATATTTATGAGTGTAGACTCACAGCCAATCACAGCCATGGGGGAGGGGCTTATCCGCTGCCCAGGTCCTCGTGGTGAACTGGACCGGCCCCGCCGCCGATCCGGAGGGAGCCAATCAGCGACAGGGAGCGAAACCATGATGTCATCCCACGGCTTCCCATTGGTCGGCTATATTAAGAACGCGGCCACGCGCTTTATAAGGCCGTTCGGGCGCCGCTGAGAGGAGAGGCCGGGTCCAAGCTGGTCGGGGTTGCCTGTGATCTGACCACATGGCCGCGATACGAAAGAAGCTGGTGGTCGTGGGGGATGGCGCGTGCGGCAAGACGTGTCTGCTCATCGTGTTCAGTAAGGACGAGTTCCCGGAGGTCTACGTGCCCACGGTCTTCGAGAACTACGTGGCCGACATCGAGGTGGACAGCAAGCAGGTGGAGCTCGCGCTGTGGGACACGGCCGGCCAGGAGGACTACGACCGCCTGCGACCCCTGTCCTACCCGGACACGGACGTCATCCTTATGTGCTTCTCAGTGGACAGCCCGGACTCGCTGGAGAACATCCCGGAGAAGTGGGTTCCCGAGGTCAAGCACTTCTGCCCCAACGTGCCCATCATCCTGGTGGCCAACAAGAAGGACCTGCGCAACGACGAGAGCGTGCGCGGAGAGCTCGCGCGCATGAAGCAGGAGCCCGTGCGCGCGGAGGACGGCCGCGCCATGGCCGTGCGCATCGGTGCCTACGACTACCTGGAGTGCTCGGCCAAGACCAAGGACGGCGTGCGCGAGGTGTTCGAGACGGCCACGCGCGCCGCGCTCCAGAAGAGGTCGAGGCCGGCCGGGGGGTGCGCCAGCTGCTGCAAGCTCCTGTGAGCGCGAGGGCATGCCTCTACACTTGGGAAGGTTCTTGGAGAAGGGGGAACGGGGTAGGGGTGGCGGGTCCCCCCTCGTTGCCCTGCGCCGTGAGGCATGGACATGGGAGAGGAGAGGGCTCGTGCACCCTCCCCCAGCCTCCACTCTGTCTCTCTCTCTCCCTCTCTTGCTTTGTTTTGGTGCTGGGCCAGCTTGTGCACATGCTCTCCCCCTTCTCCAGCACCACTACTACCACCAGCATGCTCTGGATGGTGCATGGGTGGACTTGGGTGCAGCAGATGCTGCCGACACACAGAGTGCAGGACAATGGGCTTGAGGGTGTAAGGAGCCTGGACATGCATAGGGCTTTTCAAAACGAGGAGAGGAGATGCCCTGCCGCTGCATTGGGGTGGACTTTGGGACGTGCCCGTGAAAAGAGGGGACTTGTGCAGAATGCAAGCTGCCAGATGTGGTGCGACTGCAGGGCAGCTGTGCTTTTGGTGCACCATGAGAGACTTGATGCAGCACTAAGAGGGGGGGTGGGTGGGTGAGGGGGTGCAGTGGGCCAGGGTGCTCTGGGACTGTATTGTGTTGCAAAAGTCACTTCGCTTCATTGTATGCGCACACATGCTCATCCGTACACACACAATGAAATGTAGTGTGGGCCCATGCTGGTGAATCTGCATGCTAGGCCAGCTTTGTCTGAATCTGTCTGTTGCTGTTCTTGTTGCACTGGGTGTCCATGCAGTCTGGTTCCCCACCCTTGCGCTCGGCAAACTCCAACGCAGCCCCCCTGCTTGAGCACCACCAATGAAGTTTGTCACGATTGCACTGAGAGGATTTTGGGAGTTACTTTTCTTTAGGGTGTGTAGGGGTGGGCTGGGTTGGGCTGGGGGGGGGGACTGCTCCTCAACAAACCACAAGCCTGTAGCTGTGGGTTAGAAGTGTTCCAGAGACAGTCTGTCATGCTCTGATGCTCTGTACATCTTCTGTTTTTATTCTTAGGACTTTTCTATGTCTCCAAACCTGTGGTACCACTGCATTAACTTCAGACTGACATGGCTCAGCTCCGAGTCCAATTCGTTGGCTGTCATGTTTACAGTAACCCAGCAATGAACATTTCTGTTAAATAAAAGTATTAAATGTTCGGTTGCAATACAAGTCTGTGTCTTGTGTCATTGTAAGTTATTGTGTACTGCTGCTGGCACTGCTGTCAAGTATATCACACTACTAGGTATTAAAAAGGGATTGAAAAGGGCAGTACGGGTGGGGTCTGCTCACACAGCTGCCTCATGGTCCTACTGCCGCCAGCACAACAGCAGGCATTGTTCTTAGATCTCCACCAGTCTTCGTCCTTCTATACTTTTAACCAAATGTGTTCTGCTGTATGAAAGGCTGTGAAAACGGTTCTATGACTCGTACCAACAGTGGAACCCTTCTTGGTGCTGTATGGAAGCATTGTGAAAGGGGCTTTGTACAGAACCAATACACATGAGTTTTTTTTTAATGTAGTTAAGAAAGTAAAACACCAGTTATGCATTAAACTGGTTCATTGAGCGTCCACAGAATCATTACCGAGTGTAGCTAAATGTCCATTTATCTGAATGTAAAGAAAGAACAGGTTCACAATCGGGGGAAAAATGCAAATCTGACAGTCATATCTCCTTCCATACAGCATTTTTTAAAAATATCTAATGACTTTTTTCTAATCTGATTAGTATCAATACCATGGATTTATGGGCTTCATATGAGAGACAGCTGTTGCCAATATGAACTGCAATGAGATGAAAAAAAAATGAAAAGGCAAAGTCAGCCTACACTCTACAGAGATTTCTGTATAGTGCTGAAAAAGGGTTATCTGACCTGCAACAAGAGAAAAAGCATTTGTGATGGATTTTAAGGCTGTAGGTCACAGTTTTCTTAATTTTATAGCATTGTAATTCAGTTCTGTTGATACTTTATATATTTGCTCTGCAGCTATTCTACCAGTATACTTTAGTACAGGCTCAAAATAGAATTAAAGAGGTTCTTAATGCATAACTATATCAACATTATATAAAGTAGGAGGTTCTCATCATAGAGAAGAACTATTAACCATTTAATATTTATATTGTTGTTGTTTTTTTTTGTTTGTTTTGTTTTGAGTTCCTTTTTGATTCTATAATCAAGTTAAAAAGTTAGGACACACCAAGCGTCTGCCATCAGGAACAGATTGCACAAGTGTGATTGTCATGGGAGGTGTGCAAGAAATAATAAAAAAAAAACAACATCAAGTCAAGACTAAAGTTTGCCAAAAATGAATTATTTGGGCACAGTAACAGAAGACATGTTTGGCACAAACCAAGCGTAGCATTTGAGCACAACAACCTCATACTAACTGTAAAGCATGGGGGTGGAAGTGTCATGGTTTGGGGCTGCTTTGCTGCAGCAGGGCCTGAAGAGTCTCCATCATAGAAACCACTATGAAATCTTTATTGTACTGTATCAAAGGGGTCTGAAGCACTGAAATATCATAGCTGAAAGAATTGTGCGTGGAGGAGTGGGAAAACCTGTCTTCCAGTTGATGTCAGAGACTGGTAGATGGTTATAGGAAACATCTAATTGACATTTTTTAGCCTAAGGAGGAAATAGCAGCTATTTGCTTATAGGGTGTCCTATTTCTTTTCTCACAAGAAATTTGCATTTCTTTAAATTACACTTAATTACTAAAGTCAAAAGTGTTCATACAGCGTTTTTTAACATGGCCTAACTGAAGAACCGCCTTTTCCACTCCAGACACAGTTATTAGATCTACAGTGAGCGTAATCTAGTTTAACACATTTAGTAGACGTTTCACAGCTGAAGGTGATGCTTTTTCATTGTTATGTTAGTGAGAAGTATCTTTCACTACCTTCATTACCACATCAAAGTTCCATGCTCTGCCGTGGGCTAACGTGTCCAGACAGGTTTGAGTCAAGCTTGGGGCAAAGTCCTTAAATATGTGAGGAACCCTTTTGCTGAGTTTATTAATTTAGCCCTGCCAAGGACATGACCGAAATCAGAAAGGCTTAATCTGATCTAAACAACATCTTGGAGATGATTGGTAGATTAGGATATAAGGGCATTATCTATAAGTGAACCGACGGTTCCATGATCATATGAGTATTGTTAATATTTTTCCACTGACAATTACTGAAACCAAAACAATGAGATGAGATGTTTTACAACGACTGGCCGGCTTTTATGTAACGACAAAATTTGACCCTCAATCTAAATTGGACACACATGTCCAGTATGATTATAAGATTAACATGTTTTTTATGTTCCATTAGAAAACAAAAGTAATGTGATGAGCTGATAAAAATAAAAATAAAATAAAATAACATAAAAAAATTAAAGATCAATATCTTTCTAGGAATCTGTTCTTGAGAATAGTTGCAACAAAAGTCTACATCAGATTCTACATAGTCTACATAGGCTACACAAGCTAACAGATTGTCTCCCCTTACACTATCTAATCACTATTGTGCCATGATTGTGTGACAAATTATCTGCAAGTAATTCCATTAATTAATTGAATTAACTAAAATGAAATCAAATCAAGTTTTATTGACACAGGTGTAAGTGTGGATGAAAAAGTCCCTCGCGGCAGTAAAACTGAATTAAATGCCACTATAAATGAAATTGTTTTGTTTAATACATATTTTAAAGAACTGATTATTATAAACATCCTTGTAAGCATCTAATTATTACAATTAACTCATCAAAATTCTTGTATTTTTAGCTGAAAAAAAAACCCACAAGAATTATTAGTAAGTATAAGTATTTTTTAATTCCTTATAAGCAAAAAAAAAATGTCGACACAAGTACATTTACGATTGAAATGGTCAAATTCAAACAAATATTTAAATTCTGTTAATATTTACATCTCAAATGGAAATGCATAAACGGAGTGTATTTTAAGCACTATGTTTAAATGAGCAGGCATGTGTCAAGTATGTCTCCCAATTTGAAACTGAATAACACAGGTGTTGCTGTGCTTCAGCTGTGCTATGCACTCTATTTGCTGGGGGAAGCAGGTTAGATGAACTTGGAATTACCACTAATTGTTCTGCCATTCTCTGCCAAACATTCCAATCCTACATGTCGGAAGCTACGCCAAATCCCACTGGCGAGACAGTACTTGCCAAAGGGATTGGAATGGTTGGTGAATAAGAGCTATTGAAATTTGTCCTGTATGAAAGTGCACTTCATTAACCTGAGCCATGCAGGTACTCAGTAGAGACTTGATCTGCTCCTTCACTGACTTTATAGTTAAACATAAACTACAGAATAATAATCAAATGATAGAGTAAGCACACATATAAATAAAGACATTAATGCATCATTAATTAATTCTCAGACTATTTTGAGCATGCATCAATACTTAAAGATTTGTTATAAGGCTAATTACCTGCTCAGATTCATTCATTTATCAAGTCGTCTATCCTCATGCAGAGCACTTGGATGGTAAATATCAAACATGGAATCAAAGACGCTCTTCTCTTGGTGCCATGGTGTAAATGGCTTGTTGCTGGGCAAAATCTTCGGGATTGAAGGGAAAAAGAAATAATAATAGTTGACCTACTTAACGTTGCTGAGTGCCAGTTGACTGATCTATTATGCATCCTCCTATCTAGATTCTGCCAAGGCTTTTAGAAACACACAGAGACGCATCCTTTCTGAGCTTGATGATAGGGGCCTTTCACCTGAACAGGAAAGAGGACAGTGTTTTTCCTCATGAAACCTCTGCTTTCTCCTGAATGAACCAGGGTTGAAATATAGGCCAGCGAAGAGCTGATGTGGCCGATGATGGGATGGCTCAAGGGGAACATGCATGGGGAAATGTGAAGGGCTGACCATTCAAGTTGGGGGTTACTTATTTATTTATTTAAACTTTATTTATATCCTGTGTTCCCAGACCCTGTGCTGCTGGGTTAGTCACAGAAGCAAATGGGACACCAAAAATCCTTCAGAGAAAAAGATGTCACCATCTGTAGCCTGCAAATCACAAACCATTCTACCACGTTAAGGTTACATACTAACTATATGTGCTCATGTTGAGTAGCTAAGTCAGCAGGTATAAACCTCTGAACAGAAACAAGCTCTGTCTGCTGGTCATTTTAATTGCTTATTCTCTGAACCAACTACAGAAAAGGGAATCTGGAATTCAAAGTCCAAGATTCTACTCCTACAGTAAGGTCACGCAAAGGAAATGATGTTAACATCCACCCATCCGTTCCTTTTTGGCAAGGTGGGTCCAGAGCCTACCCAAAATCATTGTGTGGACAGTATGCCACACCTTAATAAGGTGTTCCCACACATCGCTTAGTCATTCCCATGCCTTACTAAGTTGTTTTCAGGCTTTACTAATTTGTGTCCCTGCTTAACTAAGTTGTTCCCATGCTTTACCTTTGAAGAGCAGGGAGGAACTGATAGACTCCAGTCAAAGTGCAAAGTGCTCCTGGATGGTAAGAGGAGCAGATAAAAATGGACAGTGGATGTAGAAACAAGGCGGTGGTCATAATGTTATGCTTGATCAGTCTAGGCTCCTCATATGTGTATACATGAATTATGAAGTCACTGTCGACTTTAGGAAAGCTTGCAGTACTGAAGGATTACAAGCTTAAATTAGATCTGAACCGTTTCAGTCAGCAGTATAAATGGAGAAGTTGTGTGTATTTTTTTTTTTTTTACAAAGGGGAAAATGCTGATTTTACACAATGCCAGGATGTGAGCAGGTCACAAACAGCTTTACACACAAAGCCCAGATTCACTCATCGCCTAATACCGGACAGGAAATCTACAGGAAGGGCTCACAAATGGAACCCAGAATAAAGAGCTGACAAATGACCCTTCTTTTTCATCAGCTGGACTGTAGGGGAAGTATGACCGTCTGGTACATATTACAAGTGGTTCTTTTCCCCCCACAAAGGGCGATGCCTTTATGCGTAATGTAATCTTGCCGTTTTGCAGTGAAGACAATGCAGTCAGGAAGTTCACGATTTTCCACTCCACGAATGATTTGTTATGATATCATCAGAGTTATGGGTTTATTGATATGTCTATGAGAATTATACTCTCACTGACAATAACACAGCCAGATAGACATGTCGAATCAGCTTGCAGTCGTGTCTCAGGAAGATCTGTATACGATTACAGTGTCTTAAAGAGGGCGAGGCTACTTTTGGGTAGTGTACCTCTTGGTGAGAGGACATTGGCTGTTAGACATGCTTCTACAATGACCATAAAGACATTTTCCTCGGTTTACAGCCTTTGAGAGATGGCACATCATTAGATTGAGAGAAGCAGGATAGTCGTTTTGACAAACTGCCCACAATCTAGACCACTTTTGGCAGCAGCGGTTAAGACACATTGTCTTTAATGACAAACCCAGGTTTTGTTTGAGATCCGACGATGGTTGTGTAAAAGTATGGAGGCTTTGTTGTGAGGACTTCAACCTTGCATTTGCTTTGCAGCAAAACACTGCCCCAGCTGCTGGTGTGATGGTCACGCCTAGTAGTGATAAAAGGGACACAAACAGCTCAGTGATATGTGCTGGACATTCTGCAGCCAGGGATTTTGCTCATCCATACACACTGACCACAGCTGCCCATACACTCTGACTGTGGTGCCTTCACACACATGTAACACCATGACACCAGGCCTTCAGGACATATTATGTGTAACAACAATCCATTGATCTTGGCGTTGGCCACTGTGCCTCCATACATGTTGGTTGTCTGCTCTAAGACAGAAGCAGAACTCATCACTGAAGATGAACCTTTGCCATTCTGAGTTACTCCATGACAGTCTGGCATGACACCATTGTAGTCTGTCATGATGTTGACATGGTGTTAAGGGCAGTTGTCATAACATTCTGCATGCATGTACTGCTGCATCGCGCAGCCGTCTACTAATAGCGATGGCACTAACAGAATGAATCATGGAGGTTATCCTGTTGAACGTCTGCATAACATGGCTGTTGGATCACAGCACACGTCAGAAAATCCATCAGTTTTCTTTCTCTGTGGCTCATGTAAATCTCCAAGATCCTTCATGACACTGATGCAGGCCTTCTTCTATCCACTGCTGCCAACAATGTGCTATGATAATAACTGTACAACAGTACGGTGCACAATACTTCAAAAAGACCATCCTGCTTCCTGGAGCCATATGAATCAACCCCTCTTGACCACGTCCAACTGCTTGGATTGCTTTCAAACTCTTCTCCAAGGCATACTACACATGCAAAAGATGCTACCAACCCAACAGCACAAGTCACAATATAAAGTACACACAATGAGACAACCTTATATAGTGAGTCAGATACAAGGCCAACCTATGATTGTTTGTTGTTTATGTTTTTTTTATTTGACAAGTGTAGAAATCCAAACATATTCCTGAAACCAAATAAGCCATTCACTGGGTAAGGGGGTGGGGAGAAACTCTGTGGTGCTGTTTTACTGTTATTCCATGTTTGTACACCTGAACACACTGATTCCAAACTTTTGAACAATAGTGTATGTAGGCTTATATAATAAAATGTATTAAAATAGCAACCACCATTGAGAACAAGTAATGACTCAAGACAGAGGAAGCAATTATTATTGAATAATCTGGCATGTTCATTAAAGATGGAGGCTGTTAATGAGGTGCATCTGCCTTTCGTGCTGAAATCATGAGAATTTGGAGGGGGTTTGTTGATAGGGAAGTACAAACAGCCAAACTCCACAGAGAGTACAGCGTATAACACACAGCTTATCAAACTGTACAAAACAGTAAACCAGTGTAAGTTCAGGCCAGATCAAACTGGAATATCCTGTTAGTCACACTCACACATCACTAGCACTGATAAAAGTCAGACATATTAAGTACATCAAGATTCAGAGGCAATTGCAACATGGTTTAGACAGAGCTGAGTATGAGCTGGAAAATGTGAAGGGTCTCTTCAGCTCTGGCCCTGCCTCCACATATTGGTGGTTGGTGGTTCAGGGCAGTGGTCTGCTCCGCTCTGCTCTGTCAGGCTGCTGTGGATAAACACTTCCCCCCACCAAGTCCTCACGCTGAGGTCATCAGTGTAATGAATGACTCACAGGAGAAGAGCTTCAGGCCTGTTTGTTTTCAGACCAGCGAGAACAGAGCAATACTACCACTGTGTACTTTCTTCTTGAGTTTGTGTGTGTGTGTGTGTGTGTGTGTGTGTGTGTGTGTGTGTGTGTGTAGTACTGTATATCTCTGAAAAAAGAGGATGAAAAAAAGAACAAAGAACACTAAATCCTTAGTACATTTTTAAGTGAAGTGTTTATAGCACTTAAAATAGAACATTTGCAACACAGTACGGTCAGAGTGACATTTTTCTTTTGAGAAAGGATCCTTCAAGGGTTCTTTGGCAAAGTTATTTGGTCATATAGAACCATTGGCACTACAAGAACCATTAGTTGGATTAAATGTTCTTCGTCTATTTAAAGGTGCCATATAATCTCTTTATAAGTGTTTTCTCTGTATAAGTAGTACGTGTGTGACTTTAGCTGGGGTGAAAAAATGTTCAGATGTTTAGCTTTTCGTACCCTAGGCCAATTTTTGCAGCATGCTGTGAAGCTTTTATAGGATTTTATCATGATATTTTTATTTTCAGGAGATCATAGGCTACTCAAATTTGTCTACATTTGAGATGTATGAATGTTACTGTGTTTCGATGAAAAAAAAGATGTGGGTTTCTTTGGGCTTATAAAAACCAATAAAAATTCATCTCAGAAATCCTGTTGGTAATTGATCATCCAGAGTGTTTTGGGCTGAAAATGTATGTCTTTGCTGGTTTTGTGTCTTTGAGCCTGTCAACAAATGCATTTGTACAGCTGCCCATGACCAGTGATTTGTATTCTTGATGGGCAACTCCAGTGAAAGTCTAAAAGCTGGTTCTGGTTTCTTTCAAAGTGTATGACATTTCCCAAAAATAATGGCTGCCTGCCAGCAAGTCTCAGAAATAAGTCTCAGGATAGCATTAAGTTTAGCAGGTGTTCAGCATACTGATTCCTTAGTGCCAGCAGGCCAGCAGGCTGATGGCTGTAGTCAATATGCTAATGCCACACTAGCAATGCTTCACTGGCCAGGAGCTTGTAAGCTAATATGAGATTATGTCATGATGACCAGTGGCCACCCCTCAAGAATCCTGAAGGACACATTGAAGGGCTGCTGGTGTTGCTCTTTAATGTGTATTATACTTCTCCACTGAAAGGGGAGTGCATTGCCAAAAAAATACCATTCTCAGATTATTACATAATTTTAGATTTTATCAATCAATCAAAGTTTATTTGTAAAGCGCTTTCTACAACAAAGGAGTTAAGGTCACAAAGCAGCTTTACAGAAATCTGGGTCCAAGAGTGAATTGAGCAGCCAGTGGGCAACAGTGGCAAGAAAAAAACTCAGACTAGGAGGAAGAAACCTTGAGAGGAATCAAGGCTCAAAAGGTGAACCCGTCCCGAGGTTGACACCATAATATAGAACAGAAATAATGTACAAAAAACTGTAAAACATTAAAGAAGTATAGATAGTAGTAGGAGGAGGATTCAAGCTCAGTGTTAATATGGAAGTCCATGCAGGTTAAACATTCGGAAGCTGACAGTGGAATCTCAGATGTGGGATGAGTGGGCATCGAAGTAGATCCGTCTGGATAAGGCATCATGAGTGGGAATGAACCCACATCAGCCAGGCAGCAGGGGCAGCTCAAGACATGGGCGAGAGAGGGAGAGAGAGAAATAAGTTTAAAGAATTTTAGACCGCCTATTTTTTTACGTGTTGATTTTAAACGTATTATTATTATTATTATTATTATTATTATTATTATTATTATTATTATCAATATTATCAGCAGTATTAATATCAATATTCAGTTCCAAGCTCGCATACGTGGCAGGCAAAGTATTGCAGTAGAGAATAGACAGTGTTTTTTTGTCAGAGTATGAGCTGTAATTTAAACACTGGCTCATTGTGTTTGTTTAAAAACAATCATGTTTGCCATCTCTCTCTCTCTCTCTCTCTCTTCTCTCTCTCTCTCTCTCTCTCTCTCTCTCTCTCTCTCTCTCTCTCTCTCTCTCACCTCTCTCTCTCTCTCTCTCTCTCTCTCTCTCTCTCTCTCTCTTTAATACCTTATTCCTATTTCACAAAAAGGAGTATTAAGTGTATCATCAGAGGAAACCTTTGGTATTCAGGCCAGAGTTGAGGTCAACCAACTCTAGTAAAGACAGGTTTATGGACTGACATGTAAACAACTTGTTCCACAGATCTATACATAGCAACTCAACAGTGGAGAAATCAAGCCTCCTGCCTCAGACCAGGTGTCCAGGCACAACTTACTGCTGATACACTTATATAAGCCAGCAAACGCATGGCTAAACCCCATGTTTCCATGGCAAAAACCTTGGTGTTCTTTAATAGCCTTCTGTCTGAGTAGAGGTGACATAAGCTATCTGATCCTGGGAAAGGGCAAAACTGTCCGGACTGAAAAGAGGACCCAGTTGTGGCTTAGATGCTGCTAAATTAGAAATCTCCTGCACATTTTTGCATACATAACTTAAGTCACATGGAACTCCAGGATAAATGCCAGCAGTATGTGTCTAAAGAATTTATTAAATACATTTCATTTTTACAAATAAACTCAAGCCCAAATTCACGCCATTGTGCCTTAATGGAGCTGCTGTCTTTTCTCAAGCATCACTTACGAGAACAGGGTTTGAGAAGAATGTCAGGCATGTGGCTGAAATGTGCTGCTCTTAAGTCTTATTGTGGCAAGATCACTTAAGCTTGGAACAGTTTTTAACATTGTTACATTGAAAGAATGAGCTGCATTTTACCAATCTGTTACAAAGACAAGCTTTCTTATAAAACCCAAAGCATCGCTTACACAAACAGCATGGAATCAGCACTTATTTTGGTAGAGAAGACTGCTCAGATTCAAATATATGTCATTTAACTTGCACTGAGACACACAATTAGGGACAATTTATTAATTTGTGTACTAATCAAAGTGAATAGAGTTAACAGAGGTGGGCTGTAGGTGCAAGTTTAAGATTTAATAAAGTGTTAATAAGTGCACTTTTCACAAATCACACAGCTATTACGCTGAGGTTGAAATGAAAGTACATTTTCCCCTTTATTATAGTGATGCGTGCAGCCTTCAGGTGTTGACGTGCACTGGCTGCCATGAGGACGTATGAAGCACAAAGGCCTCTGACTGGCTTTGTCTCACCTTCCTGCTCTTCCCTAAGCCCCGCCTCCACATGCTTGTTATCACTCCAACATGCAACACTAAGCACTCTAAATCAAGCAGACATAAAGCAAGCCCAAACTGTATAATATCAGACATTCAGGTAGACAAATAGTCTGACAAGGCCAGACTAAGGTTATGCTTCTAAAGCAGTTAAAAGTGGCCCGCATTCAATCCTTTTGTTATTTGTGATCCTGATGTATGCCCCCAGCAGTGCCAATGTGAACAACAAAAACACATTGAATCTGACATTTCAATTCTGGGCTACTTTTTTTTTTTTCAATTGGGCTACTTTTATGCATATATGGTATTGAAATTAGATATATTTTGGAATTGCGGCAATGTGACTGAACAGCCAGATCGGAATTCAATGAGATTTTTACGGCAATCCCACTCTACATTCCCCATAAATCCTTGCTGACGAGAAGGCAAAGTGAATGACAGCACTGAAGGAAAGGTAACAGACCTCATACATATTTGGGGAGATGCCTCAGTTAAATTCAACTAAATTGGCATTTGATTACACACTGATAATTCATCACACAGTTGATGAGGTAGATAGGGTAAGCCTTGTGGTTTGTTATATGTGCATCATGTCTGTAGGTTACTCTGATTCTGACATTTGAAGCCTAGAAAACATCATGTAATTGCCTGCAATGTGCGAATCTCGGGTTGTAAGAGTTAACAAGGGCAGAGACTGGAAACAAAAACAAAAACAAAACCATATGGCTAGAAGACATAAGGCCAGAACAGAGATGGGGAAGCAATGACAGACATGTAAAACTCCAGTACTCTTGTAGTCTGTTGTAGCACTGACGGGGAAATAAGAGATAAAAGGCATAAAAAGAATAGAATTCTTATTTTTTTTTAAACCTTTATGCTCATTTTTTAATCCTGCTAATGTGAGAAGAAGATATAAATAGATAAGAGAACATATAGGATTCAGAGAGCAGTAATAGTAATGGAGTTTGCAGATGTTCTTTAGCTTGTATGAGTCAGACACAGAGACTGGTGAACATCCTGTTCTGCTAAAAAAAAAATAACAATAATAAAAAAAATATTATAATAAACAAACAGCACAGGGAGTTTCACCAGCTCTCACTGGAGCCTAGACTCAGTCTATGTGTGTGTATGTGAGTGTTTGAGTATTAGAATGGAGTTTGAGGCTCAGTCTTAGTTCAGAATGAGCAAACAAACTGCATAGGCCTGTGAAAAGGGTTTACAGCTTTGTCACCCCTACTAGTGCAGAGGGAAACACAGCAGTGGGAGGGTGGGGGCTGAGATTTGATCTTTGAACATCTTGACCTCACTAACGATCTTGTCACTGATTGCAATCAAATCCTCACAACAATGGTAAAGAACTGAGTAGAAAGCCTTCGGTGCACAGTACAGACTGTTACTCTGATAAAAGCAAGATAAACTCTTTTTTATTTTACTACCATTTATTTCAGAAGAAACAAAGAATTAGCAAGTGTCCCAATAATTTTGTCCATATATCTGCTGAAAGGACAATGTAAGAAATATATTATGTAATTAAAAATACATGAGTTAGACTTGAGTTAGACCACACGAGTGTGGTCTCCATAGAGAGCCAATCGGATCGATGAATTCGTGAAACACCTCTGGATCCACATAATGTTGCTCAACTAAAGATTGATGTGAATACAGTGTTTAAAACAAAGTTGACCTGTTAACATTTAATAATATTAAATACGCCAATCAGAAATCTTTTACATTTGCAGTGATTTTGATGGAAAGGTTAACCTGAAAGTGGATGCTCCCCAGGCATGACAGAGAGTCCATCTCAGCTGGTGCAGGCTTGCCCTACATTTGCCCATTACTCATGGATGAGCTTGCTCCCATGCTTCACGGCTTATTTGTCACGCACCCATTCAGATCCATTCACATCTCAGTCGCTGCTTCTGTAGAATACAAAAAAGCCCATTACAAAACACTCTGTGAGCGTTTGGGGCCAGATCTCCACGTTTTGCTCAGTGTTTAAATGTGATTACAATGTCTTTTTGTGTCAGGCGAATGTCTAATTCGTCAAATTTCTCTCGATTTATACAGTTCAACTTCTTTCACGTAACCAGATACGGGGGAAAGTGGAGCACCAACACCAACAAAGCTGAAATATTTGTGTCAGAGGGAAGAGTGTACTGTCAAAACAACAAACACTACACAGCTTATTAATGACACGAGGACATCAGACATCACCTTTTCTGGACCAACAAACTTGGGAATTAATTTTACCCCGATTCTGTCCTTATTTTCCCTGTTTCTCATTATTAATAAGGGTTTTAAGGATTCCTCTGGGAATGCTTTACACTTGACATCAGATCATTGAGGTCCAAGGATTTGATTACATTCAGTCACAAGGGCATTGCTGAGTTCAGGATCTGATGTCAGATGATTCTGTTCTGGATGACAAGCGCCACTCCAGCTCATCCCAAAGGTCAGCTGAGATGGTCGATGAAGCTCACATGGTCCCACTGCTTTGGGCTTTATGCCCCTGTTGCCAGGCATCATCATAGAGACCTCAGGCTCATGTGTACCATCTAGTTTTATTGGTAGAGCCCTATGATTTCTGTGATGATGCCTTTAGAACGATGCAGAACAAATACCTTAAAAAAAAAATCAAAGAACAGGACAAAAGTTTGAGAATTTTTGAGAAAAATAAAATTTCTATTTCCTAGTTAACTTAATACTTAACGGAATGTACTGAACAGACCAGTAATGAACACATTGTAAACGTCACATT
The DNA here is from genome assembly GCA_034509495.1 of Acestrorhynchus altus. NCBI lineage: Eukaryota > Metazoa > Chordata > Actinopteri > Characiformes > Acestrorhynchidae > Acestrorhynchus > Acestrorhynchus altus. The sequence continues at coordinate 5,530,983 of CM067513.1, forward strand.
TTTAATATATTTAGTCATGTGGTGTTTTCTCATCATCACAGCACATAGAAGATACCGATGGTAAAAGTTGCGGTGCAGTAAAGGGAAGCTGACAGGATGTTATATTGCAGTGGTTAAGAACAGAGTCTTGTGCTTGCTCCCATCCAACTGCACTGACCCACATCTGTCAGTCACTAATTAAGCATGCTGGTTATAGACCTAAGGGCTATCAAACTGTGTCTGGCAAAAGAGGGTGGCACAAGAGTGTATATGAGTGTGTACGTGAGTCATGCAGAGACATAAAGCCGGAGGATGTCTGTATGTGTCTGGTTGTCTGGTACTTACAGAGCAGTGTGCGATGCGATAGGAAAATAAAAGAAATATTTTACTAGGGGTGTTGCTACACCGGGTGTTTTTAGCCACACTAAATATACTTTAGCAATCAAATGAATGTATAATATTAGTTTAAATCAACAACCATGCCACCATGTCAGCGTGGTCACAGTGCTGATGTGCAATTTTATATCCCTCTATTCTTACTGATGTAGATACAAAACCTTTCTTTAACCCCTAAGAGCCCAGAACCAATTTTGAACATTGATCATTACTGAGTCTGTTAAGTCAACTAAGCAGCTCATTGGTGCTTGCTTTCTCATTGTAGTAAGGAGGCCACCTGATTTCTTCTGTAAATATTTGATGGTTAAAATCCTGATGTATCCTAATCGTCAGTGTGTGTATTCTGTTGTAAAGATTGGCTATATTCTCCACTGATCTCTTTCATCAGTGTTTTGTAAATATTTCACATTTAGGCCACATGTGATTTGTGCCTAATACTAACTCTGCATTATCACAGAAGAGCTGCATCCAGAAGGAATCCACAGATCGCGATGAACAACTGCAATGGTGCCAGACTGTCACAGAGTCAGCGGGTCATGTCCAAAAGCAACAGTTTGTTCTCACACGTCACACATCCAGAAGGCCTGGTTGTGGGGTGTGGGGAGCAATTTCATCCACTTTGGACTTTCACAGCCCAGCATTACATTAATGAGGTCCTGCATACAGTGGTCCCTCTTTTGCCAAACACACACTCCTGTGCACATTTCCAACAGCACAATGCTCATCCTCATACCACTGTCGTGTCAAGAGCCATAAAGACACAGATACTATACCATGAACAGTCACATCACCAGACCTATCCCTGCTGTTGGACACTCCATTAACACTCCACCCCTACTGCACAACCTGCAGAACTGAGTGAGAACATTCACTGTTACGAATGTGCTAATAATGCCTTAATGCATTATGTTTCCTTGCATATTAATTTAGACCCCACAGAGAAACGATACACTTGTATTTTACATAATTGCAGCCAATCAACGTGTTCTTTTTTTATTACCTACTGCATAAAATATCAGCTAGTCCAACAGGTTCCTGTTTCCTCAGCTTACATTTGAGAGTGAGAGAATGATGCTATTCCCATTATTTGGTGCAGGTGGACAATGGGGGCATTTTCAAAAGCTTTTGCTCTTATAACACATGAGAAGTCACAATGGCCACCTGCTGTGTAGAAAGCTTTTATAAAAGTCTTTCAGAGACGTGTGTTGCATAAGCAAAGGAAGCTGTGAGAGAAGAGCACTCAATTGTCAGGAAATGGTTCTCACAATGGAGCCCACCTGCATCAAGAGTCTTCACCTGCTCATGTGACTCACCGTACATTATATTCAGCCCTGCATGGACAGAAGGCCATTTTTGCCATTGTGAGAAGGTGTGAAGTATCACTCTACAGAACTCGGACTCCTGCGTGAAACGATGAAGATAGGTTACTTTCAGGAGCTTCATTATAATATAATAGGCAGATACCATTTATTGATGGTTAATGTTTGTGATATTGGCCTTTGCAATACTGTCTCTAAGGTTATATAAGGTACCACAGTCTGTCCTTTAAAGTCTGAAGGATTCCTCAAGTAATCCCACCTCATTTATTTAACTATCTTACACAAATACTAACTACTTTTTGTAGTGTGATGTACACTTATTCACCATTTTCCATTATTTCATAATAATGAAATAACAATCTCCTGAGTAATAACTGAGAAATTCCATTGAGATATTGAGTAGATATTAAAAGTAATTATATATTTGTAGGAACCATGTTCTCATCAAAAATGTTCTTCATGCCTGCATTTTTTTTTTGCTCATTAAGAAAAGTTCAGATCTCAGAAATCTTGTTGGAAATTGACCATCCAGAGTGTTTTTGATCTGAAACGAATCCAGACCCTCGCCTCATCTCACTGCTCGGTTGGAATCTGTATGCAGGTCAAGCATACACATGTGGACAGAGCAGTAAACATGCTCTGAATGGCTCCTATGGCATTTTAACTGGGGTTTACACTTTCTGATTAATTCCTTTGGATTATTCACTTTTCTGATGTCCCATGTCAAAGCCACTGCCATCTTTAGAAAGGGACTTTCTTTAGAAACACCTAAGCAATGTAAATGGTGAAAGAAAGTCTGAATTTGAGGGTGAATTTGGAAAAAAAGAAACTGGACAGACAGAAACTGCCTGTGGTAGTCATGAAAATGAACAGTAGGAAATTTCATTTTGTATCAAGCACCCAAAAGATTTCAAATGTAACATTTTATATTCCACACAATATTACATGTCCTGTTTCCTGACCATTGCATATGTTCACATTGCGGTAATAATGCTATAACAATATATTGTGCAGTACCAATGAGAAATATATATATAACACTAGACTTCCACGAGGAGAGCTTTGGAGATGTTTTAATAAACACAGTGATGTAAAAGCACTACTTTATATGAATAATATATGTATTTGTTCTAATATCAGTGTTTTACTGATGAATACAAACGTACTGCCAAGATGAAGAGCTTTCACAGGTACCTCAGAATTCTGCAGAGTACCGTATGTTCTCGGCATTGTTGACATGGCAGGATCCATAATTTTCCAGGTAGGGGTTTAGAATGAAAATCAGAACACTGATTATGAGAAAATGGCTGTAATACTGAAACAAAAAGCAGGATTTCTTGCTTAAGGTGTGGTGTGTTTGTCTAAAACTATGTGTTGCATAAGAGGTGCTGCACTTGCATGTGGCCACGTCCTAATGAAAGCATTAGCAATTCCTCTTGAGTCTTATTCATCACTTCCGTGTATTCTTTAGGAGTGTATGGCACAGATGGGTTCCATTGTTCAGTGTACTGTGCTGTAGGAGTGAGGCCGAGGCACTGGCACCTTGAGTACCATTTATTTCCCTTTTGAGTTGCTACCCAGCCCAGTGTAAGAACACAGTGTGCACCATGCCAGTAATGAAAAAGCTGTCATCACAATAAATCTGAGGTAGAAATATTCAAAGGTGTGCCAGTCAGAAATGGAGGTGAATGTGCATTTGAAAGATCACTGATATACATGCTAGTAGCAAAGTGTGACGCAGTGAGGGCATGGCAGCTTAAATCTTACAACCCGGGATCCATACTTTGTGGGCAGTTACATGCCAGTAGGCTTCATAACTCAGGATCAGAGTAACCTATAGACATGATGCACATATAACAAACGTACACTATATAATTGGTCTTATCACTGTATGATGAGTTATCAGCAAGTACTCCAGCTCAGAAAACCACTAAAATAACTCATTTCCAATTGAATTAAATACCAGATTAAAAGCCAAAGGAGCTTCTAATGCATGTTTACTGCTCTGTCCATGTGTACAGGCTCTGACTGATCAGAAAGACGGGGTGGGGCTGATGACATCACTGCACCAGATATTGGGTTACAGATGACAATTTGTTCACTTTCAGTATTCGAATTTGAGAATAAAAGTCCCAAGATGGATAATACTGACACATACATCCACAAAAACAGATTATTCATCACACAGTCATGAAACCACCATGATTTAGTCAAAGTCCCTACTTTGACTGAAACATTTGAATATGTTTCTTTCAGAGAAATCAGAGGACTTTCTGAGTTGTCGCCTTTTACAGAAACCCATCTGCACTTAAACGTCAGATCATGGACTGATGAGCTGAGGATAGAGAGCAGAATTCATGGTTCCATCAAATCCATCAAGGCATAAGGCAGCAAAGCATCTTCACACCATCACACTATGTCCTCCATATTTGGTGCACTACGTCCACTTTTGGTTCATCAGTCCACGGAATACTATTTGAGAAGACATTTGGACATATTTTTTTTTTGTCGCACAATGTCGCACAATCCTTTATGATTCTCTTGGTAAGCACTTGTTTTTGTCTTGCCAAGTCGTTTTCTAATAGTAGAATCATGAACGCAGACTTTCTCTCAGAGTTATTGAATGTTCATCTGGGGTTTTTTGTGGCTTCCTGGATGAGTTGTCACTGTAATCCTGGAGGAATTCTGGAAGGTCAGCCAATGCTGTAAAAACATCTTGGACCATTAAATGGGTCAAATGAAAGAAGTAGGGTTTGTCTGTTTAAAGCTTTATCTACCATTTATTTAATGATTGTATTTTATAATCAAAAGAAAGATTTATTATTTTAACTTCAGACATCAAACATGTCTTGACTGACTGACCTCATGCGAGTTAAAATTATGGAAAGTAATCCAGAATTCCTCCCAATGTTTCTTCCTCCAATTTTTTCCTTGCCACTGTCATCTTTGGCTTGCTATTGTGGTATTTTTTTTTTTAATTTCTGGAATTATGTTAAGCTGCTTTACATAAACATCAGTTGTATAACATGCTATACAAATAAATCTGATTTGATTTAATTACATCACTTTAATGATATGACAGCAGTAGATGATAGTATAAATATGGTGTGTTTGTGATGCACTGAAATTAAAGCAACCTGGCTGCCCTAAAATCTTAGATTAAAGATCAATAATGAATGTGTTACATTGTCCGTTTATTATCTGACATTTAATATATTCTAAATATGAGTTACAAATTGGGTCACTTAACTAATAGAATAGACTTTCTGAACCGCTTATTCCTGAATAGGGTCACGGGTGAGCCGGTGCCCAGGGCAGGAAACAACCCTAGACAGGGCACTAATCCATCATAGGGCACACACATGCACACACTAAGGGCCACTTTAGAGTCACCAATTCACACATCTTTGGGGGAAACTGGAGTACAGGGAGAACATCAAACTCCACACAGAAACTTCCCAGGTCGCCCCACCCAGGGATCAAACCCAGGTCCTTCTTGCTGTGAGGCAACAGCACTATCCACTGCACCACCATGCCACCCCTAATAGAACCCGAGATCTGATTTTGTGGGCAGTCGCATATCTCAGGTGCAGAGTAAGCTACATCAACACATATCATTACAAACTAACATAAGAAGACTTACTCTGTGTAACAAAGGTGGCCTCATCATTGTCTGATGAACCAGGAGCAGTGAATCAATCAAGCTTGTAAAACAGCAAAATTTCACTTGTTTACAACTCAATTAAATCCTGGTTTAAATGCCAAACAGCTTCCAGTGCATTTTTACTACCCTGTCAACACGTACATGCTCACTCTGCATGCAGACTCTGACTGATCAGAAAGACAGGGTGGGGCTGATGACATCACTGCACCAGATGTAGGGTTACAGATGACATTTTGTTCACTTTCAGTGTCCGAATTTTAGAATAAAATTCCCAAGATGGATAATACTGACACATACATCCACAAAAACAGATTATTCATCACACAATCATGAAACCACCACGATTTAGTCAAAGTCCCTACTTTGCCTGAAACATTTGAATAAGTTTCTTTCAGAGAAATCAGAGGAAGAGGCGGAGCTGATGACGTCAGTGACCCAGACATTGGGTTATTGATGAAAATGAGAAGGGAGAAGCTGTTTGGCTCACAAAGTACATTTTGTTTTGGTGAAAAAAGTGTCATGTACTGTAAATATTGGTGGCCTTGGTTTTGGCCTGCCCCATGCGTCACAACCGCACTCCTGACTTTATCAATTCACTTCTGTCCTACTGGGTTTTCTACTTTAAAACAAACCGTTTTCACACCAGCTATGCTGAATGCAGTTCCTCCTAACAGTGAAAAGGACCAGAGCTTCAAATGAGTCATCTGTTAGCAGTAGACAGTAAAATTGCTTAAGGAAATTAAACAATTTATGCTTGCAGAAAGATACATTAATAAAAAAGTGACTCCTCAATTATTTCTGTCATACAGGAGTGGAGTGAGAAGGCCTACATGAGACTCCCAGTCTATCTCCTGCAATTTAGGTCAACTCAAATAGTGTCACCCCAAGGTAAGCAGCAGCTTTTTAAGAGTGTATCCATCTCTGAATGGAAGACTGAGCTTTTGGATGATTTCCCAGCACCTGCCTGAGCAGAGCGGTTTGTGTTTGTATAGTTCAGAGGAGATATCAGTGTTTAAGAAGAGGAAATATGCACTGGGCCTGGGCTACAGCCCATAAAAGGAAATTTCCAAAGGGGTCAAAGTCATGCATGTGTGTGTATGTGTGGGTGTGTAGGTGTGTTGAACAGGTTTTCATACATCTTCAAGGCAAATGCCTTGCATTGCTGATAAATGAGAAAACCTAAAGAGAACCTATATATTTTTATTACTTATAAGTGCCTACATGTAGGTACCTTGGCTCTGTATCAGAATGGAGTTGTAGAGGCTCCTAATGGTGTCCTGTGATAATCCATTCCACAAAGCTTGCAGATTGTACAGTACGGGTGGAGTGTTAATAGAGTGTGCAGTAGCATCCCACACAGTTTCAATCAGGTGTAGGTCTTACGATGTGACTGGCCAGGTCACTGTGTGCGTGTGTGCTATTGAGACAGCAGCAGTATGCGGACTACTGTTGTCCTGTTGGCATAGCGCATGAGAGTGTGCGTTCAGAAAAGTTAGAACCACTGGTTGCAGAACCTCATTAATGTAACTGTGGGCTGTCAAAGTGTCTGTAACGAAGACCAAAGGTGATCAGGCACTGTACAAATATGCACCCCCACACCATGACCCTGGGCCTTCTGGACGTGAGATGCATGGCAACAAACTGTTGATCTTGGCACCAACCATGGTTCCTCCACACACAAAGTCATTGGTTGTCTCCACCAAGACAAAAGTGGGATTTCGTCACTGAAGATGACCTGCTGCCAATCTGACTGCATGACAGTCGGGCACAACACCATTGCAATCGTATATTGCAATAAGTTGATGACAATAAGTATATTTGGACATTTTTTGTCATCTTGCACACCAACTCAATGGAATTCAAATGAAGCAATCAAAATATTTTCAGTTTCTCAAATTATTACAATATTTAATTTAATATATTATTTACACTTGAGAAAATTGCTATTCAAACAGCATTAATATTACAACAAAAAGGCTTGAAATTCATGTCATGCATGTTAAAATGACTAAATAAATAATAAACACTAATGAACTCTTATATAATAATATAATATTCTAATTCCCTGAGATGCACCAGTTTATACTGGGTATGGGACATAGGCACCCTGACCCCACATCCTGAAAATGTTTAAAAACAGACTGTGTGTGTGGGTGGTGAACAGAAGGTCAGGAACCTCTTTCAATCCTTTGCAGCCCACCGGACATAGTACTACCGAGACCCTCCCCCCCAACCACCCACCCACACATTCCCCTACTACAATAAGATGTCTGTCTGCTGTCCTAAACAGAACGGTGGCATTGCAAATGGCACCATGACTGCAGACTCACACATTCACATGCTACTCAACTGCTATGTTTACCATAAGCTACATGCTAATAGTGTTCATTCAGTTCAACAGCAGAACTTTTAGTGTCTTTTTTTTTAGAAAGAGAAGCTGCCTGGTCTGGGCTTCTGGGACTATAGCCCTGAATGACAAAACACCTAAAATAGGTCAATTTTGCAAGATATTTTCATAGTTTGTCTTAATTTTATTCACCAATCATTTGAGATGTAAATATGAATTACCGTGTTTTGATAAAAAAAAAATTATTGAGATGTAAAACATGGACAAATTCATACAAATATTTAACTTCGGTTAATATTTACTTCTCAATTAAATACTTTTCAATTTTTTTGGTGAATTAAAGTTCATCAAACTACAATATCCCACTAAATTGGCTTATGGTACTAAAGGCTAAGTGATATAATCATATATTTGTTTGGTTAATATCAACACACCTACACATATGCAAACAATGATTAATTACAGTATAGAAACAAACAAATCAAACCTTAAAATGTACTTCAAAAGGTTAATACACCAGTTCTGAATTTCTGCAGTTCAGGTAGGGAACTCAGTTTCTTCCTGATTAAAGCAAAAACAATTCCTACAGCATTTTGAAGGCCTGTACAAGATACTGCACTGCCTTGCATATTTTGCACGAGAGGCAGTTTAATCTGTCGTATTAGCACTCTTTCGTCTCCCCAAATGTGCAAATGCAATAAAACCTTTGTATTTTCTGCTAAAAGACTTGGAAAATATCAGAATGTTCTACTGATTTTCTGCAGCAGTGTTTTGCAAGCGGCACAAAAAGAACAGAGACAATGCATTTGTCAATGCGTATGTCAGGAACAGCAGGGACCCACAGCACTGCAATCAATATTCAATTAATGTGTCTGCTGCTCAGCTCCCAATCGTTCTGTAGCCACCCATTGGAGAAACAAGCTGATCCGGGATTGGAAAACATCACAAAACAACATGAAAACAAATGCTAAAGACGAAACTATACCAGCTATAGACATGTTTATTGCTGCTGTCCAATGAAAACCTTTTATTGACATTTTTGTTCATTTATATTTTTCTCTGTGATTTGAGCCCTGTGGCTGCTTGGTACACTGTAATTAATTCTGGATGAATAGACCAACAGAAATGCTCTAAAAATGAGTCAAAAACACTCATTTTACCTTCACTCCCATTCAAATATGAGAACCTTTTTGCCTTCTCCAGTAAAGCCACCATTTTGGAGATGTTTTTCTTTGGACAGCAACATTATGTACGTTTATTTTTCTCTTTGATGAATATTTGACCGTTCCGATTTTCAGTCACATTTTATTTAGGCCTCAGAGCTTCAGATCTGTGTTGAAAACCTTTCTTTCAGGCTTCAGAGGAGTCTTTTAGGAGGAAGAAAAAGTGTTTCAGATCCAAGCCCCTCTGACCATTTGTGGCGATGACAGCTGTGGAGCCCAGTAAAAATGCCTGGGTCAGCCAGTTCCCAGCTTAACAGTCAAACAGTGACAAGCTAGAGCTGTGAGGACTGGAAAAGAGAGACACTCAGCAGCTGTGTGGGACGATCCCACAGAGACATGCTGATCATCGTTATAAGCCATTCATTTAAAAATGAATTAAAAGTTTGACAGAGCTCTTCATAGACATATCAATTAATAAGACATCACTATCCATATGGATAATAAGAGCACTGATCTATAATTGATGTTACGTGAGGCTAAGTGCATTTACTTTGATCACATCTTATAAGAGATGTCTGGCAGTGTGCACGCTGTAAGCCCTGATCTTAAAACAGTGGAACTGGTAGTGTATGATTTATGAGTACATTCTCTGTGATTTATATTCTGACATGATTTTTATGTCTGGTGTCATTTAACAGACAAACCCATTTGGAAGTTGGGGTAGCAATTCTAGTATTCCAGACAATATTTGTTTGTTCTATTAATTGGTGTCAATGCACTTTATTTTGCATCTAGTACAAAACAAAGCTGTGGGTTATAATGTTATCTTAATGCTAAAGAAAGTGGCTGTGTTTTAATATTATTTATTGCATTATACACACATCATAAAACAACAGTTGTGTGCAAATGCTGTTTGGAAGGAAGATAAAGGTTAAGATAACCCATAAAATGGAATTATTTAATTATTTATTGTGCGGCCCGGTACCAATTGTTCCACCCAGCTGGCCCGGTGGTTGGGGACAACTGTCTAAATAAGATCGATATGTGCGCTGTTTCTGTAATGATGTAGGCTTTCACACACACACACTCACACACTCACACACTCACATATATATATATATATATATTAGCAACATCTGTGTCACATACTTACCTGTTCTTACCTGTGCATGGTTCACACTCACTCTGTGTCAAAAGAGTAAGAGACTGAAAGACCCTGAGTTTTACTTACCTGGCTGAGTCCATCTCATGCTGAAGGAGAGGGGGGTTGGACTGGTGAAGAGACAATGAAGAGAAAAGTTAAATACCTATAGCTATTATCTAATTAAAAATGATGTCATTTATATTTGTGGGGAACAGTAATGTGACTGTCGATTATCAGGTATTATTGTAAGTCAACAACAATTATATGCTGTACCTTGAACATTACCTTTGCTGATATTGGTAGAGTCTAGGGGAGGAGCTAGCAGTATATAGCCTGGTCTGAGGTAGAGAGAAGGGCAGTAGAGTGGAGTGAGAGTAAGTGTACCTGAGTGGAAGGAGAGAAACTGAGTTGAGAGTGAGCTGACCTAATTGTGACTTTGCAGGCATTGGTCAGGACCACTGACGTTAGTGCAGAGTTATTATTATTCTTCCTTTGTTTTTTTTCTCCCCTATTTGTACATTTGTATACATCTAAATATTTATTTTGCTAATGGTGAGTAGGGAACAGACAATTTCCCTCTGTTTCATTGGTCGGAGTCTCTCTCCCCTCGCCCCACACTAACCATGAAGTGTTAAGTGTAAGTTAAGTATACGTTAAATTGGTTACCATAGTTACGTAACCAACTTCATCACATTTGAAACACCCTGGTCCTTGGGGCACCTCTGCCCTGCACATTTTAGTGGACTCCCTGCTTTTAACACACCCCCTGCAACCCTGAAATGGGCTGATTAGTTGTATCAGGTGTGTTGGGGAGAAGGGTAAAATGTTCAAACGTGAAGAGGTGTGGAGGTGCGCCTCCAGGACCAGGATTGAGAGAAACTGGATTAGATGATTTGGAAATATAGGTGTTTATCAAATTGAAATGAGTCTAAGTCCAGTGTTTTGTTACCTAAAACAGCATATCTTATATCAAACGTGATGGCTGGTTCACTGCATCTTGGGTAAGTAATAAATCATATAAATGACGTTAGGTAGTAGCTCATTAATTAAAGGCTGAATGTTTCCTTACACAGAAGCATAGAAAGGTGCAAGTTCTTTTGGTTTATTAACCTAGAAATATCAAAGCATCTGACCAAACATTTGAAATGTGTTTTTCTATGGCATTGCTAAAAGGGCCATTTGAGGCTCCTTTACTTAAATCTTAAATCCAATTCACCATGAAATATTTATACATTTTACAGAGCAGCTGGCGTTTTCAAATGGTGTAAAAACACAAAGAATTATGAAGTTTTGTTATGAAAACAGCAATATGTCCAGTGGGATTTTCTTAACTCCCACAAATTACATATAAGGCCCCATAGCAGATAGAGGAAATGAAAGCTTGTGCTCAGTGTGGGAGTGCTACAGGCCCAAAGACAAAGAAAGAATATCACTTTCAGCTGCTAAAAGTGGAATCAGGCAATAAATGAGCAGTGTTTCATCTTTGGACCACCAGTATGTTACATCCTTGTCCATTCCAGCTCTGCAACTCTGGGAAGGTTGGGAATCTCAGGAACAAAGAGCTGATACATTATTCATGTCTGTTTATTGCCCCCAATCTGTAGACACTCTGAGAAAATGGAAGGCACACACCTATTCCCAGGACACCCCGTTACACTACAGTAGCTAATGCTGAGCCAGTGAGGATGATTTAAAGACACAAGTGAGCACTGTGAGATGAGACGCTTTCCTCCTGTAGATGTTTGAGCTCAGAAAATAATCACAGTAAAGAAGACTTTTCAGACATACAGACTCCACATTGGGAGCCAATATATACATAGAAACTATATTGAAAAAAAACAATGCTAATTTCCAATGTGCACCTTTTTGCACCACTGCTGTACTTGTGCTGCTGCTATGCACCTCATATACTGCTCTTCTACTCATTATTTATTCATTGCACTGCCACTTTGCACAGTGGAAATTAGTATTGTTTCTTTAAGTATAGTTATTTTCCTACAATAGAAGTGCTATATATTCCTGTTTTTTCTATCACATTTATATATATCAGAATCAGAATTTCTTTATTAATATAAAATATAAAATAAAAATAACAAACTGAGTAATAAAAAGAATAAGCATAATAAACTCTTTAAAATGAGTCCAGCGTTCTTTGTTGTTGTTCTTTGTATTTACTTGTTTCTGCTATATGTCCCCATTGCTGCTCTGGAGCAATAATGGACCCTAAACCACATCCACAAGTCTGCACCACCTTAATGAGGCAGTCTGGGTGGTTTGTGGGGTGTGTGTGCATGTATGGAAATTTTGGTTGATTACTCACTTCTAGTGTCTGTTAACAGTGTTTGCATTGTGCTCTAATTAAAAACTAAAAAAGCAACTTTTGGATGCCAAACTCTCCATTTATGGGGTCTGTTTATCCCATGTTGGTCCAGAGGTAATCTGATTAAGCATCTTAACCAGCTGGTTTACCAGCATAGGGTATGTTGTTGCCTGGGCTTGGCTATTATTGCATGGGTATTGTGTTAGATTCGACCGTGAAGTCACAGTATCTGTATCTCTGTCTGCACAAAGGGTCGGCATTCTTTACATTGCAGCTTCAGCTGGACACCTTTTCCAGAGGAAATGCTCTCAATAGCTGGGTTTACTAGAGGATGGACAAATAAACACTATGCCAAAATCGGAATCTGGAAGACACTCTCTAGATAAAGCTAACTTTTGATAATTGCATGACTATCCAGGTTTATTGACTTAAGGCTTTAGTTAGAGGCTTTCTAAACATCAAACCATAACAAACCATTTTTTTAAACAAAATGTCTGTTGCTCTTAAAGCAGGATGGAATTCATTCAGACTGCACGATCATATTAGGTTACAGAAAGTTTCCACTGATATGTTATAGCACTCCTTTCAACTTCATCATCCTAGTTTCTTATCATCATCTTCATGTTTCTTTCCACTCAGGTCTTCATACCTGCATGCTCTGTTCTCTTCATTAAAACTCTTGGATGAGGCAATGTCAGATGTGTCGAAATGAGAGGAAAAACAGGAAACCAGACTTCAGAGTTCAAAAACAGAGCTTACACCACAACAGCATGAGTCTTGCTATGCTATACTTTACTTTCCTAGATCCTGTTTTTCTCTGGCTTCTTTGTTCCCCAGGAATATCTGTTGGTCTGCTGTCTGCAGTCACATGAGCTCATATGACATCACAATGGCTTCAAATTCTCTGGGAAGATTCCTCCCAAATTCCTTTCTGTCCTCCATCAATGTCAGACAAATTGCTCATGCTGGAATGGAATTAATGATAAAGGGCCTGGAGGTGCGCTAAAGCATACATACTAATGCACATAACAGCTCCCAGAACATGCTGAACTAGTGAACAAACTAACTAACCAACTAAACAACCAAATCACCAACAACCAACTAACCAATCAACCAAGTAGCTAACTAAACAAATAACTAAACAAGCAAATAACCAACAATCTAACCAAGCAACAAAATTGATTAATTAGCTACCAACCAACCAAATAACTAACTAACCAACCAAACAACCAACTACACTTTGGAAAATGTCCAGTGAATCGGGTTCAGTACTTCATATTGTTGAAATGTTGAATCCTTCTCTGTAAACCAAATTTGCTTTGCTTCACTATATAGTTTAAGGGAGTCTGAATAATACCAATTGTTTTGTTATCTACCATAAAATTAATGAGATGATTCCCAAACCAAGCAATCAGATTCAGATTCAACAGATTCAATAAGTGACATGAATGACCAACAGACAAGGTTCATAATCAATACTTTATTACATTTTATTTTAATTAAAATAAATGTTCTTGCACATACAGTTTACCCTTTTGAACATCTGAACAAAGGTTCTTCCCACACACACATTATATTTACAAAACTACTGAAATGTAGAAAATAAAATGATGATTTTATGGAATTGCTAGCAGAGAAGAATATAGTAATGTTCATCAATGATTTTAAAGTGTTACAGGAAGCAAAGCCCATAATGTTTCAGGAATTTTCTGAAAATGTGTGAAGCAAACCATGTCATAATGTTAATGGAACGTTTCTTACACGGCATTCCCAATTAGACAGAAATTAAAACTATGGAAACGTCCACAGTAACTTTCCCCAATGCTGATCATAATAAATGCACAATAAATAAATAATTAGCTTTTTTTTTCAAATATTCATACCCAATGTGAAATGCCCACATTCACTTGTGAGGAAAAAAATAAACTTAAAAAGAAAAATGTTAAATAACAATGAACAATCACATAACATTCCACTAACCCAAAATTCCAGCCTTTAACTTTAAAGAACATTAAAAATCTTGTGGGAATCATAGAAAAAAACCGAAGTCACTGCTGCACTTAGAAGTAAAATGTAAAATTAAGCACATTTGTGACACTGACCATGTTAACTCTTACAGGTCAGATGTATTTAGTGTCATATCTGTTCCAATTTGTACAGTTTGCCAGTAGGACACTGTGAAGCAGATTGTCATGAACATATTGGCATCATACCTAATCCAAGGCATTGGCTAGTGGAGTATGCCCCCCATACCTACCCAATCTACCCCACCACCAGACTGAGCTTGGAGGAGTGGAACAGTGTCCTCTGGAATGATGGTTCTCTCTCCAGTACTTCTGTGATGAGTTTGGGAGTTGGGAATAAGGTGGGTTGGGGATCATCATGATCATCATTAACATGATCATTATTCAGTCTTTACAGCAGTTCTTCAAAAACTAGTAGAGCATCTTCTCTGGACTGTAGACAGTTACTTACTTATCAGTCCCAATACATTTGCCCCCTATAGTGCATGAGATTAAAAAACATTTGATTTAATAAAAAGCATTGTCACTTGTGGTCTCAGACTTTTGACTCCACTGTGTGTCTCATGACCTTCACATAAAGCCAGCTTTCTATCTCGGTTCTTATTTCAGGTTCATGCACAAAACTATTCTTGTGTTTAAAGTTCTGAAACAGAACTCTTGAGGTGAAGAAAGCAGAGATCCCTCAGGGAGCACGATTTTAACATCAGTTAATCATATCAGATTCAGATCAGAAAGCTTGTCCTGATGTTATTATGCAACAAGCCTGTTCCATAAAAGAGGATGCCATGACTGAGGGGAGTCCTGTGATGAATCTCTTGGTTTTTTGAGGACAATTTTCAGTAGCCTCTGTTTTTCTCAGTGAGCAAGCAGCCTGTTTTCCTTTCAGTTTCCCAGTATTTAGTCTAGTGTTAACTGGTATGCACTTCCTATGTTTTTGTATGACTGTCCTTACCCGAACTGACTGGTATAGACATATTGTCCTCTTGGAGCTATAAGGTTCTATCTGGGTTCTATCGTTATGAGCAGTTCTGATACATTGAGCGGTAAAGTCTTTATAGTAACATGAAATATGGAGACATAAACTTTTTTAGGTCAAGATAAAGAGTCTGACATATATACAACTTAGAAAGAAAGAAGTTGTCAAAGAACAATTATATGTTAAGAATATGAAAAAACATCAGGTAGAACCTAATAACTCCAAGGGGACAATATACTATGTCCATCAGGCTTCACCAGCCTAAGAACAGATCATATTTATGGTGTTTTCATATATGTTTCCTTGGCATTTGTCCACAGATCTTCATCTATAGAGTGAAAGAAAGGAAGTCAGATGTTTTTTCAGACCTGGGAGTCAGACATAATTGCTAAATCTTTCATGCCTCATATGGGGCTGTGCTTTAGGAAGTGTCTGCGCTCTCTCCAGGGTCACAAACAGGAGACTGGCAGAGTCACTAGCGTGAAAGACAGTCTGGGCACCATGCCAACGCTGTTGCCAAGGGAGCACAGGCTCTCCTCCTCTTCCTCCTCCTCCTCGCCCGCCTCCTCCCTCTGCCTCCGAATAAGGCCTGTTCTTGTTTGTTCACTGTGGTGCAGCAGAGAGATTAGACCTAGGCTGAAGAATGTTCGAAGTGGAAGTGGTATTAAGTGGATGCCGCTGGTGTACCCATTTAACGTAGCTCACATATGCTCTCATGTTTCTTTTCTTGCTCTGAATGTGACCAATTCAGACGTGTTTGGTCTTGGATTATGCAGAGTATGATAAATATTTATATTTGAAACTCATATTCCAGGATTTGGGAACACTTTTCCTTCCAGACATTACTCTGCTCAATAATGCATTACTTAAATCAGACCACCAAACCATCAAACGGTTATCCTTTGGCTACCTTACGTGACCAATGAAAGACCTTGATCTTGCTGTTTCCAAGCAACTAGACATCTCCAAAGGGAAGGACATTGGCTGGCCATCAGCACAGTCCAAACCATGCCAATCCACATCGGTCAATTGCTTGTAGCACTGAAGACACAATAACCTAGATTAGGTTTCTCCAGGGGTCTTAGAGGAACCCGAGTTGTGTTTTGTTCTGGTGAGATTAAGCATTTAGCTGTATGCCATGACGACCTGACAGCTTTCCAAGTCCGTTTCTTAAACATGCCATTAACAAACCAAATCACTGACCAAATCACTTAAACTTTTGGATTTCCTCCATTTTTTTTCCAATTTGTAATAACTCTCATGAGAAGCAGGGATGATGGCAGGATCAGAGCTTTAGTGGTGCTGAGCAGTCATTGAGACCGGGATCATTAAGAGTTTTAACAGATTTATGTTTATGATCTGTTTATTTCATTTCAACGGATAATAGGGTAATCAAACTGTTGGGCCACAAACACATTTTAGACATTTTTAAATCTAAAATTCCTCCACAGTAGCTCCATTCTTCATTATCTGCAGTGATATAGCAGCAGGTCATCTATCATCAGCCAGTCCAAATATTGTTCAATTCCGCTCCCTCCCTTAGCCAGTTGATTTGAGGAAATTACAAGGAATTCCAAATTTACTCAAACCAATTGGCTAAGGAAACAAGGAGATTACTCCCAAGTGGCCGAAATTGGGGAACTGTTTGGACCAACCAGTGATTGGTGACCTTACGCTAAAGAACAAAAAGCAGGAATCACCACCTACACCTACTTTATTACTGCAGCTATTCAATTTAGGGGTGCTTGGCCAACACGAAAAGGGACTAGACATAGCTATGATGAGAACCCACTAGAAAGACTGCATCAAGGCAGGCTTTGAATCATAAGCAAGTCAAGAACGCAACAAAATGGTGAAGTCTGCACAAAAACCAGCCCGTATCACAGCTGAAAAATGTGGGCACACATGACGTGAATAGAGTAGGCAAATGTGGGCAGGGCTGACATTATGCTGGGACCAGGCAAGTGTGATATTGCTGATGCAAAAGAGCTCTAGTTGACATGCTCTTGTTCTTTGGATCATTGTCTTGCTGTATAACCTTAATGTGCTTGAGCTTCTGATCACAGATTGAAGACTCGACATTGCAGGTTCCTGCAGGATTTTAAGGTACAAAGCAGAATTCCGTGTTGTGGAATGCTGTGTAAGGTTTACATCCGATGTAACAGGACACCAGCCTTCCAAATTGTAGTCCATAGAACATTGTTACATAGGGGTTGAGGGTCACCAAGGTGTTTTTTTGGGGAAATCTGGGACAACCCTTTGCTGTCCTTTTGGTTGCCCCGTGTGTACAGACTTTCATCTCTTTAGTTTCTTTCTATGGACAGATTTATTAGCATTAATCTTATCTGACTGAGACGAAGGCTGATGTCTTAGATGTTCATCTGGGTTCTTTTTTGACCTCATTTTGTGGAGAAATTTTGATCAGGTGCCCACTTGTGGGATGATTCACTACTGTAAGACTGGATCAGGTTCAGATTTAGACCCCTTTCCAAAGGGACATATTTCAGTGACTCTTTCAATTCTTTCTGGAGTTTCTTTTGATTTCGGCTGTTTTAGTTTAATTCATTTTAATTCATTTTTAGCACTAATTGTAAATTTTACCAAATTTTGCCTCAATGTCCTCCATAATTAATTCTGCCAAAGCCAGAGCTTTGTTATATTTGATGGTAATACAGCTGGGGTGTTAAATGTGTTGCTCAATGGCACCTCAGTCATGTCCTGCCAGTTGAGGGAATTGAACCAGCAATGTTAGTCACAAGAATATTTTGTTATTAATGCAGTTAAATTAAATCAGTTCACACCTCCAATGTAAATATAATTTCAGTTATTGATTTGGTTTATTTTATTTTATATATTTAAATGTTTATTCTTAAACATTTATTAAATGGCTATTTCTTTCTTTGTCTTAAGAAGGAAAAGGCTGATTTGTTGCAATTAATCCCAGCAAACTGTTTCAATTGACAGCCGTAGTTTTTAGACAATTTTTTTTTTCATTAAACAAATGAAATGATTTTCAAAAAAATACAGTGTTTACTCAGGTTGCCTTTGACTTATACTGAATTTAGTTTGAGGACCTGAAACAATTCATTGCATTTCCTTGCAATCAACATGTTGAGCTCCTTACCACAAAACAACTGTGCAAACAACAAAGTGTATGTAAATATATATATATAAAATATTCTTAATGTGTACATTATCCAGTTGTAGCAGTAACACAGGAAACATGCAACTTCTAGTTATTGAGCCAGACTGGACGGCGACGTGTCGGGACAGCTGGCTCCTGGTGCTTAAAGCTGTTGCTGTCAGCAAGATGCATGTTCTAACAGCTGCAGTGCACTGGAGTGAAGACGCTCTGAGCCAGGACAGCAGAGGATCTCATTAATAAGCCTAATCAGACGACTCCTCCAACACGATGCATCCAATAAAGCTAATCTAACTACTCCTTCAACAAGATACATCCAGTTTGAGAGTACAAGGAAACAAAGTACATTAAACTGAGCCCAACAAAGTGAATGACACAAATGCTTTAGTTCAGCATCACTGAAGAGTCACTGATGAGAAAAACGTATCCCAGGCGAATATGCAATGCATGAGAAACTGACGAGACGCTACCGGATGTTCTAAACAAGTCTGGGCAGCTGGCCAGGGTGCCTCGGCATGACCTGATGTCTGACAAAAGCCACACCAACGCAGCATTAATCACAACTTAGCAGTGGGCCTCGCTCACACTGCCGCTGCCAAAGGCTAAATGGTTCTCCACAACACAGAGAGGCTCTGTGCTCAGGCAGAATGACTACTGAGGGGATTTCATGGGAAAGCCTCTGCTGTGTATGCGGGGGACTCATACATATAAAAGCCCCTACTGTGTGTAATGTATGTACAGTGCTGTGCGAAATTAGACATAAAATCTGCTTATCTGGGCAGTAAGTGTTGATAGAATAGAACTAGAATAGAATAGAACTTTTATTGATCCCTTGGGAGGGTTCCTTCAGGCAAATTAAGGTTCCAGTAGCAGCATCAGTACAGTAAGCAGAAGATAGGCAGAAAATTTACTCCATGAATACAAAAAGTTGTGGTTTAACATCACTGTGTTCATTAAAACATAACCAAAGCTCTCCTCTTGGGAATCTAGTATTATTTAAACCCTCATTGTCAAAAATGTGTGGCACCCAGAAGGAAATGATGGATTACAGTGGTATTCAGAAGGTAGACACAGAAGCAGTGTGTCTCAGTATGGTGTTGGGTCTCAGCATGGAGTTGTAGAGACTCCTAATGGTGTCATGGGATAATCCATTTCATGCATCTGGGATATTCTCACTCAATTCCAGCAGATTGTGCTATTGGGATATTGGGAGTGAGATATTGGGGTGGAGTGTTGATAACGCATCAAATAGCATCCCACACATTTTCAATCAGGGATAGGTCAGGTGTGGCAATGACCGCGGTGCCTCCACACACGGATCTGTTGGTCGTCTCCACCAGGAAAAAAGCAGGACTCATCACTGAAGATGACCCGCTGCCATTCTGAGTGACTCCATGACAGTCTGCATGATGCTTTGACATTGTAGGACAGTTGTATTAATGGCCTGCATGCATGTAGCCCTGTGTCATGCAGTCGTCTGCCAGCGGTGCCACAATCATAGCTGATTGGTCACAATCCATTGGTTCTCCCTCTCCATGGTTAGTAATAGGTCTCATGAAATTTGACCTGTGAGTCTATCACATGTCTCACGATGTCAAACCTACCCATGAAGTTTATTCCTGTTGGTTGATTTATTCTGGGATCGACTATTGTTTTGACACCTGATTTGGTAAATCAGCGCTTAATGATGTTAAATCAGATGAGCTGAACAAATCCATGCACCGACCTGGAGCATTCAGGACAAATCTGCAGCCTAGCATTGTTCCATATCTCTAATGTTGTCCTTTTTCACTTGAGATACTAGGAGGAGGGGAGCTGTGGGCCAGCCTCCCCTGGTAGCCAGCACATGGCCTTAATACTGCTGCCCTGAGGCCTATCTGGACAATTAGACCCAAACAAAGGGAGAAAGGGATATCGGGAGTGAGGACGACAGCTAAGGTTTTTTCCTTTTCCTGTAAAGTTGGAATTTTGGACATATATGGTTTTTGCTTGTATACGATATGGACAAAATATAGTACTGGGACACCAGATTCAGTTGTCTTCTTACTAAAAGAACAGTATTAAAAGAGGTTATCCTACTTTTGTTGTAGTAACTGTCTCTACTGTCCAGGGCAGACTTTCTACTAGTTTCTGGAGGATGACTGTGAGGATTTGATTACATTCAGCAACCAGAGCATCATTGAGGTCAGGATGGTGGATGATCTCCACCTCAACACAAATGTATTAATTGGAGCACCATTATTGCAGAGAACACAGTTCCACTGCTCCACAGCTCAGTGCTGGGAGGATTTATACCCCTCTAGCCCATTCTTTGTATTAGGCATGATGCCAATAGGTTCAGGTTTATCTGCTTCATCAGTATCACCAATGGGTGCAACTTAAAATACCTGAATGTGTCCACAAACATTTGGACATATAGAAGACATGGATGGACACAGAGATCATATAGGATGTATAGGTTATTTATTAGTGTTGGTAAATGAGTAAATGTTTCTGTAATAGTGTATTAATGTCCATTAACCTCCCACCTCACACTTACACACTGCCATGGTCTTACAACGTAGATCTACTTGAAGCCCCCAAGCCACAACTTCCTAACCACAGTGACCACCTGTGTGTTTACAGTTCCCAGTAATCCAAAATATAGTCATCCTATGCTAGGTGTCTGATAAGCACTATATAGGATGTCCAGTGGACATATGGTAAGATGTCCACAGGGTGTGCTGTGCAGGTGATCTCGGTCTTGTGTAACACAGAAACCCCAGTATTATATGGGCTTCAACAAACTGGACTCTAAACACAGTCATAAGCACAGTAACTACAGGTCAGCAGCACCAAACCCACTGACTCTGGCTGTTTGGCTGAATGTGTCAAATGCAGGGTGGAAACAAGTAGATGCTGAGTGTGCACTGCTGTGGGGGAAAAGAATTACTGGTGCCATGAACAGTCCTCTCATTTCCTCTCTGCTACAGCAAGTGGAAGAAATGCATTCTAACAGCTCTTCACGTCACTCTAACTGGGTCATAAGGACTGATCATTAAAGGGAGAACAGCTTCTAAAAGACTGGCTAATGCCTAATGTCTAATGCACATGTCAGCAGAATTTAAAATGTCACCCTGGCCTAAAATGTGCTCCTCTTCACCAGAGGAGCTGTAAATGCAATAGTTGGATGGGCTCTAGAAGACATTAGGCATGTCTGCCTTGTAAGTGTACTTAACATGCAGCAACATGCAACCCATCATGGATTGTAATCTATTCACTTTGGTCTGTAGTTGTACTCAGAAGTTATTTAATATGTAATTATATATTATAATGTCAGCTTATTTTTATAAATGCTCCTAAGTGCTTCATCTGTACTATTCAATGTCATGCATAATGCGGAATTAGCAATGATTTTAGCCCTGGAATCTTTACAAACCCACTGCTGGGTTCAGCTCTCCATTCTTCATCCTTATAACTTAATCAGAATTCAGTCAGTTTGTACAGTATTACACGAGGTCACTGAATAACAAGGGTGTAGGTTTGCTTATTGATGGTAGGGACAATGTTTCCGCAAATTTGGCCTTTCAGATGACTTTATCCCATTCCTCTGTCGCTGCACACCACAGCTCACATAAGACTCTCCCAACATATTTATGTGTAATATGAAAATGCAACAAAGAATTTCATAACATGCACAATTTTCACATATTATTTTATTATTATTTACATTGTAATTCACAACAATCCACTGGTGGTGCTGTTTTGCACAAATGCACACACACAGTGGGAGATACTAGAGCTGCATCCCAAAGCCTGCAGCCAGACTCTCATGGAGTCACAGTGGATCTTCAGTGATGAGTTCCACTTTTGTCTTGGTGGAGATGACCAACGAATCTGTGTGGCAGCACCATGGTCAGTGCCAGGATTGTTGTCATGCATCAAGCATGCAGAAGGCCTGGCGTCATTGTGTGGGGTGCAGTTTCATACAATGCAAGA
Source organism: Acestrorhynchus altus (assembly GCA_034509495.1). Taxonomy (NCBI): domain Eukaryota; kingdom Metazoa; phylum Chordata; class Actinopteri; order Characiformes; family Acestrorhynchidae; genus Acestrorhynchus; species Acestrorhynchus altus. Next base: position 5,553,435 of record CM067513.1, read on the forward strand.
TCACTTTTGATCTTCATTACAGACACTTGGTTATGTTAATATGGTCCTACTTTTCCTGAACACACAATCAATCCAGTGCGCTGTTCCAGCAGAACAACCCTTGTCCACATACTGCTGCTGTCTCTGCTCGCCTGGAAGACAGATACTTTGGCATGGCCAGTCACATCGCCAGACCTATTGCTGATAGAAAATGTGCGCAATGCTATTGGACGCACTATCAACACTCCACCCCTACCGAATAATCAGCATGAACTGAATGAGAACATTCAAGATGCATGGGATGGATTATCGCAGAACATTAGAAACTTCTACAACTCCATGCCAAGACATTCAGCATGTTATACCCCACGCCATACTCAGAGACACTACTTCTGTATGTTTAGCTCAATAAAAATTGATCATATCAGTCTAAATGTTAATCATTTACTGTTCCATACTTCCTTCTCTACATGATGATTATGATACTTAATGGACATGGTTGGTGTTTGTTTAGTAATTTATGGCCTGGACTGTCAGAGACAAATCTTCATGATCTATCAAAACTGGTTCTAAATACCGTATTTTCTGGACTAAACATTTTTTCCATGCTTTAAACAATGTGGCTTTTCTTCTTATATATGTTATTTTCCAGGTTTTTTTTTTTTTTTTTTAACTTTACGGGTGCGGCTTATATTCCGGTGTGGCTTATAGTCCAGAAAATACGGTAGACCAAAATGAGTTCTATTATGAGAAGAATCTTTTTTACTTGGTACGTTTGGTCTCATGATATGGAATTTATTGGGTACACATACACCTCATGTTTTCTCATGTTTACGTACAGTATTGTGGATAATCAGTTGGAAAGAGCTGGTTGAACACGTCATCTGGTTTCCAAGTCTCTTCAAATAAAGCCTAAAAAAAGTTCCATCCTCTGTAGAGTGTAAGGTCCCACAAACATGACCCTCCTTCCTGCACAGATGTTGTTCAAAACAGAGTTACGTGCCTGAAACTTTGCGTCAAAGCCAACACAAGCTGGACGGTCAAACGCATGGTTGGGTCTCAGTGCCCTTTTGCCACTTGCTGTGGTGGATGTGAGCAGACGGTAATCTCTACAGTTCCCCAGAAAGCTGGCAGAGCTCCACCCTCTAGCAGCAAACAGAGGGGCTGACTGACGTAGACACTAGAGACACAAATCCCACTGCAGGACTTGGCAGGCTTGAGAGAGAGAGGGAAAAAACCCACTTTTCATTCTCTACCCAGGGTTGGGTAACATCTCTTTCTTGGACATGCAGATCTGTTCTTTTGAGACTATCATAGAGTCCCATGTTTATAAATAAGGACAATATGGTGCACATTTTACAACATCATAGATAAAGTGTTGTTCAGAGAATTAATGCTAAAGATTAGAATAACAGCAAATAAAGTTCTAGCATCTCTAGATTGTACAGTACTGAGGCTTCATAGCTTTATGATGTATATTAAAAGATTTTATTACCATTTAATCTGACTGCTGTTTTCTCCATGAATGTGAATATTTTGTGAGCAGTGGGATCCAAGCTGAAGTTTGAAAGCTGCCCAGACTGCTAGACAAATGGAGCTGAGCAGCCATGAATCATCCATTGTGCTGGAATGTTCTTGGACAAAACCCCACTTCTAGGTTGATTCTGGCATTTGCTAGAAATATTTTATCACAGATGTTCAAACATACAAGAGCACCAGTTCCAAATGCACACTTCTGCATTAAGTACCACATCACTGTTAAGCTTGTACAAATATTTTTGTCTTTGGGATATTTTTGTTGAGATGTTTTTTATTAAGAGACAAATTGATGGAAATTCCTTTTAAACTGGTCGACGCTGATTTTTTAAAAAAAACATATATATCTCTCAGGTGCACTTTCATGCACTGTTCTACCACATCCCAAAGATGTTCTGTTGGATCCAGAATTCATGGGAAGCCACCAAAGAACACTGAACTCATTCATGTTCATAAAACCTGTTTGGTAGACTTTGGAACATGGTGCATTATTATGGTGGAAGTAGCTGTTAGAAGATAGGTAGACATCTGTGGTCATGAAGCAATGCACACGGTCAACAAAAGTATTCCATCAGTGTGTGGTATTCAAATGATGATGGACTGGTATTAACAGGCCCAACGTGTGCCAAGAAAACATTCCCCACACCATTACACCAACTCTACCAGCCTGGGCGGTTGACACACTGCAGACTGCATCCATGGATTCATGCTGTTGGTGCCAAATTCTGACCCTTCAAATTGTGTTCATCAGTAGAAATTGAGATTCTTTAGAGCAGGCTATATTTCTATAGTCTTCATTGGTCCAGGTGTGGTGAATTGGTGGCCACTGCAGCCTCAGCTTTCTGTTCTTGGCTGACAGTAATGGAACCTGATGTGGTCTTCTACTCTTTCTCATCATCTGTTCAGCATCTCACTATGGGGAACACTCTGCATGTGACTGACACTGGACTTACTAAGGCAGCTAGCAGACAGACCATCACATCCGTGATATGGGAACATATTCCTTTTATATAAGCAGATGCAGCTCTCAAAGTCAACATCCTACCTTCTTCAGTGAAGACCATTCCTTTTTTTGTATCTGGTCTTCTTCAACATGTTTTTCCAATCAACAGTTCAGATATACTCAGGGATTCTTTTGTTTGTCAACCACATTTTTGGATTATCCTTTTTGACTCATATCCTTTTTTCACTGCATGGGATCCTCACACTCTGTACATCTCATGCAATGGCATCCCTCATGACCAGGAAACCATTACACCATTACACCATTACGCAACAGCTGCATCTACTGGCGTGGCATCCCTGCCAATATGCTGGAGAGACAGCTTCACTTCACGGCTACCTTTGCCACAACTGATCCACTTCTTCCATTGTCAGTGGCCCCATCTGAACCTCCTCCTCCACAAAGGTCTGGCCCTGGCTCCTTCTTGGGGAAGGAGATTATGGATTTCCCCATCCCCCAATCAGTGCCAAAGGAGGACATTTTGAAGAGCACAATGGCAACAATGGCTTACAGTCCCTCACCCACCAGAGCAAGAAGGATAGAGGTTCCATTTTGTTCTAGCATGTGTCTAGTCAGGGTCACCAGCTCCTGCAGAGCTACCTTCCTGCAGACTTCAGTTTTTCTACCCTAATCTGCCTCACTTTATCCAACGAATTAATTCAGAAGTTCCTTAATGAGGTGTGTTAGATTTGGGTTGTAGATACAGGATGGTAGCACTCCAGAACAGGGTTGATGACCCCTGGACTAGACCAACTCATCTAGCACTACTTCACCGAACATATTCGGCCTCATTAGGCAGCCTAGTTTGAACTCTAGACACTGTTGTACTGAAAATCCCAGGAGATCAGCAGTTCTCAAATGCTAAAACTGGCCCATCTGGAACAAACAATCACACCACACTCCAAATCACTGAGATCTCATTTTTCTGATGGTTGATATGAACATTATCTGAAGATGTATCAGCTTAATTTTATGCACTGCAGTGTTGCCACATAAGTTGTCTGCATAGATAATTGCATGCATGTGTAGAACCAAGCACATGTTCATTGGTTAGTGTATAAAACAATATTTCATTTCTTTCAGTAAATATGGAATCTGAGTTCCTCCATAGCCGTCAAAAACATGTGGCCTTTCAGGGCAGAAGGTGAGTGAAATGTGGCTGGTATATAGGCTTCCCTCAGATTAATAAACAACGTGGAGGAGGCCAGAGGTATATAAAAAGGAGTGATTCATTAAATACAGTGCCATTCCATTTCGTCTACTCCCCTCTTGAGTCCAGCAGCGCTGACCTCTCGGCATGCCGTCATTTCTCTGTATTACGTCTAACAAAAGTGCTTCAGAGACATGGGATAGAATTATTACTCTGTTGACCTCTACCCAAGCCATTCTGAGAAGTGCCATTATATTTTGTCCATGAGCCTGAGAGCTTTATGATCACTTGGCCACTGACCTTAAGTTTACTGGATGATTATGAGTCACAGTCTGCTGTAAGAACTGAAGAATTGAACTTCCAGTACACAGAAGGAAAACAAAAGACCACAACAAACCCACCACAGAAACAAGAAAAAGGTGAGCAAGCTTAACATACTCAACGAATATTTAAGGATTTGTAACTTTGAGCAACCTAGGCCACCAATATCACTAAGAACTTTACATGGAAATGGATTCTAATGCCCCCTAGTGACTCTCTGAAGCTGTAACTAAACAATCGTATGATACAGACCAAACTCAGTGCATTTTGCCACTGATAACATCAAAACGTATACAAGCAATATACACTAATCAAGGCCTTTATTAGGAACCCTGTAAGTCTGCATACCTACCTTATATAATATCTAACCAACCATCATGTGGCACCAGTATATGACACTGGATAAAATCATGCAGACATGGACCAGCAGCTTTAGATAATGTTTACATCAGCAATCAGAATGGAGAAAAAAAAATGTCAGCTCAGTGATTTTGAGTTTGACATACTGGTGCCAGATGAGCCAGTTTGAGTAGTTCCAGTAACCTTATAAATGAGATGGTCACTGATCACAACATCAAAAATGTCTGTTCAGTGATACAATAAAGAAAAATATCCAGAGAGCAGCAGTTCTACAAACGGAAACAACTTGCGGATGAGAGGGGTCAATGGACAATGTCCAAACTAGTTCAAGCTCACAGAACGGCTACAGTAATTCAGATAACCATGCTGTACCATTATGGTGAACAGAAAAGCATCTGTCCAAACTTGAGGCAGCGACAACAGAAACTGTTGTACTTCTATCGGCCAAGAACAAAAAGCTGAGGCTGCAGTGACCACTCACCAAAACTGGACAGCCGATGGAAACATGTAACCTGGTCTTAGGAATCTTAATGGTAAAGAATTAATGGTGTACAATGTTATGCTGCTCTTTGGCTTTATATATTCAGTAACTCTTACCTGTTCTTTCCTGGTCTTTAGCAATGATGGACCAGAAGGCGTCTCAATGAATATTCTACAGATGACGGTTCATCATTGCGTAGCTTTAACCTGGACCATAATTTTACTTTTTACTACACTGGATCATAAATTGTGGTCTCGTGATTAACTGGCTCTGGTAAAGTTAAATCAAAGGATGTCACACGTCCACCAAATAAACAGAACCCACAGGAGTCTACCTGCATCTTGAGGGTAGAAGAGCAATAAAGGCCTAAAAGTATGTTGTTATCAAATAGTACAGGTACTTTCAGAGACTTTTTTAATTCTCACTTATATTTTCCTTTTATAAGAAAGATTTTACATGTATTGTGATTATTATTGTTATCATTGTTGTAGGAATAGTAGTAGTAAGAGAAGCAGTAGCAGCAGTATATTGTTCAAAAGTGAGCTAAATTATTGGATAATTATAAAATGCTTGACAATTTCCTGTCATCACAATCATTTCATTTATTTATAGAAGTTCTCTGTAGCGATATTTAAAACGTTAAGTGCTACAATGGCTTAATAAAATGCCATATTGTGTTTCAAGAGTTACTTTACAGATATTTTACTGTTCACATTTAAACACAGTTCTCCAGTAAAAAAATCACAAAAAGGTTACAAAATAATTTACAAAAAATACAACGTATGTTGAGTAATAACTTCTGTAGATCATCATTTGAGAAGATACAATTTTACTGGTTTACTGGTGTGGATTAAATGTAGTTCAATCAAAAATCCTTCAAAATGCAAAATATTGCCAACACTATGTGGTTTCCTTTTCAGTAATCATACATTCCAACAATATCAAAATTACCACCAAAGTACAAAGACACATTATCAAAATCTATGAAAAGAATTTGCACTTACAACAAGTAATATTTTTACTTGTTGTTTACCTATTTCTAAATCCTATGCAAAATATTCCTACTGTCACAGTGTTGCTGAGATGCATTAATACTGCACATTGCATCACACTCATGGAAATAGAAAACATTTAAGTGCTTTGTTTCAGTAAAGAGGAGCATCTTGTCCACCTCTCCAGGTTGTTTGGTATTCATGGTATGCTGAGGACCTGACATAAACAGAAAGCAATAAATCAACACAGATTCAACTGGGATAAAGGTTATGTGTGAGTCAAAATCACGGAGCATTTGTTGAGTATTAACATTTGATTGTTGCAGTGTCTTGTACCTGAACTCCAAAGTTAAAAAAGGTCCAGGTCCTCACTGACAGCAGTTTCATTTTGCTGGATGTACTTCAGAATGTCTAGCTGATCCATTGCCTGGGTAGAGTCTGGCTGGGGAGGAGATACACTAGCCTGTGCCAGAGAAGAAGGTTTCTGGGGAACAGCTGGCTTGGCCTTCACAGCTGGCTTAGGTTTCATGGCTGGTTTAGGTTTCGGGGCAATGTCTGGCTTTGGTCTGGCAGGTTTACTGATTGCAAGAAGTTTGTCCAGATCCTCCTCCACCCTAATTGAGGAAACACGACATTCCAAATGAGATCTCAGGACATTTTGCTTTATTCCAAGGGCTTAAACAACCATTCATTAAACAAAACCATTTCTAGTTTATTTTTACGCAAATCAAGCCACAGATGTCAGTTGCTATTTTGTTTCTGCTCTTTCTCTTTTTCTCTAGTCACTCATTAATGGCCAGTTTTTGACCGTAGTGTTTATTTGCCGGATATTCTGAGTAGTGGACTACTCTTGACCTAGCAGTGACATTGGCAAGTGTAAAAACTCAAGCAGTGCCTGACAGACTCATACCAGCACCACACACACAAGACCATGTAACTACTAGGCCAAGGTCAATGCAGTGCTAAGAATGGTCCACAACCAAAATAACAGTGCTCCTGTGGTCAGACACTGGCCTGTGATAAAGAGAATAGAGGGTTGCTGACAGACTGTGGAGCAACAGATGGACTACAGACAGAAATGATACACTATATAGGGGACCTATATAGTAGATTTGTACTGGGACTGATCCAGGCATTTTAATAGATTGGATTGAGTATTGGATTTTAAATCCCTGATCTAGTTCTGATCTTTAGTTTTACAGCAGAGCACCCTCTAGTAGGCTCTATGCCACATTAACAGACAGCTGCTGCTTTAAGGAGGTAACAGAACATTGTCTAACTATCTTATTGTGGTTCTTGTGCTTTGACTGTTTAAGATACTTTTCTATAAAATTCCATTTCTCTATTTTCAGCCAAAACCACCCAGTCTGGCTGTGCTTGTGAAATGACGAAGGGATCTGATATTATTTATGACAAATACAAAAATCAGGTAAGAATAGATCCGTATCTTCCAACAATAAACAGTAACATACTTAATCAGGAGGCTAAAAATATTAATTGGGTCAGCTTTATTAAAAATATTTTCTAACAATTCCTAGACATTTCTGGCCAAGAAATTATTGAAAATTTGGAAAATGCTGGAGAAATATTGAGAATTATATTGAGTTTTTCTTGTCCCACATCTATGGCAAACTACTAATGATTTCTCAGATCTGTAAACGCACAATTGTGATTGTTCTCATCCAGGGAGTGTGTTTCCAATTTAAGTGCATATGTTATTTCTAGGAATGTCAGTCCTGGAGGCTGAAAAATGTGTTGCATTATATCAACTGAGCTTCTGCATAGCCAGCAGGCCAGTCTTATGTAACCCAAACCTGCTGGCAGTCAGAGCTCGAATGCATTCATTAAAGTCAATCCTCTCCAATCCATCAACAGCACCCTCACAGGCACATGATTACACCTTCCCACAAAACAATACGAAAGGCATGCAGGTGCATAATCTTGCAAGAGGTAGCCAAGTACATTTCATGGTTCAGCCTCTTTCTTATCAGTGCATCCTTATTAAAACATATGAGTTTCTGGGAGAAGAGATCTTCTCTGTTGTGCATTTTAACCCATTCTTAAGTGGTTTTTTTTTTTTTTACGTTTAAAGCCTTTGTTCTTCACTATGACAACAATGTGAGTTCAAGATCTTCTGACACCAATAGAACATTCAATTACAAAGAGGACTTACCTAAAGAGCTCATCCACATCTTCATCTAGTTTAGGAGCAGCAGATGCTCTACTCTTCTGGTATGCACTGGAAAGGAGCAAAGAGTCTCCAACAGTGACAGCTCCACCTAAATCTGGATCCTCAAACAGCTTCAGGTTACCTGTAGGCGCATTGAGGACATAAAAGATGACACAGGGTTTTCATTCTCATGCAGAACATTGTTTAATTTATTTTGAAGCACTGGCTGAGTGCACAATGTTCTGAGTGGTGTACAAGACCTGTAAACATAATACCATAATTCTTTTGTAAGACAACTTGCATTTGATATTTGTACATTCTGCACTGCCTGGCAGAATGTTATTAAAGTTTATTTTTTGTGTTATTAAGAATCAGATCGGCACACACCATCCTTTACTGCAGGCTGGAAGAGCTCCTTGTCTGGGTCATCGTCCTCGTCAAACAGGGACAGTTTGGGTTTTGGTGCAGGCTTGAGCACTGGCTGTACAGCCTTAGGTTTCTTAGACCTACAGACACAAAAATAATAAATAGAGAAAAATGAGCTTTATAATATTCTTTGCTTTGACAAAATGTTTATACTAGGATTTCATTAGTGCTACCAGGTTAAAAGAGTCTATAGTGGTGCTTAAATGTTTGTGAACTCTTTAGAGTTGTCTTTATTTCTGCATAACTTTAATCTAAAGTTATTATTATGTTTAACCTTCAAATTATCTTTTAATCTTAAAGGTTCCCATACTTTTGCTCACAGATATGTTGTAATATTGGGTCATTTTCTTCAATAAATAAAGACAAAGTACAATTATTTCATCTCTTTTTTCCTCCTTATCTAATTTTAGGAATCTAATTTGTGTGAAAATCTGATCATATTTATGCAGAAATATAGAAAATTCTAAAGGGTCTTTCAAGTGCCACTGCAGATGTGAATCAGGATCAAAACATTGTAACGGAGTTCTTTGAATATCGTAAACATTAAACAGTAGTTCTGTGTAAAGCAATGGCAAGTGTATGCCAAAATCAAAATAAAAGACAGCAGAGGTCAGCAGAAGATCTTTCAACCACAGTCAACTATTAAAAAGTGTCATGTTGACATTACATCTACAATTCTTAGGTATTACAGGTGGCCACCATGCAATGGACAATCACATCCCAACATGCAGGTGAGATACAGCTTAAAAACAAAAAACAAGGTATATTTAATAGCTCTTTCCATGGAACAGTGCCAGTAACACATCTTTGGAAATTTGAATATTCAAACAGATTTAGAGGCTGTAAAAATATACCATGCTATGTTCCTGGAAGTCCATATGCTGCAGCATGGAGCCAGAGTGTGGAATTGCTTTTTCGGTAGAAAGTTAGTTAACAAAAAATTTTGCACAAGGTATTATTTTACAAGCCATCTTGGGTGAAAATCTTTTTTGAGGGAGCCATCACTTTTTCAAGAAATTCTGTACTGGGATTTAAATAAGAAAGAAAACATTCCTGTACTAAGAGATAAGGGAAAGGGTTTTCCAGAACAAAGCAAAAGCGAATAATTGACCTTTTATAGTTATCTTCTGTTGAAGCAGCATGTATTCCTGGAAGATGTTCAGTAAGAGCACTCTACTACTGCTGCTGCTAGCATTTTTGAAGGGTAAAACACTAAATTTCCATAAACAACACTAGAAATATGATATGCCACATTCAGCAGAATGAAGGACACAAACACCTAGCCTATATGGGCTATAAGGGATGCAGACAGCTAATCGCCGTCAACAGATAAGTTTAGAGCAAACTATGGTCATGGTATCATTAGTGGACATGCTATCAACACTCCACCTCTACCACAAAATCTGCAGGAACTGAGTAAGACTATTCAAGCTACATGGGATGGATTATCACGGGACACCAATAGGAACCTCTACAATTCCATGCTGAATTATCTGGCATGTTGCATGATACTCACTATTATACCATACTGAGAGTCAATAAATCTTCCTTCTGTGTGCAATGATTTTTGATGATGAATGTAATTGTACTTTTAACATCTTGTGCATGTAACATGCTTATCACCAAAAATAACAAAAATCCATACATACAAACAACAGAAGACCTGTGGAAACCACTGGTAGACTGGTAGGATCTTCATTCTCCAAGCACATCCTCTACTTTTATGTGCTATTTTTGGCAATCGTGGAAAGCCACAGGCAACATTTGTTAAACATTTTAAACATCTTACAAAATGTAAGCCTGACTTCATTTTTGACATAAAGAAGTCAAAAGAACTTAGGAATCTTAAACATAATGATGCTACAAAGGTTTTCTGAACAGAGCTGTAGAATAAACATTTATGGAGCCACAAAAAAACATTTTGGTAAAAGAAATGCACTCTTACAAATATGGTTCTTTATGGAACCAAAACTGTTGTTCTGTGGTATCACTCACCTTTGTATCACCTTTATTTTTAAGAGTGTATATCAGTTTAAGATTTTGAGATAATCAAAGTAGTCTGAAACCTGTCAATCGTAAAATTGAAACAACCCGATTGCAATAATATCTAATTAATGACTAATTACCAACTAATTATAGATATTCACATATTTTTTCTTTCTAGAATTCATTTGTTAAATGTGTTCTGAAAAGTGTCTTAATGATCTGTCTACATATACAAAACAGATGTTGTGCTGCCATCTACAGGACGTACAGTAAACGTGGACTGTGCTACAGTGAGTGCATGGCTCACAGTGAGCAATATGAATGTTTCAATCTCATGTGTCTGAATGTGTGACTCAAATGTCATGTGTCTCAAAAGCATCACATTTCCATTTACAGCTGCATTATAGCTGTCTCAAAACAACGTAAAATTTTCAGGGAAACTTTTTATTCCGACTCTTACCTCACACCTCCTAAAGGATCAAATAACTCCTCTACTTCATCATCATCATTTTCCACCTTCTGGGGTTGCTTGACTGCCTTCACTGGCTTTTTGACTCGGTCAGGCTGAAGAGTAGATGTCTCATCTTTTCCAAAAAAATCCAGCTCATCGTCATCATCTTCCTCCACGAGTTCAGGGGTGTTTGCAGTTGTGACATCACGGACATTACTCTTCGCTCCTGCATATAGTATTCAGTACAACTGTAACAACAAAACGACAAAAATCTATAATGCCTATAAATCAGACTTCACCTCACCTAAGAACTCCAACAGCTCTGGACACATCGCCAGAGTTGGATGTTTGGAAATAAATCGGGCAAGTTCGTCAAAAGCCGCACGCCGCTCACGGATGTCAGTTTCACCCACAAACAGGGCTTTGCGGGGCATGGCAGGTAGCTGGATGTTGGGATACTGAGCAATTAGGTTGTAGTAAAACTCATCAATTTCACTGTATTTCTTCGAGACCTGCAGGATTAAGAACAGGTTTTTTTGTCAGTATCTGTGTGTTTACGTAATGAGTACAACTCAGCTAACATAACACAATGCCACATTTTCTGATATTCCTATATAGGAAATTTACATTAATATGCAAATATAAATATGGTGTATATGCACTCAATAATCCAACCTTAATCAGATTTCTACAGATTTTTGTAAACAGTGATGTAAATAGTATCCTCCATCTTCTGAGATCAGAATAAGGTGTAAAAATTAGATTAAGAAAGCTGAATTTCAGCTCTAATCAGATTTCTCAGCACATGTATACTTAGTCTGATTTAATTTGCTTTTCTCCATACGCACCCTTTGTGATATGCTGCAGCTGTTCCTGTTCAGGGGAAGAGCTCACAACTGGATTCACTGTTGTGAACCAGCAGGGACTACTTTCCTTATGCACATTGTTCTGTGAGATTATTGGTTGGTTGCAAAGTAGAAATCGGAAATCCAGAGATTTCCTGTTATCTTATTACAGAGGTGCATCTAAATATGTTAATCAGATTATTGACAAAATCTGATTTCTGTAGGTACTGGATTACCACTGGATCTATCTTAAGAACAGGAATTGCACAATAGTTACTGTAATTAAGAACCAGCACCATATAAAGATCAGAAAATCCTCTGAATAAGGTTCAGTTATTGCTTATGTCAGGGGCTTTAAGATCACCTACCACCAATTGCACAACATCTCCTGGCTTGTGTTTAGAGGACTTGAAGGCAGCAAGGCGGGTGACTACAACTATCTGGTACTCCACATGGCCAGTCATCATAGGTCCTCTTATCTCCTGGTAGTGTGGCACTTGTAGGTCGATACCAGTAGCCTCATTCTGCAGAGGCCTGTGGATTCAATTAAAAGAAGTATAATGTTTTAATCGTATGAACTGGGACGACTGCAGTTCTATGGTGTCTGACAGTGTTGTGATATCTAAGGAAGGGGTTCTCAACCGTTTCCACCTCACGGCCCACTTGTTTAGAACGAGAAAGCACAACTGCCCACAAGAAGCAAAACTCTACTTTTTATGTAAAATAGATTTTGCCTTTAATTACTCAAGTGCTGAGACTGAAAATGTGAGAATGTGGGCCTGAGTAAGAGCTTAAAAATAACATGTCTTCATGAAAACATCTGTCCCAAATGTCCCTCACAAAAATTAGCAGATAAAACACACTGCAATCATCAGACATGTCTAGTAACAAAATGTGGTCTTTGATTCAGCCAAAAAACTGTCTCTGTTTGTCAGACCCCATGTCAACATGACTGATCTCTCAATTTTTCTTATACTACCAATTTTCTTCTCACTCAGACATAATGATGATGATTTAAAATGCCATTTCTGGACCACTATGGATTACTGCCTCACTTTGAAGACATTCACGTAGGCCCACTGGTTGCCTATGGCTCACAGGTTGAGAAACCCTGATCTAAGGACACATCTGACCAGGTCTCTGACCTTAAATCAAACTGAATTACACAAGATAACCCCACCCCCCCGCCCAAACTTTCCTATACACCACTTTGACACCAATAAGCTGTAATTGTTAGGTCATCTGATGTTTCAGTATTCCTAAAGGTTAGGGTTACATCATTATACACATATTATCATCAGGATGACAGACAGTAAGCAACACCAGTTCACTTAACTCTTAGAACCTGAGATCTGCACTTTGTAGGCAGTTACATGTCATTTTCTAGCCTTCATAACTCAGGAACAGCATAAACTAAAGACATGATATACATATCATAAACTACCATTACCTTATTTAACCATGTCAGACATCATGTGATGAATTATCAGTGAGTAATCCAGCTCAGAGCAATCCAATCCAGCTCAAACTTACTGATAATTAAATCCCAGTTTAAAGCCAAAGGAGTTTCCAGTGCATGTAGACTGCTCTGTCAGAATCTACATACTCAGCCTGCATACAGACTCTGACTGATGAAATTTCATAATAAAGGTACAGAGCAAAATAGACATTCATAAATAACAACAAAAAGGATATTCAGCGTTTTTTTTATCATTCAGACATGTGTCAAGAATTCAAAGAGTGTATTATTATATAAATATCCTTGTCAATCTAATCACTACATGTAACCAACCAAAATTATTGCATTTTCAGCTCAAAAACTTGATGGATGATCGAGTTCCAACAGGATTTCTGAGTTTAAAAACAGTTTTTGTCCTTAAAGGCAGAAAAATGCAGGTGCAAGTACATATTTGATTAAAATATGGTGAAATTCATGCAAAATTCTGTACTCACTTAATTTAAACACACGTTTGAGTGGCCTAGAATCTCCTGAAATCAACAATATCTGAAATATTTGTGTAAACTGTTGCAAATTGTAGTAAACAACCCACAGAATCGGTTTCTAAAGGTTAGTCACAGGTCCCGTGGATATTTAAAGAATTACCTGCTCGTGATAAGTCCATCCGGCATGTTTTAAAGTGGTTTGGAGGTCATTTGACTGTGAAACAGACAGATAATGAGTCAGCCTCGAGTCACAAGACCGTCTGTTTACATTAGCTTAGCCGGTTAGCATCACTTTTAACCAGCTGTAACTTTAGTTTCCTGATTCTGAAACAGCCGGCGGTAGATTTAGATGAGAATACAGAGCTGCAAGTCTGTGTGTCAGAATAAAAAGAGAGCGTGTTTTCAAGGAGTTAACGTGGTAAAAAATGTAGACCGTAGTCGGCAGGATTCGAACCTGCGCGGGGAGACCCCAATGGATTTCTAGTCCATCGCCTTAACCACTCGGCCACGACTACACAGGAAAGTGTCCTCAAAGTCTCAGTCTGTCTGCGGTCTTTACTCAGTGTTTTCAGTCCTGAACAGACTGACTCATTACACACGAGCTGGGAAACGACTGAGCTTCTGTTTCACACTGAAGGTCTTCCGCTAGGTGGCGCTCCAACTCCTTCAATCAGTATTTTACCTATTAAAGGTCACTAATGATATCAAAGATTAAACACACTCACACACACACACAAAGTCATGCTGTTTCTTATTGTTTATTGTTGGTGTTTATTCTGTCCATTACTTTATTCGTTTATAAATATGACTTTAAAAGACTGTATTTGTATTTATCTGTTTCAGAATAAAGACTGTATTTATCTTTGTTGCAGAATAAAGGCTGTACTTCTCTGTGTTTGAGAATAAATACTGTATTTTAGATTGTATTTATCTTTGTTGCAGAATAAAGACTATTTTAGATTGTATTTTAGACTGTATTTATCTGTGATTGAGAATAAAGACTGTATTTTAGATTGTATTTATCTGTGTTTCAAAACACTGTATTTTAGATTGTATTTGTCTGTTTCAAAATAAACACTGTATTTTAGATTGTATTTATCTGTGTTTCAAAATAAACACTGTATTTTAGATTGTATTTGTCTGTGTTTCAGAATAAAGGCTGTATTTCTGTGTTTGAGAATAAAGATTGTAATTTACATTTGCCTGTGTTTCAGATTGTATTTGTCTGTTTTAGAATAGAGACTGTCTTTATGGTCTATATGTTTTTAAGG